>OZ004692.1:7248327-7575810 GCA_963924545.1 Pogonocherus hispidulus
GCATCTTAAACCACGTTACGTATACCGTGCCTAATTAGACTAACTTACCCTATGCATAGGTCGCGTGTGCGACTGAATTTAAGAGCCCTTACTATTACCTCGCGGACTGTAAATATCTAAAAACTGCATTTTTTGGTAGATCTTTAGTACAGCCAAATTACATTTTGTTGTCGAGCTTATTGCTGTAAAACTTTCACTCATTTTTGTACATTTGAGTGTGTATGTCCTAATATTTAGATTTAAGTGTGTCTTTTATGTATAAACCGTTCGTAAATGTATAGTTGAGAGAATTATATTAAAAATTAACTTTGTTCTTGTCAAGTGTATTTTTTGCAATTGTCTTCACTTAGATAGGAACTATACCTTTACTCTGTACCATCAAAAAAGATCAATTGATGGCGCCCAAGTTTGGCAGCTAATAAATAACCCTACCATACTTCACTCTGCTCACCCCTGATAGAGAGTCTCATCGCCATAGTAAGTATATTTTTTACATTTATCTAAAAATAATAACTGTGAAGTGTTTTTGACATCTGATATTTGACTGCATCTTAAATTTAGTTATTTTCATAATTCTTTGTTCTATTACACTATTCTGAATGCTTAGCGTAATTCACCAGATTTTAAAAACAGAAAAATTATCTCCGACAGAAGAGGAGACCGTGCAGATCTCTTTCCTTCCAAACAGTCTACTAATCAATCTTTTATAGTAAGAGAGAAGCTAAATCTACTGCTTCCTCTCAGGAGAGTAAGGATAACCTTTCACGATTTCTCATATTATTATTGTTATATTTGTAAATATGTTTGATATTTGATTTATCACTTGCAAGTCAACTTCTACAAAAAAGCTTAGCCTTTGTGAAAAGCAGTTTGTCTTTCGGCCTGAGTCCGTCGCTGGTCTGGTTTTGCAAATGCACAAAGGCGACACCATCTTCACAACGTGTACCAGCGGTCACCTGATTTATGTAGATGTAGTCGAGGCTTGCCGCCGGACGCGATGTCTTCGGAATACGGAAAAGCGGACACATCCTATGGGTTTCAGAAAAGCTGTGGCTTATTTATGGACGCCAAGGTAATTGCCACACTCCTGAAAAAATAAATAGAACAAAAGACATAACTTTACTACTAAATGATCGATCAAAGTATAGTTTTGTGAAGCTTCATTGTGTAAATGATAAGGGATGGATTGGTTGTGTAAGTTGTTGGCTGTTAGAGTAGAATTTACTTCAATAAAAAACAAAAAAAAATAATATAATAAGTGTAGGTAAGTGTATCACTCACTACTACATATTCCATAAAGCCAATTTCATTTGGTTTATTTTATGAAACTGTAAAAACGTTTAAAAATTAATAATATATAATTAAAATAGGTATTTGTGTTGTTATTACGAATTTCTAAATAGTTCCTCTACTACACATATTAGCTTAATTTCAAAATATATCAGATTCAACAAAACTGTTGAACATGGATTATACAATTTCTGCATTTATTTTGCCATCTTCACGACAATTAAGGGCAAAATTTCCATTTTCATTGGCTTCGGACCTTATGTCTTAATATAAGACATAAATATTTATATTATAAGAGCTCATCGGTATCGGTAAGCTTAATTAAATTAAAACGCAATTTCAACAGCAGTTGGAACTTGGAGTTGGTGGGAGGATACATGAACTATATCATCTAGGCCTTATCGAGCTCTCTTCCTGGGAATTCGCCCCACCTAAGCAGCCAATCAGCATACATCAAAAGATGTTATGATAAATTTACTGAAATTGGCCTCAGCAGGATTACGAATCTCCAAGTATGGACAGTCTTCCATAGTGGAGGCGACTGCAATTCAGTCACAAAGAATATGTCGAATAGTTTCACCTTCTTATACACAATCTGTAGTCCCTGTAGAGGGGTTTTTTATTTGATCTTTACACTGGTTAGATATAGATTGTCTTTCAAAGTATGTCAGCAATCCTCAATATTTCTTGACACGCTCTGACTGGCCTTTAAAAGGAGAAAGAGTCTGTTGGTCTGTTAGGATAAACCTGAAATACAAAGTTATAACAGTATTTGTTCTCACTAACGCAGTTATTGAACAACTTTTCCTCTCTATGACAAATAGGGAACAGAAAGGTTGCATTAGAAAGGTTTCAGCTACATTCGTGCATCTGTTGATGACATAATTTCTTACACTTAAATGTGAATATATTCAAGCCAACACTTCATAATTATAGAGTGATTAAAAGGTATATTAGACTGTTTTCACTTAAAACAACATATCAATGAACCAACTCGGATTCAAAGTGATTAGAACATGTTTCTTGATGTTCTTATGTAAAAATATTTGTATTACTGTTTATATTTTAACGAATTCATTTTAAGATCATTGGATACCTTCATAATTTGAGTTATCAATATGTCTTCAATACTTTTCATTTCATTTGCCGTCTCACCTTATTGACACTGTTTACATGTTTTTTTTATAATTCAGCTGTCACATCATTGATACCTAAACTAATTTACATCAAATTGAATTTTTATTCAAATCGTACAAGAGTCATGGCCTGCTATTACCCATGAAATGATTAATTTCCTCGTTAGTTACACGACATAATTGAACCGTAAGAAAGGCGATGGTGGCCTAATTTAAGAAATTTTAATAAGAAGGTGATTAATTTAAAAGTCTTAAAAGACATATTGCTTCACACTTCAGGTGTGCAATGTGCATTATTTAAATACAAACATCATGGAATTGTTTCTACACCTTCGCACCTATATTTTGTGAAGCATACTATTGGAATATAAGATGGTAATTTTTACTGAATAAACTTCTCATGTTGATTAAAATAAATTGTGAAAATTAAACGTCTGTGTACCACAAATTTAACCCTGGTTTTAAATGCATTTTTAATATGTTCTTTTTATTTTATTTGCTGACCTAAAAACGTTTGATAAAACCAAAAAGGAATCACTGATGGAATACCATTAACCATCAAGAAAAATCTGGTTCAGTTATACTTATAGCTTAAATACTTTTTTGAGTAAAAATTTATAAATTTGCCTTGAATCCTTTGTTGAAACATTGTTTTACTATATATTTCATATAATTTTGATTTGATTTTATGTGTTTAATATCTAGTAAAATAAAGACAGTAGAAAATGTTTGAAGAAGGAAGGCATTGGTTTTGGTTTGAGGGTTTTTCAGCGGATATCTCATTTATTCCCTGCGCAGATATTTTTAAACCAATTTCCGGTGATCCCCCAAGATGGATTTACAATAAAAAATGGTTGGGTGGTGGTTTTTCTTTTATCTTGGAGTCTTCGAAACAGTCTGAAGCAGTTTTTGGCACATAGACAATTTTTGGCTTACCCTTGCGAGGTTTAAAAAAATAGGATGTTGGAATCTGGCCAGTATTGCTGGTTTCTTCTTTGAAGATGACTTCAACTCTTTGCCGCATCCAAAAAAATTCATGAGACAGCTAAAATATACTTTTTTCTATAGACCTTTTAGAGCTGTTCGTCATAAGCTTCGGTTTATTTAGATCATTATAGATAAAAATGTTGCAGATTCCAAAACATTGTCTTCGATACGTTGTAAATTGTGTCTTGTCATTTTCTATATCTCAGACAGCTTTAAATTCTATTTGTTCTAAGGGTTTGTTCTTAAGTTCATGTTCTATAAGTTATATATTCTTCTTTTGGGTTTTGTTAGTTCCTTTAATTCCATAGTTGATAAAATACTTTTTTAACTATAAAAGCTGGACTCCATAGAGTCCAGCTTTTCAAAATGGATGCAAGTTCAAATATTGATGTCTCTCAATTGAACGTGTAACTTTTCTCGGCGTAAAATAACATAAACAGTCTTCAAACACTGTTTTTGTTTTTTGTCATATCTGAGTTCCCTTCTCACCATATTTTCGTCAATTTCAGCCTCTTGAATAGCACCAGAATGCTTCATATGGTTGAGTTTTGTGCAAAAATAGAGAAAAAGCTTTTAATTGCTACTGAATTTGGTGTCTTTAGTTTACAATATAAACAAAACCATTTGTTTATATTTAAAGCAACCTGGCAAATGGAGTACCTACAACAATCATTTTGACATTGAAAGTTTCTTTCACATTATTTTTATACTGTCAATGATATTTCGTGGCAATCTAGGTTGAAATAGATCTTATATTTCTACTGTATTTTCTTGAGTTTCCACTTATTTATTTGAAGGAGATGCCAAAAACCACTACCTAACTCTTCTAGTTTTTAAGTTATATACTCTTTTTTGTGTAATCACTTAAAATCATTTAATTTCTTGCTAGGATGGCTGTGAAATTCTTCCCGAACTTCAAAACAAATTTAACTTCTATGAAGAAAATTTGAATCTATGAAGGGAATCTATTTGAAGGAAATGCCGAAAACAACTACTCCACGGGAAATGTGCCCCGTCTCCATGGTATCTAATTGGTCTCGATGGACTATGTGGCGACTCCTATGGAGATGCCGATGGAATGCAACGTCAGTTGGGGCACATTGCCTGTAGAGTAGTTGTTTTCGGCATCTCCTTCAAATAAATAAGTAGGATTGTCTTCCTCCAAGACAATCACTGCTGTAATTGCACCTGCGGAAAAGCAGGTCGATATCTGTCTGTCAATTTGAGAATAATTATCAGACGGATAGTGGCAAAGACCCAAAGAGGGCACTATGGTGTTCTCACCACTACTAATTTCCACTTATTGATGCAGTACCTACTTATTAAATTGCTACAATAATTTATAAGTAAAATTTTCGAAGAAATACGAATACTTGAAATATCGATTCCATTAGTTACTATCATTAACTGCTTCATATAATTCTTAAATATATTTTGCACCTAGTTATTATAGTAAGTTTCAAACACAATCTGCAGTTTATTAGTTGTCTTTCCGTACAGTGTTGTGTAAGGTTTACTTGAGGATGGCAAACAGTACGAGCTTTATGGATTCAACAATATAACTGATATGTTAAAATTTAACTTCTTACACCTTCTGCCTGGCTAACGTATGCCAAAATGTCGCTCACATTTCACACCATTCCGGTCTGTGGCGGTAATCAAACAATTTTTATAGCAGCGTGACAACGATGTCACGGAACACAACCAATATTTGCACACACGATGACTGTTTGCTTTTGTATTTTATCAGGACGCCTGCACGTTTTCACATAGTAAGCTAAAACATTGATATTGAACGATGCAAAGTATACACAGGCAGAATCTAGGAGTGGAACCTCATAAAGATTTTCTATTGGTATTGGCTGAAGTATTATCATATTGTGTTATTTGCGGATTGTTCCTAATTACATACTGGAGGCTAGGCATAATTGTCTTTTGACCAATACCGGTTCACATTTAGAAGCTGCTCACGTAATTTCATACATATTAATGCCGGTAGACCATAAAAATGTAAAAAACAATTTCTGTACATACCTCATAGCTTCTGTTAGTAAGGATATTAATATGCATTAAATATACTAGACCAGTCACGCAGACGAAAATACTTCAATCCCATTTAGTGACCGTTATTGGTGGTTTCTGTTCCTGTTACATTTAGTAAATTGTTTATCTTTATTTTCGTTCCTTTGACCCCTGGCATTATTCATTCAAAGTATTGTAAACCTACCGCTTAGTTGCTCTGTTATTCTTAATATTTAATACATATTGTGGTGTAAAAAGTAAAACACAAAGAACACATGCACCAAAATAAACGTTGTATTTGTGAGAATATGAATAAATTCAGTAACATGCAGCTCAAAATGAGTGAGCCATATTTAAATACATGAATTACATTAAAACTACCAAACTAGCTAGTGACAAAACTTGCAAACAAAACATATTTAACCAACGCTTTATACATTAAGTTCAATAACTGAATGTCATCAAAATCGACACACTTACTAGTGACAAAATTTGTAAACAAAACCGTATACCAACATATTGGTTGAAGATCAGTTTAGAGTAAAAAAGAACCGGTAAATCTTTAAACTCATCTACTCTATTTACAGAAATGCGATTTAGTTATAATCAAAGACTAACGAATCAGTGACATTATAAGAAAGTTTATTTAAGGTGGATCAGTTTGAAAAAATAAATCTTTGGAGAGTATGGAATTTTCATTTGTTTAAAATATTTATCTTATCAAGATTATCTTAATCTTATTCTTAATTTTATCTGTTTTCTACCACTATCTAAAGTTTTTTTTTGTAAAAAGTATGTCTACCACGTGTGTTGACTTTTTATTAGCTAGGATCGGAATAGGATAATTCATATTTCAATTACTTTTCCCGAAGAATTTCCTGAGAAAATTTCGAGCATCGCTCGAGCGATGAACCCTAGCATATGATTAGACTTCGTAATCAAATGATCGATATCACCAATGAAATTTAATTTAGTAGCTAAAATGACACCTAGGTCCCTTACCTCTCCTGTCTCTCTTAAGGGAATGCCTATATTTCCATCTAAGTTGGAAGTGGCATCTTCTAATTTAATTATTCTTCTAGAAAATCTTAAACTACATTTAGTAAAATTTAAGAACATATCGTGTTGGTAGCACCAGTTGTGTCAGCTACAAATCTAACCAGTTCCTGTTGCACTTCTTTTAGTCTGTTATACAATTTTAAATTGGAAGCTCTATCGTTGATAAAGACGTTGAATAGCAGAGGACCTAGGTGGGATCCCTGCGGTACTCCCGAGGACGGAGTAAATGGAGAAGACCAATAACCGCTTTATGAGATCTATTATATAAATAGGATAACATCCATTCTAAGAGATTTCCACACAATAAAAGCTGTACTAATTTATCGTCCAACAACTGAAGATTTACTCTGTCGAAGGCTTTGCTGAAGTTAGTTCTAAACTCTGGCTGATTCATTTTGTTACTTGGAACGTTTTATTTCTGCATAGGGCTCCTTATTAAATTTTCTTCAAACGTTAGAACACTGTAGTTAATGAATGCCGTGTATGTCTACCCTTATGAATAGAAGAATATTGCAGCAGTCGCTTCTCCGGCGATACCGGACCGAATTGTAACGAACGATCTAGCCAGTCATGCTGCGTGCTACAGTTTAATTACAGAAATGCTATTCCAGATGGAAATGTGCTCCATCAGTTGTGTCAGCTATAAATACGCCCGGCGTTTCTATTATATGCAAATAAATGTTGTTCAAATTGTAACGTACGGCTAGCATCGACTGTACGTTACGGCGCATGTTACTCCAACATTGAAATCGTTACGGTTGCATCAAGTCGGCGCATATACGAAGAAAAAGTTATAATAGTTTTCATCAGAGCAGGATTCTTCCAGTAACATTGCTAAAAGTCAAAAAAATTATTAATAGGAAAAACAGGATCTGCGTCATTTGGGCAAAGTGAAGAAGAATTGCGAATCAACATACTGAACAAGGTTATGGAGTAGAATATAACATGCTGCACAATTGCCCAAGGAAGTTGTCGGGAAGTTCCCCGGGTGGGAAATTTCCCGGGACTTTAATTATATTAATCAGCGCTACTCCACAGATCATGTTCACCAAATAGCTCCATTTGTAGCCTTTCAGCTATTTTTAGTATCCTTAATATACGCGATTCTTGCTAAGTAATACGCTACCTACTGGCGGCACGCACAACTAACGCTTGGGACTTTGGTTCAGTTTTGCGTATGTATGTCTATTGTGAATTTTGAAATATCCGTTGTTATATTAGTTAATTGCTTTGATTAGATATGAATCATTATTGTTGTTAGCGTCATTGTTCCTCTTGGACAAAGAAAAACCCCGAGATCAGTTTCATACTTTTCCAAAAGCGGGAAAATCTGGAGCTATCGTGGAAACTATAAGTTGGGCATTAAAGGGTTACAGAAGACAAGTATGGATAAAGAAACTAAAGAACGCAAAGTAGAGTGTGTGCTTTTTACTTTTCTCTAAGAATGACTATGTCCATAAAGGTATGTATGCCGTATATCCAATAAAGATTTGACACATTTTGAGGTTAAGTTTCATTTTCAGATTGAACGGTCGAAAAATATTGAAGTCTATTTTAATTTTATATCACTACTTACCCCTTTCAAAATAGTTTTACAAGTTTTTTACCTGGTTTAAAGTTCTCGACAACAAATCTTTGATGAATACAATTTCAAACGTCAGTGTCAGGGACCGTAGGTTAGTATAGGTTACTGCCGTTTTGGCGCTACGATCTTAAAATGAATCGCGTATACGCCGAGATAATTGAATTAAAAATTGTCTGACGGAATAGAGATTCGACCCCACGACCTCTGGTTTAAACTATCAATACACTAAACGCTGAGCCACTAACCACGCTGATAATAATATTTAAATTCATACGTAGTTAAAATTTCTGTGACCCCATATATTCGCTGTTTACCAATGCAGAGGCAAGTCATTTCGACCTATCCAGAGTTCCTGCTCCTCTTCAGCGAATAATACTGTAGAAAAGGAAAGAAACTAAGATGGTACATCTCTGAAACAGAACTCAATGGTATTTAGAGAATACCATGTGTATTTTCGCTGCGTTGGAGACATGAACGATCATCGGTAGTTGTCAATGCAAGGAGCTCTTAACGACACGTCTCTTCTGTGGCAAGGATGACTAGAATGATACGACTAGGATGAAATTTCTGAAGTAAGAAACAGATAACAGAAATAATGTCAAGCCCCCCCAGTGGTCATCCATACTATTGGATAAGGATCTGTAAATCTACTACTATCCTAACAAATAATGTTTGAAATCAATCAACCTCTCCTCTATTTGACCTACTTATCTCACTACTATATTATATTTCATAATGTGTCATTATTTTACCTCCAACAACACTAGAGATTCACATTAAAAGGTATAATATCGCTGAAAAGTTTGAGTTTTAGTATGTATAGATTTCTATAGCTCAGTTTTCACTCTACTGCAGTTGACAGCAAAAAAGTCGGAACACATTGTATGCATAGATGCATACAATTTCATGAAGTGAGCAGAGCCTTAGATTCAAAAACTGATATATAAATTTCATTAGCTCAGACAGTTAAATTGTCAAAACTAAATATTTCAAAACCTAACCAGAAAACACAGAATAGGCTTTTGGTGTGATAGATAATTTAGCAGAATAATTAAACAAGTTTTTCAGTGTACTTTGAAGTAGGCTGCACCATATGCATGGCCTACTGGAACTATTGTGGACCACCGAGGAGATGTATATTACAATGGGAAAATGGAGATATTCAATTGTTGCAATTCATTACGTCGCAACCACATTTCTCATTGTTAAAGATTGACTCTGAAAATTGGATTATATTCTACTTACAATAAGTCAATAAATAAGAAGTAGTAGCTGGCTTTCTGCTATTAGTTAAATACATGGCCTTATTAATATTTCTATATTTTCAGAAATGCAGTAAAAGAAGTAAAATACTGTCGCAAATAAAAATTGTTGCAGGTAGCAGATTATCTGAATGAAGATCACATTACCACCAAATAATTTATTCTGGACACATTATTATTAACAATAAGTTACTTAGTAGGTAATATTATAGAAGGTATGTAGTTGTTTTTTGCCATAAACAATTTTTATTTTGCAAATAACACTGGTAAGTATTATAATACGCGCAGAACACACCTTTACAACCATAAATCAATCGTCTTTTATAAGCTGTTTCCAGCAAATTATTTATTAAAATTAGTACGGACAAAATTGCATGGCACGAACGCGAACACTTCCTCTTCTAGATGGCGAGTGCTCTTTACACGATCCTGTGCTTTGGATTCGCAGTACATACACTCTTCAACACAATTTAGAGGATTCTAGCTAATAGATGGTTACGCTTTCTGGCTTACACATCCTGTGCCTTCTGTCAATCAACAACAACAGGTTTGTTTCTTATACCATTTTGAAAATAGTGTTCATTAGCAGATAAATTAAATACCTATACCAAAATGACAAATCTGCCTGATGAGGCTGATAACCTTACTGGGTGAGAATTTCTTCAGATCCTTTGACAGAAGTTGTCCTTTGACAAATATTAAGTACCTGATCCTTTATCCGGTGGAGAGTGGAGCAGGTGCAGAAATTCTGCCGTTTCATCATCTCCAAAGCACAATCGTCTTCCACTAAGTCCAATGGCAAACATACAGGTGATGGCAAATGGCAGTGACAATATAAGTCCATTAGGAGGGGCTTTTTTAGTGCTTTCTCCGATAGGTTTCTTATCATCAACGTTCCGATAAGTATCGTTTCATATTTTATATTATCGATAAGTTCCTTTCAATCAAGTAATTTTGGTAGTCCTTTTTCAGCTCAGTTCAGAAGCTGCTTCAGTAGTACTATCGAAGAAGGTAGCAATTCTGTTCTGTACAAAAATTGCTGTCTTTTTGGAGATTCTTGCTATAACTGTTTTCTCCTACTTAAAAATTGTATTTTTCCAGCCAGTTAAATAATATTATTATTTATTATCTTCTTTTCTATATCTTCTTTTCCAGACACTTTTAAATTTGTAATTAATTATATTTTGAAAATATTATTCTCAATGCACGTCTCAAAAAAATATTGTTACTTAAGTTGTAACCCCATAAATTGTAAACTAGAAAAACTGAGTACTTATTACCAACTCAATATTAGCTGATTTCTATATAGTTTCGTCGAGTATACACGAACAGTTACTATTGCTGCAATATATTTAGCTTGCTGGAATACAACTAGATACTTTCAGCGCAAAAGTGAATATTGACGGCATTCAAATGCAATTTATTAGAAGATCGCGTAGATCCAAACCCTCCATTTTCTGTTATTATTGATTGCTCAATCATATCTGGTTTCTTAATCTAAACGAAATCAATGGGTGAAGGCTCGTTTGTGAGTAAACTGACCATTAGCGCGCTGAAAACATGATTATGACAACTAATCGCTACCTTTCAGCTGAAGGCAATAAATACTGATGGATCTGAATCTTCCGATGCAGTCTATTTCGCAATATATTGGATACCATACTTAAAGAGTGCCCAAAGTCATATTTCTAGGATGATTTCTATATAATTTCTAGTAATAGTAATAGTAATAGTATCCCACCTACTGCAAAGACTCCTGTTAAAGTTAAACTACTAACAACGAAGTTGTAACGTTTGTAAAGGAAACTGATCATAAAAAAAATTTGCCGAGTGTAGTGCATCTTACAATAGATATATTCTACCTATCTACTGTCTTGAACCCCTTAAATTTTAGCACGTCGTTATCGTTATCGTTATTCTGAGCATGCGCAGTGCCGAAAAGAGTTCATTTTTGGCACTGCGCATGCTCAGTATAACGATTACGATAACGATAAGGTAAAATTTAAGGGGTTCGAAATCTCCCTATTGTCTCGATCGCTCAACCCACAGGTCGTGGGGTCAAATCCCCATTACAGCAGACAATTTTTAATTAAATTATTTACTAGTAGATCAAGGCTTATTCGCAGGGATGGCTTGGCAACTATCCTGGCGATGGCCTAGGATGGAAAAAATGTCAACTTGGTGTTAATGAGAGATTAAAATCAGTTGATGTTTGACTGTTCCCCTAACTAATGAGGTTTTCCAGGTTTCTTTGAATTGTAATTGTTGTTATTCGATTTTCCCTTTATTCTGGGAATATTAATATTTTACCCATTTTCAATTTTTGTAAATGTTTCTTCAACAAATTCTTTAGGATAATTGTTTTCGCTTAAGATATTAATATTTGTTAATAAGCCCTTAAATTTTAGCACGTCGTTATCGTTATTCTGAGTATGCGCAGTGCTAAAAAGAGCAAAATCATTTTTTGCACTGCGCATGCTCAGTATAACGATAAAGTAAAATTTAAGGGTTTCAAAATCTCCCTAATGAATCATCAAGATGCACCACAAATAAGTTACAGACGTTTAGAATCTTTATTTAGAATGCTTCTGGTTTCTTGGTTCTAATTATTTTACAGGTGGTGTAATCCCAAAAGTAACTAAAATGAAAAAATAAATTTGTTTCATGTTTAGGAAATAATAATGCAAACAAACCTTTTTGCAAGCTTTGGATTCCTTTAATAGACGCACAGATACTTTGTGTATAAAATATAGTTCAGGTGTGGCCAACCTGCGGCTCGCGAGCCACATGCGTCTCCTGAAGGATTATTTGTGGCTCTCGATAAATGTACCCAAGTTCCCTTCTCATTTTTGTGCTATTATATTTTAAAAAATTATTACCGTTCCGTATGTGTTTCAAAATGTCTTTGAAATTACTGACGACAAATATGAAAGACTAAGTGCAACGTTGTAATAAATTTCATTTCCGTTCAAGTTAAGAATGATATGACTCATCGAAAACTGCGCGAACGAACATAAACAGTGGCGTAATCGTCCGTAATCAACCGACTCCAAACCGATTTTGAATTTGTAAACTTTCATTGCAACGGACAGTTGACATTGTACTCTGGAGGAAACAATTTGTATCACTTTTGCTACGGATATAATTTGTAATCTGGAATTTTTGGTAAGTTAACTAAATTTGTTTCATAGTATGGCTCGGCATAGTATAAATATTAGTTAAAATGGCTCGGACTATCAAGGAGCTTGGCCACCCCTGATATAGTTTGTAAATTCTAACCACCACGTTTTTTAGAACTTCCAATTCATATTTAGTTTCCAGTTTTGTAATCAAAGCTGTTCCGATTTGAACTTCAACCGTTTTATGTGCAATGACATTTACTTGAAGTGCCGTCCCATCAATAAGAAGAAAACCTCTCCCTAACCAATCTCCTCGTGCCTTTATAGAGCTAAATTACTCATCTGTACTCACCTGCCTTACACTATGACGGGCTGTCAGTAAGATATCACTTAGAATTTTAGCACAGGCACGATAATGATTACCCGAGATGCGAACAGTAATATTGCAATTTAGAAGGTAATTATGTTGAAAGGCTTCAATTCTTTCCTACGTAATTACCGGTTGGTCGAGGTTTCTGTTAATCGTATCATTCGAAAATGCCAACAAATTGTTAATCAGTGTAAATAGCCGGTTGAAGATTAATTAGCTGTTTTTATTACTGATGTTTATCACATTTAAATTTTATTTGGACAGAGTGTGAGTAAATACTGTCCGAGTGTTTGTTTAGAATAAAAACCAAAAGATGAAACGCAACGCTTTTAACGGGTTATATATACACAGTGTGTCCAAAATCTGAAGCTCAGAATTGGAATTTCGGAGAGAATAAGAGATGCAATGTGAGTTAATTGCACATTCTTGAGAGGCAAATATTTTGTTGTAAAACAAATGCTCCATAGTCTTTGTTTTTCAGAGAAAGCTTATTTTCTGAATCAACCACATTGGATATTTTCTAGACTAGTTAGCAAAGTAATATCCTTTGACTGTATTTATTTCTGGCATATAATGTATCAATATGAAGTTCTTTTGGAGGAAAATCACCTTAAAAAAAGGAAGTTAACTCAATTTTTTTAAAAGATGCGGAATCGGCTGATGGTTTATGTTGTTATACATAAAAACCACCTTCCGAAGTAATGGAAATCATTAGAAAGCTGTTCGGCTGATCAACGGAATTGTCCATAACGAACAATAATATTTTGTTAGGTATTCAACATACTAGATTATACAGGGTTATTCAGAACTTATCCATAATAAAATTTGGGGATGTTCAACATACATGTAGAAATGGGGTAGTGCAAAAAAAATTTTTTTGGCGGGGTCTGAAAACTATTTAAAAATTTTTCATTGCACACCGCTGAATACTGGTCCACTGTAATGGAGTGACCTTGGGATTGACAATGCAAACTAGCTAGCACGAAAAAAACCGGCGCACCCGGCGCAAAAAAGATTTGCAGCGTTTTTACTTTAAAAGAAACTTAAAGATAGATAGGCGTTCCAGGTACAAAAAACTTGTTTACTGTTTTTTGTCAGAATGTGGTATAGCCGATGTCGTCGAAGTACAGTTGCCCATCTACGTAGTCCGTACTCCTATAATTGTATAACTTTAAACATTGTTTACGGGAAATCCTAAGCCTTTTTGTTATAAATTTTTTTGGTGATATAGATTTCTTATTTAAGGTTACACATATTCTCAGTTTTAGAGATGAGTTCTGAATAACCCTGTATATTTGATACAGAATTTTAAACAGACGTACTAAAAATTCTACGAGTGATGATAAGCTGATGGTAATTGCTATAACCCATGGATTTGTATCACAGTTGACAACTGAAGACATAAAAGTAGTTACATCAAATAAAAATTCACAGATTTCGTAATCCTGGCGACCAGCGTTGACATTGGAAATGATAACACAATATACAAACATAATTATAAGCGCGCCCATTCGTTCTATTACGCGAGTACGGTATTATAACTGAACACTCCCCACTACTCTTCATGCCGCTGGCCGGTTGAACGCTGCGCTATCTATACAAGCGGAGTAAAATCGGCAGTTTAACTCGCTTCTTTCTATGGGTAAACATTTATAGAGGTACCAGTATTCGCACTATAATCTTGAGCACGCCATAATACTTCACTCTGATAAACGCGAGCGCTTTTTAAAAATTCAATAAATCCGCATATCGAAGTTTGCCATGTATAATTTTAGAAGTTATAACTTTACACATCAACTGTGTGTTATGTCTATAATAAATTTGATAATTTAACAAAATAACTACTTGTTATAACTGGAATAAAATATCAGTCATATCAAATAATAAAAGATGAGCTGCTACTCTTTAAGCTTGTTCGTAGTCCATTCTGCAATTCATATGGTAATATATTAAATATTTCAGTGTTATCTATACCTATTTAAATAGTTTAAAATATAGTTTATAGGTTCCTATAGAATTAACTGAAAAAAATCAAGAGACAATACTATAAATAGCGGATTATATGTAAAAGCTATTGCACCGTTTACTATTCCATTTTTTTTTTCATTATAAACTACAACTTGATATATTACTTGACACTACCAATAAATTTCTATGGCATTACAAAATGATGATAGTCACTAGTATCAATAAATCATATGAATGTTTTAAGTAACTTGAATTACGTATAGCAGATACAACTCGAATAGAATTTCCATAAAATTTGTGTTTAACATCTTTTTAGTGGACACAGCTGATTCATTTTCCATTGTACTTTATGTAAGGTAATATAATAGTCAACAAATCAGTAACATTCTTAATGTCAAACTTAGTAACAAATTATAGACAATTGGGGAAGTTCGAGAATGTCTGTCTAATAACCAGATTTTTTAGAGTAAAATAGTAAAGTTCGAGGTAAGAATGTAGGAAATAACCATTCTATTGATATTAATATATAGGCAACATTAATATATAGGGTGGTTTTCCTTACCGTTCTTTAAAGTAGGCTCTGTTTCCAGTGGTATCCCATTTCCTATATACATTATACAGAGTATTGATTTTATCATTTATCAAAGTAAATACTGCTACAGCAAGAACAAGCAAAATTTTTCAAATAGTAGCGATATTGGAAATAGTATTACTATTATTCACATCAAATTCATTAGAAGCAATACAACAAATCACCACCATAAAAGGTTTAAATACAAATAAGATTATTATCCAGAACCACAACTCGATGTCTCAAACAGCTTTCAAGATATAAGCGCGTGACAAGATCCAAAATATAGGGTGGTATTAAAATAAAGCATAAGCTTAGACTCAAGGAAATTAGAACATGTTCTCTATTTGAAAATTATAATATTAATTCATCTTATACTTTTAGTCGACTCCAGTTTTACGTTTTTGCTCCGGTCTGTATTAATAAACTGAAGTATTTGATTGAAGCCTGGAGCATCTGGTCAATTTTACTTGAATCTGGTCGGTAGCAAACTCATTGTTGAGGTAAGTGGTATTAAATGGTCGAGTTTTGAAATAATTTATGTAATCATAAAGTATATTCAGTATGTAGGGATGTGAACGAGAGAGAATGGAAAGTGTTGTATCGATTTCAAATAAAAAATGTTGATTGGTTAAGTGGGAAGTTCTTGGGGTACTCAGAAAAAAATAGGAAATTCCAGACGCACTCATTTTTTTGGGTATATGGCGGGTAATTATTTTCAGACGGGTGTTGCCACCCTCATAGAAGTTCGTCAACGAACCCTGTCAAATAATGCGATAGAGAAGTTATACCATAAATAATGCAATCAGTCAATTACTGGACTCATTCATTCCTACTCGCGATGAATCTGAGAAAGAAATGATGACCTGGCAGGAATCATATAAGTTCTCCCTTCTACAGCAATTGGAGTAGTAGATTCCACTGATATTTCCATTTTAAAACCGATACTCCATGGATATGAGTTTATAAAAAGAAGATAACTTTATCGTATTCATTCATGTCATCAATCGTTAACGACTTGTACGACTCATAATTGGATTTGGGCCAATTCAAAGATCCATCCAATTGTCCTGGGCAAATGCAATTTATTTATTACGTGTTTGCGTACCTCCACCAAATGAACAAATGCTACATAGATATATCATCGTTAGTTTTATTTTCCATTTTGAACTAGCACTCAAATCAAATTCTGTTTAACAAACTTCTTCTTTGATCTTCTTCTATCTTTAATCTTTACCGTATTTCAGACATCTTCATGGACGCTGAGACAAGTTTAGCCGTATCAACAGAACATCCATATAAGTAAATGCTCAAAATACTTGTGTCGCGAAGTGCAATCAGCAAATGTTCAACTTTATATTCTTTGTACCAACTCCCTCAAACTCAGAACATTTACTCTATGCTCAAACTCAGTGTTTATTAAGACCACTAATAGATTGTCATCCTATTTAAGTATATGACGGATGGTAACAATTTTTTAAATTAAGTATAACAGACATCTTCAGATTTAGACTCATTTAAATTACAGAAGTAAAATAAATAGAAAATATAGAATACTAGATTAACTAAATAATAAAAAATAACGCCTATTGACTTGCCGTTACTTTCGTGTACATTAACATTTATTTCTTATCTTCCATGGTCCATAATGGCAATTTTTAAAACAAACTAAACATTGCGTAAGTAAATTCTGTATAATCGAATCGAAGATTATGCAAATCTCCCACAGCACTCCATATAATCGAGGACATAACTTGGACTGTGTCTTACAATTCAAAACGGCAGAGCGCACAATAACTCTAACAGTTAACGCACAATTTAACTTTTAGCAATAATTAACAATTAAGATGCTCATCTTTTAGGTGTGGTGCAGAACTAGCATTCAAAACAACTTCTCTTTCTTGCACAGGTCCGTACTACACATCAATCAGTCCTTTACCCTGCATCGAATGCTATCGTTCGATTATAGAAATAAAACTTGCTTCTTTATTGTAATGTAAAATATTTACATATGGTTGTATACCCAATCTCAGATATTTTAAGGGCGCGTCTACACTCCCTTATCAATGGAGCAGTAAAAAGATGAATTAAACGTATTCAGTGTGAAGTTAGGCAAGCGAAACATAAATGTCGCACTGAAAATACAATCAGCCAAACAAATTGTAACATTTTAATCAACCTTACTGGTCGACTGCAGTTTAGGAATTTTTATGTTGCACGTCACAAATTATATGAAACAGTCAATGTGTCCCATTATTAAATTTATAAATGCCAAAGAATAATTGTTATATCAATTTTCAGTGAATTTCGTAATATTGTGTAAAATGTGGTGTGTGTTAAATGAAGCCGTCGTAGCAGGTCACGAAAAAGATAATAGTCACTAATAAAAAATCGCACGTAGTACCAAAACGTTGATACGCACCTAAACTCAGCTCGGGTGGTGGATGACACAGGCTAGTAAGACACAGGCAGCATCGTATTTGTCCGAAAAACGGGAAACAACCCGGCCTATGCGACTTATATGCACAGTATTATATCAATATAGTACAGTACTAGTACTATAGCAATAGTGTTAATACCACATTCAACATTAGTTTTGGAGGTGAGTGGTGTGTATAAGTTTTCTGCGCGGCCTTCTAAGATTTATGTAATTACTTTATAATATTCTTTAATTTTAATCGTAAATATAGATAACATTTATATAGTATTGGCGAATTAGATGGAGAAGTTCGAGAATTGAGGCTGACATCAATGTATCGCGATGTTTGTTTATGTTTATCGATCACTGTAGGTATTATCAAAACTTTTCAGGTCGAGTATAGTAGGGACTATTCGACTAAACTTTTCATATAAGGTATATTTTGATAAAATTTGTTTACGAGATATTAACTTGATGTAAGGACAAATGGGGCAAAGCCAGACCTGTAGGATTTCTAGGCACACTATTTAAACAGCCATCAAATTAGTCTCATCGTCAAGTGTAAGAACAACATACAATAAAATATTCAAATTACCACCGTCTCGAACTGAAATTCCCGGTAGAATAAGGTTAAGAATGTTAAGATAATAGTTTAGAAACTCAGAAAGAAAAAATACACTTATAGACACTGGTTTAATTGCATCTTAGTGTATGAGGCACACCTGTGATAAAAACCGAAAATGAAGCTGTGTTAGATCATTTATTAATAAAATAATAATAAACCTAAATTGACATAGCAAATGATTTCTCTGGGAAAACTATAGATCAGAGGCGACTCGTATTTAGAAAAGTGAACAAAACCAGTTCCAATAATGTTCTCGCTATCTCTTATTCTAATCACAAAGATTATCCTGAAAGTCTGACACTTGTGTGAGAGATTAGGCGGTATATTACTATTCAGTAGGCTGAAATTGCGCCTTAGGAACGACTCATGCGTAAGCCCTAACCACAATTCAGTGCTGGAATGAGGAAAACTTGGAAAACCCCATTAGTTAGGTAGACAGTCAAGCATCAACCGATGTAAATCCCTCACATTAACACCAAGGTACAGTTGGAAGGTTTCCAACTCACTTCTGTGAAAAGGTCTCCAAATAAGCCTTAAGAACGTCTTTACAACATTTGAATAACAATGGCAATTCCCAAATACAGATCAAGCATGACGTCATCGTTCTCAGTGAAGGCAACCCCATACAGTGTCGAAAAGATATTTTTACCAAGCAGTTTTTACCCCACTTTGATAGTTACACGCGTTAGTTTAGATATTTGGATATGTATAACTTCAGAACTGGTTGGGTTGCCTTTACTCTGAATTACTCGGGTGTCGCTGATGAGATTTAATAGTTTGAAAGAGCCGTCTTTCGTTTGGTCCATTCCTGTGGTTCTTTCAGTTGGCCTATAAAACTTTTACAAACCAATGCCTTTTACATTTTATCAACAAAATCAACGACAGACATATTATTTTGCTATATTATATTTTTGTGTGTTGATATAATTTTTTTCCTTTAATTTCTTATACTTATAAATCTTATATAATTTTATAACTACTGTTACTGTTATAGCAAGTACTATTAATGGGTACCTTACCAACGAAACTTCGAATGTCACATCGATATTGCATATTTTTTATATTACCCAACTTTCACTTGAACGAGAAGCCACTGTTTTAATTGACATATTATAGTGTCGGATCATTAACTTTTCTAATTTGACGCTAACTTTGAAGACCTGTGATGTATACCTGCAACATATACAACATTTTACAGTTAATTATTATTTAATTACTTAATGATTTTTATGTTAATTTAAATCATTTCGTAACATCATTGCAAAACGGCAAAGTGACATAGAAACCTAATTGCAATTTACATGCTTTTTATAAAACTTTATGACTGAAGGAGAAAATAGACTTAGTTACAACTAATTCTTTAAAACACTAAATGAAACGTAAACATTCCTTAAACATCTGGGTGTTTAATAAAAAGAAAAACGAATATGTAATTCTAAAAAAGTTTCATCCACAACTTATTTATTGTTTATTAATTTTTGAAATTTTATCTACGGGGTTCCCCATAATAGACTACCTATTTTGATATTGAAATATAAGATAAGTCAGTACGTTTTTCTTTATACCGTTATCTTCTACGGGCTTTGGGATTTTAATCAACATGTTATTAATCAAGTAGGCGCCTGTCGCAAAACTAGGATACAATTGTTTTTCGTAAAACGTCATTTTTCTAATAAATTAGTAAATTAGTATGCTAGAGAGGTTTTTCATTCCTGAATTAGAATGAAAGTGATTACTAAATAATGCGTTCTTATTCCAGCAAGATGGAGCAACACCACATACCGCTAGAAACTCTATGAGAGTTCTACGAGAAGTGTTTAATGGGTGACTCATTTCACGATTTGGGGATTGAAATTGGCCTGCGAGGTCCCCGGACTTAACTGCACCAGACTTTTTTCTGTAAAGCTATTTAAAGGCAAAGGTTTTTGCAACTCGTCCACAAAACATCCAAGAGCTCAAAGTTTGAATTGCTGAAGAAGTCCGGCGAATAGATCAGGTTTTGCTTCATCGTGTCATGAATCATTTCTTGTCCAATCTTGAAAAGTGCATTGAAGTTGATGGCGGTCACTTAAAAGGCGTAATTTTTAAAAGTTAGGATAAGTCGTATGTTACAGTAAATCCCAAAAGAGTAAATTGTAATTAAATGTAATAAAATGTTTGGTTTTTTTTTAAGTATCAACAATTTTATTGAGCTTTTAAAATGGGTAATCTATTATGGGGACCCCTGTATTATACATATACAGGTTTTTTCACGCAATTAGTTCATACTGGTCTGGAGAGTTAGGGGTGATAATGCCTTTCTGAAGATTTGGCTTATAAATTTTTTAATCATAACAATTTCAGGGTTGTTGCATTTCCGGTTATACCAGAAGTAGCAAGCTTACTTCATTATTTTAAACAGGATAAAGATATCAATTTCAACTAGGTGCAATTAAATGATTTGGTCCTTTTACTTACCTTACTTAACCGCCATCGACTTGTAGCTATTGTGTATAATACAAAATATGGCATACTTGATTGTTAATATTTAACTGCATCGCATTCTATCTATTAAAAATTAAAATTTGATGTAATACGACGCAGAAAGCTGCTTCTTAAAAATTATGATAGCCTACAGGATGAATCGGATACCTAATTTATCCGAAGGAGCAATCTAGCCGAGAAAATGATGGGTTCAAATTGTTTCTGTAACAGAATAGCCCATAAAGTATTAATTTAATTTTAATACAGAGTTAATTGCCTCAACCGTCACGACACGGCTAGTCCCGCCCCCCACGGTAACTAGCGAAAAAGGCCGAGAACAATGTAATGTTCTAGAAACGCTTGCAAAGGCGCCTGAGCATATGAAAATGATTTAGTTGTACCATGAACTTTGTTACTTGGAATAGGCTTTGAAAATATTTGGATATAATCTAATCCAAATCATTACAACCAATTAAAACAGAAGGTTACTGTATAAGGAGAGTGGGTAGTTGATAATTCACAAAATGGGACCAGTTGTCTTCCTGTGAAAGAGAAAAGATGACAGTGGAAGAAAATCGAACTGAACTGAATCGGATATACGAGGAGTAGGTATTAAAAAAGTTATTAATATATAGTTGTCTACTAATGTGGCATTATATTTAGGTTTTATAAATAAAAAACGTACAGAATTATAGCCGAAAATTTTTCCAGCTTTACTGGCTTGCCATTTAACTTTGGCCTAAGTCCGCGATTAAGGCCAATCATCGGTTCCAGGAGACGATTAAGTCCAATGCCGCGGCGATAGCTCAGTCTGTTAGGTGCTGGGTGATAGCCTGTGACTAACAGAATGGTTATATTGCGGCGCGAGTTCGAATCTCGCCAGGGGAGAAATAGTACCTCTCCCAGGGAATGGTTGTGTGTCTACGTTTTTTTCATGTGTACCCTCCCTCTACACAAGCCTTAGGCTTTCAGTAGGGAGGTTGTCCATTTCTGTGGTGTGTTTTTAATTCCCTAACCTGAAAATGTTCCTGAAGTCCAACTCTCTTGTGCTATTTAATCGTTCGCTTGCCATTATCATGTACAGAAGAGACCTACAGCTTTACATTCTATCCTAGTGATCTTACGTCCTCTATACAAACGTCGCTTTATTTTCTATAACTTCTGTGAATTTACAGACTTACAAGTCACTAGAAGATGAACAAGCATGTATAAGAAATACGATCAGCCCTGCTTCACGTTTCAAGTTTTAAAAAACGTAAACTATATGTACATGATTACATTTAACTGTACGAACAAAAATAGCATAGAAAGTAAAGTTATAGTCAAGATATAGACAGGAGACTATAATTTTTAGAAAAGAGATATTAAAGTTATATATAATATAAATATATAACTTTAATACTATATAATAGTCTGAATACTGTCCTATCTTACACCATCAGTATTATTGACAGTACTTTTGTCAATAAAGTTTGCTCAGTACCTCTTTTGCTGCGTAACGAGCACAGTAAATCTGTTGGTTTTATTAATGTCAAGAGCCTTCTGAGTCTGAAGAGCCTAATTTCCTGCTGCCTTCCAATATATTGGATTAATCGGATTCCACAGTTCTGAAGATAGTTCGTATTGCTCGATGAAGTGGCATAGGTAATCTTGTTTCTCCTCACCCTACCTGGATGAGCCAACAGTGTCTTCATCGTTTCTGGGCACTATATCTACCGTCAATGATATTGACATATCCCATCCACTTTCCAGGATTGATGCCTGAAAAACATTAAATCCGGATTTTCTTCAATACTTCATCTATATCAACCGTCAATCCATTTTTTTCACCTTACACGGTCAATATCATTGTCAATCTGGAAAGGTATTGTCATTATTATTGATCGTGTAAGGTCCGCTTTAGTCAATGTATGAACTCACATTCTAAACGCTGGTTAATTTTAATCCGCGGTTAGTACGTTAACCACGTGTAAAAGTACCGGCCCTCAGTCGTCCAAAAATGACGAAAAAATTAGCTGTTCCAACTAATTTCATGAACAGATTATTATATCTTGAGTATATCTTCAGCTTTTTCGTTCTTATTTATCAGGATGACTTAAATTCGTGGGTAACCAGTTGATTTGACTGCTTTCCTACTCATCATTTTATTTTTTGCTGTCTTCACATTACGTCTTCTTTTTAATATAATATTCTTCTTGATATTAAATAACTTTCCTGTATTTCCTTTACTTTCTGGTCTGCTCCTGGATACTTTCTGTGTTGCTACTTATTCTATACAACTTCCATGTAACTCAATATTATATTTTTTATTGATTGTAGGCGTTACCGCTGCTTTATGTCTTTATATTTATGTTCGTACTGACTTAGATAAAAGTTAACATCTATTTTTAAACGGAGTCTTTGGGTATACAAAAGTTGAAACCCTGTACCATCAGATAATCCCCCGATTTAATTTCAAAGCAGAAACATTGTAGCTACACTCTTCAGCGATATCGCGGGTAAGTGCCACAAATAAACAATATTCGGTACCAGCTTCACAATCAAATCGTGGATCCTGTGAACACAATCATCCTCCGATTTAATCGAAGGGGGTCAGCTAGAACCGAGAGCGCGTGGGCCGGACCACAACACCAACCCGTAATTATACGTGTAAGTGTTTTAATTGTGGCCGAACGGTCGTACGTGTCGTGGTGGCCGCCAGATGGCGCGCGGCGGCGGCCGGGGACGGCGCAGAGCCGCGACCGCGGCGGTAATGTGAGAGAGGCCAAGAGGTCAGCCGGAGTCAAGAGCCGCGTGCACGCTAGCCGACCAGCCGCGCTCGGAAAAATGTGCGTTCGGTACGGATATTGTACGGGGACTCTGGATTCTATTATGTAGTAATTTTAATTGACCTCAAAAACGTTGAGATTCATCGTGAACTGAATACACTTCTCACTTAAGGGTGTAGGATACAACAAAGGCACAGGGTTTTCTTTAATATGTAAAATAAATTAAAGGTGTATAGTATTCATCAAACGCTGCTCTATATGGGGTGGAACAGAAGAGTAGCTCGCTCCTATACAACTTTTATTTTGCCCGATATGTCAACCAAATTTGAGGAATGCTTAGTAGACCAGTAAATATATTTAAGGGCAATATGAAAGTGACTCGACCATTTCCAGTTTCACCGGAAGTTATCCCCACAATTTTACTCCAGTTCAAAAGGAAAATGGTGTGCCATGGTGCAGGCTACAGTAGGCTAAACTGGATTGCTTTGATAACGGATCATCTGATTTGATGTACAATATCATTACTGGTGATAAATATTGCTATCATTTCCAATGAAAGCAACAATTGGCAGTGTGGGTCTTTGAGAACGAATCAGCTTCAAGAAAAGCTTTTGGAAACATTTTTTGGAATTACTGGACATGTTCCACTGTATCACTGGACCATCATCATACTGTTAATGCTGAATGGTACATTGCGGTTTATTTGCCTCAAGTTTTCCAAAATATTCGCGGAAAATGTCATCCAAGAAGAAGGATTACCTTGCAACAAGATAACATTGCTGCTCGAATGAATGAGTATTTGAATGACCAAACATTCAAACAATAGGTCATTCGCCGTATAATCCAGACCTAGCACCTATTGATTTCTTTTTATTTCCCCGTGTGAAGAATAACTTAGGGGGTTTATATTTTACATCGGCTGAAGAAGCGGTTGGCGCATTTGAATATGAAATAAATCACTTAACGGTTGAAGAAATTGGAAAATTGGAGGAAAGGTTTTGGAGATTGGTTTTTAGGGATTCAAAAGTACATTGATTGTCGAGAAGAAAAATTTTAATAACTAGGTTTCGTCAATCAATTGCGTATGTATCAGTTTTGTAGAAATTGTTGACCGTATGTCCATCATCGTTCAAGTTTTTGGTGAAAGAATACAATACTACTTAATTTTTTTAGATCTATTCGAAGACACCCATATTTTTAAGATCTATTTATGTAAATAACATGGTACTCTAAGTATTCACATCAGAAGTTCACAGAACATTAATAATTAGTAGATAAACAATTTTTTATGTTTTCATACTACCTACCCATTTTCATACCTACAGATAGGTATTCGTAATAACGTCGGTTTTAGGAAAAAGCCATGGTGTTCATATAATAGTAAGAATACTTCAAACTGATGAGTGTTGTACAGGGTATTCGCGTATATTTTGACCCCTACCTACAGGGGTTATTAAGAAAGTTAGCTAAAAAGTTTAAATACAAAAGTTGTTTGGTTTTTCACGTATTATCTTTTGGCTAGGTCGAAAAAAAAATTGAATATCGTAAATTTGAGGAAACCTATTGAACGTAATATTTTTAAATGGGACACCCTGTATTATTTTACACGCTTGGGTAAACATTTTTTTCCTGATTTCAAAAATAAAAAATTTTTGGGCATTTGCACTGACAGTTTTCGAAATATTTTATATTTAATGTTTGCAATAAATCAAAAAAAAATATTAAAAAATGAAAATATTAGAAAATGTTTAAATAACTAAGGAGGTTACATCGAAAATCATTAAATATTTTTTATTACTGTTGGTTTCTACTGATAAATATTTTTAGTTCTTTGTATTTTTTGTATTTTATGGTACTCGCTGTCGAATATTTCGAAAACTGTCAGTGCAAATTTCAACAAAATATATATTTTTGAAATCAGGAAAAGAATGTTACCCAAGCGTGTAAAATTATATAGGGTGTCCCATTTAAAAATATTATGTTCAATTGGTTTTCCTAAGTTTACGACATGCAATTTCTTTTTCGACCTAGCTAAAAGATAATACGTGAAAAACCAAACAACTTTTGTATTTAAACTTTCTTAATAAGTCCTGTAGGTAGGGGTCGAAATATACGCGAATACTCTGTACATGAGGAGAAGTTTATTATAAAAATGTTGATTAACTCCTCCTCTTTACGAAGGGTGAAAATCACGGTCCCAAAATAAAGAAAAAATAAATAATATCTATAAAATTAATTGATAAAAAGTAATTCATAAAAATAGAGTTACGGATTTGAATATTTGCACATAAAAGAATCTGTTTGGTATTACCACAATCCTCGCCGTATTATTGTCTCCTCCACTAAGGTACAGTAACCACTGTCTCAGCTGTACATAAATAACAACCCATGTCGTCTTGTAAACTATCAATAAACTGTTATAGTAATAACTATACTCATATCTACCTTTTATACTCGTCCGTAAGATAGATGCCAGTAATAAAGTAATAAGATATAGAGGTGTTTGATTGTATACTAAGGTAGTGATACCAATCAGTAATAATTTGTCTTCTCAGGTAAGTCTTCCTGCTAGCGAGATGGCAGGATCCGATGCGTACCACAGCAGCCACTTTTCCTTTCTTTATCACAGTCAATATTCAATAAGTATTCGTATAAATGGCTTTCGGTATAATGGGAGGATGCTAACTGTTAATGACTGGTTTATTATTCACAAAAAGGGAGAGACATGTGTCGATATCTTTACTGCAAACATTTGAGTGATTCGGAAAACGGGTTACAAATGCGAGTTTCTTTTTATTATTAAAGTAGTAGTTCTATTTAAAGGCTGTTTATATATTGCAAATGAACAGTATAGAGATAAGCGTCAAGAGATTAGGGGATTTCACTAGAATCAGTCAGTATTGGCGATTCCAAAAATGAATGCGCCCTTTGCATGAAAATATTTGAACCTACTTAAAAGGTAATTCTTGGAGGCTTATTGCTGATATAATGATAAATAACACGTATTTGGGTTTGTTTAACGTAATAATTTAGTGGTGCTTGTGATTTTTTGGTATTACATAGGTAAAAATGATGTGGTTAGTATTTGTACATCTTTATTTTTACATTTTAAAATGGCATTCAAAAGAAATCAGCACAACACAAACTGCCGTGTTTATAGGTGTCATTTCACAAAATGTGTCAATAGAAGTGTTTAAGATTGAAGATAGGTAGAAGTTTGCCCTAGTATAAGAAACTGTTTCTTATTCATTTCTCCAAAAGGCATGTAACAATTTAATAACAGAGAATACGTTTATTTACACAACATAACCACTTTGTTGGTGTTTGTCTATACTTTTCTATCATTAGTCTTATAAAAGCAGAATATATTTTAATTTAAACATTATTTAACAAAAAACAAGCACTAATATGGTATCACCACACAGTTTATCACACTTATTTTAGTTCAAAATGTAAGTAAACAAAAACTAGGATACCGGTTTTAACCCAAAAAATTCATATAATTAGCAATGAAGCACTTATGGGACGTTTGACTACTTTTATCACTCTTTATCCTTTATTTCACCCTAACTAACACATGAAGTAACTATATTTATGGCAGCTGAATGCTAAATTGCTAGATGATATGATATGAAATGCAAAATTTTTACTCGTCTCCATCCATATTTGTTTACAATATCCAGCGCCCTCATCGGTAATTTGAATCGCCAATACAGACGTCAAACAAAAAAGTTTCAAGTTGTCTACAATTTCTGACCTCCAAAAACAGCGCCGGAGATGTTAGCAACGTTGACATTTCAAATAGAAAAATGGAATATGATTACATGGTATATCATTTCAGGTATTTCATTTCTGTATCTAACAGTGATTGATTTTTAATCTCTATCAATTTATTTTTTAAATGTGGTTTCACAGGCATGTCAAATACTTTTTTCATACTTGAGTTTAAATATTTTTCAAAATTTCAATGAAGTAGAAAAAATACTAATTCAGTTTTTCTGATTAAATTTAAACTACATGCTTGGACTCTGCTATAGCAGGTTTAAATGCAATATATCGTTTCCACTTTTGGGTACCGTAAGGTTCCAAACTAAGTCCACTTTTGTTTTATCCTTTTATTAATGACTTAATCATTATTTTATCGGTTACAAAGTGTATTTGCACTATCTTTACAAACTTCTATATTACAATATCCACCACACGAGGTCAAATTATGTTTAGGAAAGTTACAATAATCCCCAGATAAGTCTGTGTTAGTGTATTTTGTAGATTTTAAGCGTCTCAGTTTATCACCTGCAAGCTTAGCTTAATGTTTGTATATTATCTGGTAGGATTTCCTCTTGCTATATCTTACATAATGATTTTCATTTTTGATAATAATCAGCATTCACTATTAATAATAAATATATATCAAGATATTTGCACATAAATGCAGATATTTCGTGTACCTTAAGAGTGTGACTCTAATAGATGTCACTACCCTCGTTGTTTCGTCAATTGATCACCATTACAAATGAAGCGTAAAAATAAGATAAGCAGAATATTCTAGTTGTCTGTTAGACACGATTACTTCATTAAAGCTTTTATAGCATAGCAGAAAAAACAGAGTTATTCTCACGACTTTACAAACAACATCCATTGGAGCCATTAGATTACAAATGAAATAGTAATTAGAAATTAATACTAATTTAATTAATTGTCTTATTATATTTATTTTTAATTGATTTGACATTTGTAATGTAGGTAAGTGTAACCTTCTTAACTGTAATAATTTTATTATTAATAAATGTGAACATTACATTAAAGGTAAGTATTATATATACCATTAACGATCTTAGGAATTATAGATCGTTATTTTTTGCTTTGTTGAATGGTTTCGCAGCTGTATCCATTTATTCATTTATAATTGATGTTAATACAATTGAGTTTTTACTGCAATACATGACGATCAAATATTTATCATAAAAGAAGTGCGGAAGGAGTAAAAGTAAAATTAGCATTTGTCCTCGTTGAAGATGAAACCCAACTAATTATTTTTTAATGGTATTAATAGCACAGCAGTTGATACCCGATTGGTTTTGTATAGCAGTTTGCTTGACTGCTATAATTTTTCCATGAGTAAAAGTACATTTGGTTTATTTATGGCAGTCCAATGTGACCAATCGATAATGGCAGTTTCTTCAGTAACATCTTACAATTTAATAGTACCAACTTTTTTATCATTTGTAAAAGTGTTCGTAGAACCAATTTACTTTTACTATTTGATTACAATTTAAATGGCACCATAGGAGCATGGGCTAATCTAAGATATACGTTGTAAGTATGTTTGAACTGAGGTAAATACATAATTAGTAAATATTCTGCAATATCTCTTAGGTACGTAGGTATAAATCTCAATAAGCATACAGAATATAGTCCAATTCCAAAAAAAAGTACTATAATATATCTATGGCACTCCATTACTCCATTATAGACTGGACTGTTGAGCTACATTTACCCACAAGTGCCTCAGTTGACACTAAACCGAAGGAGTTCCATGTATTGCTCTTCTTAATATAGCAAAAACGAATAAACATTTTGTTAGGATTTTTTTGTTGTGTATTAGTCCTTGCTGTGTGATGAAAATCAGTGAATCTGCGAAACTACGAAAAGTGCGAAATGATGTAGTACAGTATTATACTCTCCATACATTTACTAAGCTGCACTAAAGAGGAACTAAAACGACGAAACATCAATATCTGTGGCTACGTATTTTTTTTGTCTAGTGTTTGCACTAATCATTTTATTTATTTACAATCTGTGGTCACTCATTCTCATTGTCAAACATCAACTGATTTTAATATTTCAAATTAACACCAAGTTGACATTTTTTCCATTCTGGGTCATCGCCAGGATGGTTGCCAACCGATCCCTGCAAACTAGATTTAAAAGCTAAAGAGTGCGATAACTTTAAATAGAAAGGTTGTAGTTTTTCTAGAATTGTTACGCCACATTTTTTATTAAATTACACCAACGAGGAACAAAAATCTGTTAAAAACTACTGTTTTTTTTTTTTCTAAAACAACCTGTATATTTTTAAGAAAGCATACACTCAAAACGAAAAAGGAGCCACTGTTAAAAATGTAGATATTTTTTATTGGAATGATTTGTATTATAGTTCTTTTTTATTTAAATATTTTAGACTGTTCTCTAAAAATTTAGTACTTACAATTTTTTGTAGTCTGCTTGTGATGCTTATAGGAAAAAAAAACAGCAGAAATGTGCGGTTAAGCTCGTTATTGTTTCAATGAAAACTATCAAAAATAAGCCAGCCAAAGTTCAAAATTAATAATGCGTATGACTTCTACCCTAACTCGTAGAACTTCTGTCCTATGACGGGGCAAACTTTCAATTACATTTCGAATAACTTGAGAAGCCAGTTGCTCCAACTCTTCCATTAGGATTTTTACAACGTTTTCAAGCTTCAGGATTGGCTGACGGTCCTTCAATCGCTTTTCAAGTGTGTCCCAGACGTGCTCATTGGCATTGAGGTCTCGACTGCGGGCGGGCCAATCCATAACTTCAATATTGTGGGAATTAGGGTAAGTTTGTACTATTCTGGCGGTGTGTGGGCGGTTTGTCTTATTGCAAAATGAATTCTGGACCTACGTTCTCGGCAAATGGTACAACATGTTCTAAAATTGCCATTCTCACGCAATTCTTCACGAATTGCCACTAGCTCAGTGCGTCCATTCAAAGTTATCTCACTCCAAACCATGATGGACTCTCCTCCAAATGGAACCCTTTCTTCCACCACAGTACAGTCTAAATAATGTTCACCTGGGGGTCTCCAGACTCGAACTCATCCATCAATGTGATTCAAAGAAAATCATCTTGACTCTTTAGTGAACAGCACGTTGCTCCACTGCTCCAAGTTGCAATTAACATATTCTTCAGCAAACAATCTTCTAGCTCTACGATGCTCAAGTGTTAAAGGGGGTGCTTTAGCTGTTCTTTTTGTATGAAGCTGACGTTTGTGAAGCCTGTACGTATCCTTTGGATAACTTATTCTGGTACCTGTGCCCTCAACCAGTTGATTTTGGAACCTTGTAGCGGTATTTCTGTAGGAAGTTGCCTTTTTACGATGGGGGTAAGGTTGCCTTCTAACAATAGCATAAATTTGATAGCTTCTCCAGGCCCTATTTATGGCAGTGCGGCTGACATTTAGCTTTCGGGCTACTTGCCCAACTTGAGTGATCCTCTTGAATTAGAGTGATGACCCTAGCAATCTGAATCTCTGTTAAGTACACTCTACGCCTGCCTTGGTGATCTACCAAGTACACAACAAACTAAACAAGCAACTTGATAAATGTATTTAACTGTTGGTGAAAAAATGAACATTCTTTCAGTTTTAGACTGCAATAAAAAAGCTTGAAAGGGGTTGCAACCTTTGGTGTGAAGATAACACTGACGTAGTTTTCAACATAACACCAAAACACAGAAAGGCAAACGTCAATTGTTAAAAAGAAACAGTAAACAATATAAAAAAGATTAACAACCAATCATACCGACCTCAGCGCCATTGAAACAAATGAATAACTTAAAACCATCTACGTTTTTTCAGTACATTTTTATCAGCAACTCCTATTAAGTTGGGACTTCTCTTTATACGTCATGCATTTGTATATGCTACATATTTTCGACTCAGAATTTTATAGTCTGTCAGAAAATGTAAAAATATACAAGGTATTCCTCAACAAGTAAGGTAACATGGCCTTTCTAGGACTAACCACTCAATATAACGCTAACTAATTTTAATCCCTAATAGCCCTGGTAGCATCCTAGTCGCTAGCCCTAGTAGCGCCTCTGCTTTTCAATGTTTTCATCATATTTCTGATATGTTTAATCATATTTTTGAATGACAGTTCGTCCTTACGGGCATGAAACATCTTACTACCTATAGGACAGAATTTTCAAATACTACGACTCTGAAGCAATAGAAATCTTCTACTACTACGTTTATCACTTTCTAATCATAAAGAATATTTATCTCTAATTTCATTTTTATCAATCTGTCTTGAAGATGAATTGTGTATACCACCAAGTTTCACTGAGGCAATTCAGCAATTAGCATACCACATGCTTTACGGTAATGAGTTTGTCATCGTCGATAAATAACTTTTGGTTTTGACTGTGCTGAAAGTATGACAATGATTTTGATTAATCGTTCTCCCCAGATTTCACAGCTGTTATCTTCAAATTAAGAAACAATGTATATATACATTCTAACACGTGATAATGGGTCTACACCGATAAAATTTAATACGCACTGAACTGTTCCTATTAGGATATTCATTAATTTTACTGCCTTGACAGATTTATTAAAGCACGCATCGAAATATTGAAACAACGCCTCGAACCATACGTTTTGTGTTTATCAATTTTTTTATGATTTACATAACTCAGTATTTAGTTGCGGTCAATAAATTTTAATTTCTAGTTGAATAGCTTTGTGGAAAGTGTGTCGCATTTTTTTTTCGGGGTATATTTACATCAGTAGTTTTGGAGGTAGGTATATATTTATTTATCCATCTCCAAAATTAACTATTTTTTCTTTCCGGGTATTTCTTGGGTCATAACTGAACATGCAGATAATGAAGTGCAACCTATTTTTTTTATGGTGAAATTTAACTGCTCATATTTTTTGAATTGCTTAATCTAAAACGGTTATATTTTTTGATCTATAAATATAACCTTCTGGAACGTAATTCTGATTTTGGAAATCTTCAATTTTTGAAGAAGAAATTTTATTTATCTCAATTAAATCCTTTTCTCAGTGTGTCGATTTTTTTTATGTGATAATATTTGCCTGCTTTTTCAGTATACTCGTAAAACAGCAACATTTTCAAAACCGCAATAGCCATAAGCCCAAAAAATAAAAGTATAATATACACGTCTCACATATACAGGGTGTCCCAGTGTGAGCGTATAAAAATTTACCAGGGGTAGAGAAGACCAAAATAAGAATAAAACTCTTATAAAAAAAATTTCTCTGATGCACGCTTAACCAGTTGCAGGGTGTTATTATGGAGAAACAAAAAACACTTTTCGCAATAACTTAAAAACTGTTTCGTAGATTTAGGTAATTTTTGGGTGACGTGTACATCCATTAAAGGTCATTAAAACAACATGGTGTTTGTTTAACTCTGACACCTGTGGTGGCCTAAGCCTACACTTCCTTATGATTTTGTCTTCATAACTCTTGCATATCCTACTTTTTCGTCGATTAACTAAATTTTCCTTAATCGGCTATCGATTCTGAACAAAAAAGGTGCTTGTTACATAGCTCTAAAATCAACCATTTTCGAGTAAATTGAGTGTAAAGTACCGACTGCATTCCATTATGCAGAAAACTACATGCAAAGGAAGTCATAAGGAAGAGTAGGCCTGGGCCACCACAGGTATCAGAGTTAAACAAACACCATGTGTTTTTTTAGATGGACACGTTACCCAAAGATTACTTAACGATTTTTAAGTTATTGCGGAATTTTTTTCGTTGCATAAGGCGTGCATCAGAGAAAATTTTTTTTATAAGAGTTTTATTCTTATTTTGGTCTGGTCTACAGTCCAAAAACTTTACCAGATACAGTCCAGTATCTGGTAAATTTTTGTACGCTCACACTGGGACACCCTGTACAATCACTCACAAGTCTTTCTAGTCCTAGTTTAACTAGTAGAAAATTACCAAAACTTTTACTCAAAAATATCCTTTTCAGAAAATATGAATTAAAAATTATTTTTTGACAACAAATTACAGCATTTACAGACCGGCATACCGTTATTTCGATATTAATAGTGTACCTTCTATCTAATCCAAGAACGTAGTAATTAAACTGTAAATTATTAAAGTTGTTAAGAATATAAATAATAACATATACCTACTCTCATCCACGCGGCGCCAATCACAATTAATGTAATAGAAGTCTCTTAACGACAAATAAATTGGATGTAGGTATATTAGTGAATTATAAAGACTATTAATTAAATTCAGGCTTTTTCTTAGTGTAGATACTAATTGAAGTAAGTTTTATTTATTATCCTCATATTTACACATAATTTTAACACAGTGACATTTAAAAGAATAGAAATCAGTGGCAGATAAACAACTCGACTCTCCGCTATCCGTTTAGCTTGGCGAATGCAATTAAAACGACTTACGCAAGGAAAAACTGAATGTCGCACGTGTGTAGATCACGCCCGACGCCACAGGACCCGCGCCGGGATTGGCAGCGGTCGGTCACGTGACGCGCAATTTCGCCACTAATCAGGCTTATTTATGGATATTCCGCGCAATCACGGACCCTCGTCTCCTGTGCCGCGTATATCTGTAATTTATTATCTTTCTATCGCGAGATGGCATTTTTCAAGGCTAGTCGGATTATATCCAGAGATAATTGATTTAGTGGAAGTGGAAGTGCAATATGGTGTAACGCGGTAAGAGGTATTTTTAGACAGAAAAATAGAAAAAGAATTGTGTTGGATTGCCAGCGAGCTGTGGACTTGTTTGTTTACTCGCTATGGCATAAAATTAATATTAACGATGGCACCATTTATTGCTCAACGGACCTTTATCGTGTGCGTGCTTCAATACAAAATTCTTTCGAGAATACGTCACGTATGAAATGATGAAAAAATCACCGATTATTCAAGATACAGATTGTAAATGCAGCATCAAGGCAATATCCTAAATTTTATCTGTAAAAATACACCGTATAAAACTTAGTGAAAGCAATTCTTCAATAAATTTTATTGGTAGTGGTTGTTGTAATGAAATATTTTAATATTATACATTTAAAGGTAGTTTTAAAAAAATTATATAAAAATAAAACTAATTGAAACTCTCACTAGGTACCTATTTTATTGACCAAGTAAAAATTTTGTGTCTGAACCTCTTGAACTGTATGCCTAACATTTTCTAAGATATCAAAAAATATCAGACATTTTATAATTAATTAAATATTTTTTTTACATATTTCTATAGTTATAATGTCTTTACTGTTGTACCTACAGTGTCTTTTGCATAAATTTTTAGAGAGTTTGCCTCAATACGACGACTAGGTACACAATATTTATTTTGGCTATTTCTGTTTTTATTATTTTGTACATTAATTGTAAACATTGGCGTTAGATGCTGATAAATGCCATACAATTACAATATATACGGTATATAAAACGCAGTATACAAACCAGAGTGTCAAAAAAGCAATAGATTATCAATGTAAGAGTAGGTAACTGTTAGGTAATTGTATATATTATTTTAAGTAAGTATAAGAATCTTTAAAAATAATCGTAAGACATACCACCAGAGATTACGTGGTAATTTTTAATATACCTATAAAGTATTTAATAGTAGGTAATATATTTATATATACCGAGTTGGAAAATGTTTCATTTCTATCAAAAGATTAGATAGATGTAGAAGTCTACGTCTTTTTTTCTTTCACTATCTATAAGTACTTCTTAAAATATACAAGGGCTTTTGATTTAATCCCTGAAATGCGACTTCTATGCTGTTGTTTCTTAATTCCTCCACAGAGTTACGCGGCATGTGATATATTATATTTTTTATAAATCCCCAAAGAAAAAATCGGCAGCAGTCAGATCAGGCGAGCGTTCTGGCCACAATATAGGACCATGAGCTCCTATCCACTTGTTAGGAAAAGTTTCGTTTAGATAATCAGAAGAAACTCCAGCATTATATGACGGCGCACCGTCTTGTTGGAACCATATGCGGTTCTCAAATCTGCAAGTGGTAGATTATCTAAGAATTCTGCTAATTGTTGGTGTAAAATGTGGCAATATATTTCCACATTTAATGTTTCTTGATAAATATGGGGTCCAATGAATCGGCCTCTAAACATACCACACCATACATTCAATCCAAACCGGCCTTAACGTCTCACTTCAATAGTCGCATGGGGAATTTCGTCTGCCCACATATGGCTATTGTGGCGATTGAATTTACCGTCACTGGTGATCCTGGCCTCATTCGTCCAAATAATATTACGCGGAAAATTCTCATCCTCTTCACATTTACCTATCTACAGAAATTAAGGCGTCTCTGACTGCCGTCTGGAGGATATAATGGATTTTTCGGAATTTAAAACATTTAAAATTATTTTTTTTTTTTATTTTTAGGCTCCGCTTTTTGGAAACTCCCACTGATTCTACAATAGAATTTGTAGATATTTTTGGATTTGCTGTTACGACTCCTAACACATTTATTGTATCGTTTTCAGCGTTTGCCTTATGATATTTTTTTGGTCTAGGTTTTTTAAAGGAACCGTAATGTTTCAGATTATATTCGAGCCAGCTGAACATCTTAACATTTGGTTGTCTCCTTTCTGGATATCGCTGTCAATATAACTCAGCAGCCATTCTTGAATTTTTATGCGCTTCATACAATAATCATATCTAATTTTTTACTATTATTGTAGCTTTCTATAATTTTGACTGATTTAGTACTAATTTAGATACTAATTTAACACAAAATAAATCTTCTGAGGATACTGACTAGCTAGAATAATTTGACATATATACGGAATAGCTGCAATTTTTATTTTATTACAACCTAATAGGATTAAAAAAACAGTTGTTTTAAGACTCTTCTATATATTATTGGGTTATAACTCAGCCTTTTTAAAAATAACCATATCAAACTATATATTTTTTAAAAACTGACAAAATAAGCTTTCCAACGCGGCCCAAGCCAGCTATGGTTTCCATTTAAAAAATCATAAGTTTGGTTCGTAATTAAGTAACCACTCGGTATATAAAGAAGTAATATCACCTTTGAATTATGCGATCAAACGTCGACAAAAAGTTACCTGTACATTTTTTCTGCATCTCTTCAAATAAGCGAGATATAGAGCCCACTCAAAGTTACAAAATGACAAACGGGTTATAACTCGAAAACAAATCGACTTACCGGATTTCTATTTTAACAGTTGAATTTGTCTCAAAAAATTGGCCAACGTTCATGCTATCCATGTTTTTCTGTCACTCATAGAAACAGAGATACTCCCGAATTCCATTGAAACTGCACCTCTCTACATAAAAATTACACAAATACGGTCTCCGTCAACTATTCATAATTATTTTTTTTTCGTCACTTCAGATTGCGCTCTTAATCTTACGCAAAATCTTAATACATACCTGTATAAATACTGATAGTTTTTGAATTTTAGATGAACTCCAGAACTACAGCATTTATTATAGTAGTTAGCTACAATGGCTAGCATATATTTTCGCAAAGTAAGTATTTTCGCAAAACATTGAAAACTTTGAATTAACTCAATGGTATTGGTAAAACTGTAATTGTTTGTAACTTTCTCAAAAAATGACTCAAGTTGACATGATTAGGCAAGAGGCAAAGATTTACATTTACATAACTCTTTAAAAGCTGTTAATTTTCCTCTGAAAAATTATAAAACATCAAATATTAAAACAGTAGATACTAAAAGAAGCTCACCATCCAAATTTCCAGAAGCCATATTGTGAATATCTTTTATCATCTAAATATTGCGGATAAAATCTATCTTCTCTGTATTTAAAATTAAATAAAAAGCCAATAGAAGATCACATGCCTTCTTGATAGATTAGACCGACAGTTAGTGACAGATTTTTGGTTGTGATTTAGTCAGTATGCCTTTCAGAGGGTATTATAATAAATATATTCTCATGACGAAAAGGAATGATTCAAAGAATAATCCGGGGTTAGATGAAAAGTAGTAGAGTGAGTTTTAGAAGTGAGTTTAGAAAAGTAAGTTTTCATTTTTTGTTCTAAAATTATGCCTTTTAGTACGATTTTAGTCAGGCTGTCAGTGAAGTGAATGAAGTTCAACACAAAACATTCCTCAGAAAACCCACAGGCATACCATTAGCGTGCGCCCAAAGTGGTCCAAAGGGCGGTTATGGTCACTTGAACTTGTATTTGAATAAAGAATTTTTGTTGTACAGCAGTTTATAGTAGTTTTATAACTTTTTGTTATAAAACTGCTGAAAAACTACTGGTGAAAACAGGATGACCCTTGGTCATGAGAATATAAGCAATATGCCATACCCTCCGAAAGGTATACTTCCTAAAATTACAACCTAAAAACTGTCACTAACTCCCGGTCTAGATAACGTCGACGTGTTCGAGCATTTCTTAAAAAAAAATGTGGTTCGAGTATAATACTGACGTAGTTTTCCACAGACCACCAAAACACTACCGGTTCCGAGTATATTAATAAAGAATAAAATTTTCCTGTAAGCGCACAGGTCCAAAAGTTCAGGGAAGTCGAAAATGGGATTATATTTTACTGCCAAATATTCCAAGGTGAATATCTACTTGATAAAGCAAAACAGCAAATAATTGAGTAATAAAATAATTATTAAAATAACTCATAAATATAAATTTTAATGTATTCAATTCATTTGGAGTCGGCAGCTTTCGGCGCAATTTTATATTACTTATCCACTTAAGTACCTATTGTATTATTGCAACTTTTCCTTTATTTGGTGTCCCCGTTTCTTGCTTTTGACATGTGTAAACACTTACATGTACCCACTTATCAGGAATATTAATAATTAAAAAACTAACAGTAGAGGAATGTTTAAATTATGTAAATTAATTTAAATAGTCCCTGCTCATAAATAAATCTGAGGTAAAAGAAAAAGCAGTTTTTTCTCTTGCCTATTGAAAAAGAATAACGGTTTTAAAAATCAATATTAGCACACATAAATAAGCGAAATCAGTAAGTTACACAGCGTAACCATGTGAAATATTTTTTTACATAAAAATAAATCTCAAATAAAATTTAAAACTACTGATAGATAATAAGCTGATAAATTTCTGTCATCTTAATATAAAAGAATAGCAAATTTTAACGCGTATTAGCATCGTGAAATATGCCAATAAATCTAACGACATTTTTCAATGACTCGCGCGGGATTAGTTACACACCCAGTACAATTATTCGTTGTGATACCTATAATTTTGTCCATATTGTTAACGGCAGCGTATAATTTATCATTGCTAAATAGGTAAATTTATGTAAACATTAATAAACCGGGTTTAGCATATTTGTCCGCGTAGGCCATAATTCACAAAAATGGGACAAACGCGACCATAATTTAGCGGTACTTACTAATTAACTTACTAAAATTTTGATTTATTCAATTCTCCAAGCATAAGTTATGAAGAAAAGCGTGGGTGGATGAAAGTAAAAAACGCGCGAAAGCGCGCAAGTGTATAATACGAATTTTATTGCGAGGCACAGTCCTGCCCAAGAAAATAATTAAGCAGGTTCTTTATTACTTCCAATGATACGCTTAATTTAGTAATTAATAATTGCGAAATTAGTAGCACAGTTGAAAGATTTCTAAGAAGTCGGTAATTGCACATAAAAGAGTGAGATGTGTGCTGATAACCTCGTGACCGTGTCGAGTTTTGTCCCATGTTGAAATGGAGTCAAGATTTCTACAAATATATTACAGGGAAACACGGCTCACTTTTTTCAGGACAGGACACTAAAGGTGTAGTAAGGACATCGGTATTTAAGAAACAAATTAAGATGACAATAATATAAAGAAAAACTGGTCGTTCACGAAGGCACACCACACACAAATAATATATAGGTAGGTATAATGAAAATATCCCGAACTATGTCCTTTGATTTGGTACATAATTTCTCTAAGTTGGCATAGAACTTAGAGAAATGCAACGCAAAGGTATAGGTATACTTTGCGTGCAATATGAAACATTGAATTACATCATATCTTCATATAACCTCAGTTTATTGTCTTTAATACATTTTTCTTTTTAACAGTGTCTAACGTTAACTTTCGTTAGTTATTATTTTTAGGTAAAGGTACAAATATACTTACTAGAGCTATGAAACTCTCTATCAGGGGTGAGCAGAGTGAAGTACGGTAGGGTTATTTATTAGCTGCCAAACTTGGGCGCCATCAATTGATCTTTTTTGATGGTACAGAGTAAAGGTATAGTTCCTATCTAAGTGAAGACAATTGCAAAAAAACACTTGACAAGACCAATGTTAATTTTTGATATAATTCTCTCAACTATACATTTGCGAACGGTACATATATATAAGACACCTAAATCTAAATATTAGGACATACACACTCAAATGTAAAAAAATGAGTGAAGGTCTAAAATAAATCTTCTGAGGATACTGACTAGCTAGAATAATTTGACATATATACGGAATAGCTGCAATTTTTATTTTATTACAACCTAATAGGATTAAAAAACAGTTGTTTTAAGACTCTTCTATATATTATTGGGTTATAACTCAGCCTTTTTAAAAATAACCATATCAAACTATATATTTTTTAAAAACTGACAAAATAAGCTTTCCAACGCGGCCCAAGCCAGCTATGGTAAATAATTTTTTTTGATCACAAAGCTTTTGTATTGAATTTAATGGAAAAATGTTCACCTCTTTCCTATTTCTAGTGATAAAGGTTGATTCTGAACCAATGCTGTTCACAATTAACCCTTCCCCTAATATTGCATACTGCACGCAAAGTAGTTGTTTTAGACATATCTTAAAAATAATAAAGTTATTCCTTTGTATTTCGTATAGATAACGAGAAAAATGAAAAATTTTATTGAAACAAAATATTTGATAATTTATCTATCAGTTAACTTTTTGGCTTAATTCCTATATAAAGAAAGATATAATCAATTAATGATATCAGATTTCTTTTGATCGGTTGTTAAACATTTCTCTTGGTGTAGTAACAGCCACTGTGGTCCATTTCATTCTCCATCAATAACTGACGAAACATTTACATGCATACAGATTTGAATATTTATGAATTCTTATTCTGAACATTTTTTCTAATTTGTATTTTGCATTCAAATAACGTTTTAAAAAATGCTGTCTGCATAGAAAAAATTAAAATGCGAATACGTTGTAGCATTCAGCAGTATACTATGTCCTTTAGAACACGATCATAAATCTCAACTTTACTACAAACCATTTTAAAAACATATTAACTATAACATTTAAAAGTTTATGATCTATAATTATTTACGATGTGACATAAATACAGCATTAAAAATTGAAATAAATAATCCGCGTCTACATTTAACATATCCTAGTTATTATTATTATTATTATTATTATTTTTATAGACCGCTCGGTAAGTGAGCTACACCACGTGTTTTATAGCCGTGTTTGATAAAAGCACTATTTGTTTTATATATGTAATAATTTACTATAATGTCGGTAATATAATAAAAGCCTTAATTTTTATATCCAAAGTCGAAGGCGATTAAAATTAATAGGATAGATAAGAAACTGAACTATTAATAATAAAATGATTTGAGTTACAGCTCTCGGAGTCGACTTTGTTATTCTAAATGTGCATTACGGGACTTGGATAGGTCAAATTTTCAATAAAAAAATTAATTCGTATTTGCTAATTAGCCTCTGTCTATTTTCTGAGGCTGAATTTATAATTAAGTTATTAAAAATTAATTTTGTTTATCCGAATTTACTGCCTTTCATAAATTTTATATTTTTACGATGGCGCGGTGTTCGATTGTGCGCCAACTGGTGGCTTCTAAGATTTGTTCTTAGACAATGTGAGAGTGGATAATAGCTCCAACCCCAAAAGCACTGTAATGTTCTCATTACATGCCTTATTTGACAACTCTAGCCCCTTTTATTTAACCATCTAATTCAGCTCATTTAAAAAAACTCATCTTCTTTTATATAGTGATGTAAAATTTACGGAAAATTTCCTGGAAATTTATGAAATATTTAGCGTCATTGCTATAATGGCGCTTGCGGAAAAGCAGGTCGTTATCTGTCTGTTAATTTGACAATAATCACGTCGCAACATCGTTCATCGAGTCCGCTACCTATGACACTCTGATGAGCGCAAAGTAAGCGCGAAACCCGTCAGTGTCTGGTAGAAGGTCTCGATAAACGATGTGGCGACTCCTATGGAGATACCGATGTCCCATGCAATGCCAGTCAGAGCATATTTTTCCGTGGAGTAGTTGTTTTTGGCATCTCCTTCAAATAAATAAGTAGGTGTCTGACATTATACAGAGCATGTCACGATGAGCTGAATCGATCTATATATGGAGAACCAATAGAGGTAGAATTTTGAAAATTTGCATGGAGGGCTAATTGATGGCGCTGGCTTTTTTTAAAATATTTTTGACTTCATGTCACCTCTGGTTATATCGGAAAGCCATACCTACTTTCTTATTTTAAATGGAACACACATTTTCTTTTTCATTTTTTTAATTACTTGACAAATTTAAGGGTAATTTTATTCAAGATTCTCTATACCTAAAATATACGGTTTTTGAGATATTTAGTTTTTTTTTTAAATTTTGACAGTTGAAAGGTTTTACGATATATTTCATATTTTCAAAATCAAGTCATCAGGAAAAATAATTGAATCACAACCTGAATATAGAATATCAAGAGCACCTAAGCTTGATGGAAACAGCTTCATAATGTTTTACAAGGTATTTAAAAAATCCGGCTGCAAACTCATTTCAACAAAACTCAAAAAGTCAATTTTTTTTTAAATGGTAATTCCCATTTTTTACTTCTATTCAATTCCTCTCAAAAATTATGTGTATAATGTGCTATACCTAAAGCCCCTTTTTGAGTAATTTTCGAAAGACTGATTATTTTGTATTTATAAGCAAATCAGAAATTATTTTATTTAATTTAAAATTTACATAAGTGTTAAACTAGATTAGTGACAGAACATTCATAAAAGTATTTTCTTACCTAATATGAAATTCCTATTTTAATTTCATTGTATAGGGTGAGTTTTATTTTGTAATCTCTAAAAATATAAATAATAAAAAACGAAAAAAGGTTAGTTTTGTTTTTTATTGAAGAAACAAAATCATATTTAAAGTATACTGGCGTTCCTTGTCATACAAACTATCGTTATTTACCACTGGATGGCCAATAACTATGAATAAAGGGCCCACTATTATATTCTCAAGCACACCACCATCATATAGAACGAGATTACAACCGAAATATATCAAAGCATTTACCAAAGTCGCATTGAATCTGGCCCCAAAGAAAACACTAACCACGTTGGTGAATTTAATTCGCAATAATGGTCTATAATCCAGTGATCCACGGTTATTAGGTCGTTACTAGCCGCTGTAATGTGCGAGAGTACGATGTTAATGCATGTTTAGTCCAACTTATAGCTACATCAGGTTACAGCAGGGCTTTAGTACACAGCGCTAATGTACTGTATTTGGAAATTACACCATTTTCAGGTTTACAGAGGAACGTTCAAGGATCTCATTAATTCTGATGAATACATATTAGAGTTTTAAATATGAAGACTAAGATAATAAATAATAATACATATTTCTTCATTCCAGTAGCATGAAAATATCAAACATGTGTGGTGGAGGGATTGGTATATTATTTTTGTAGGCACTATCACGTCCAGGGACGACGTGTGTTCAATATTAGAACATTTTTTAAAGGATTAATATCTTTTATAAAGATATTAAGAAAATATGAAAACGTTTTAGTTCAGGGTTGGACAGGAGGTGTGTGGAGAGGTATGTTGTTGTATGAGGAATACATAAAAAAAATAATCTAACTAGATTTTAGAAAAGATGGTAGTGACTGAATGGTTTTGTAGCAGGACAATATTTTGTAGTACCTTTTGTTTTTTAATTAAATTGTAGTCTGGAGTTCTCTTTCTAAGAATGGGTATGTGAAGTTTGATCAAATTTGGTACCATGGCATTACAATCAAACAGGAAACTGGCATAATTTGAATTTCATAATAGAATATCATAAAAGATTTTTTACACTAATTATGTCGATAAATTATTTTTTAATTGATAAATTTAAGATGCAAATCATTGCTTATAAATAATATCTAAAGGTCAATTTTTATGAATTTATTATAACCTTTTCACAAATTCAAATACGAATTTTATGAATTCAAAGCAGTATCAAGATATAAAACGGACCCATCGCGTTTGCAATATATCCAACAAAAAAATAAATTTTTTTTAGTTGGCAACTGGTTTCACATTGATTTTTTATTCTCCCGATTATCTGGTTTCTCGATTTCTTCTTGTCTAATTTGATCCCTTCTCAACTATTGTATTTTGACTAATTCTAATTGATGCAGATTATATTGCTTTCTTCTACTTTATTTCTTATTTTTTACTAATTTACTAGTAGCTCATTTCGCTCTATATTCCATTTAGTCTTCGACATTTCCTTTCTAAAGATTTTATCTCCTGCTATGGTTTTTCCTTTATGTTTTTTATGTAATACCATTATTCTAAAATCCGAGTCAGCTTTAATACTGTTCTAGTTCAAATAATAAAAATAAATACATTTAGTAAATTATCAGAAAGTCTACATGGCAGTTAGGTGGAGTTACGCCTCAATCCTTTGATGTCCAACATAATTTAACAAACTAGAAATGATATCATTGATGAAGCGACAATGAATGAAGACACCTGCGAATTCGAAGTAAGTTTAATTTGGTCAGCCATACAAGCGTATGCCGACAGAACTAACAAGTGTCACTGTATCTACTGCTATTATAGATACTTCTACAGAGATGTCCGGAGAAAAATTATGGACAAAACAATTACAATGTACACATATAGTAGACAGTAGCTTCTGGTCATGCGAAACCACAAAATAACTTCTGAGTTAGAATGCAAATGGCACCAAGTACTTGAAGGCGTCGCCAATATATCCAATATGTTTTTATTTTAAGTAAAAATACTGTACTGGCTCAGAGAGCTTAGAGATCTAAAGCTCTGTTGACCAAGCCCCTAGCTTGGATTTGTATCCCAGCATGGATACAAATGGTTAAACAAAACAAATCATCTGTAGTATGAAACCACAAACTAATATTTTGACAGGGATTTCTTAAGGCGGTTTAACAAAAGTACAACTGTGAACTACCTGGTGATATTTAGATGAAACCTATGACCTGTCACGAGCATTCTTGGTCGTTGATGGAGATTTTCAATTAAGGAAACACCCCTCTACATACCTTGCCAAGAAGAAAACAAGTCTCTACATGTGTACTTCGTGACTGCCTTGCTGTCGCATCTAAGAGAATTCATTTTGGGGAGACGGTCTACTATGGCCATCATAAGAAAAATCCCTTTAAGTGGTGTTATGACCTTTTTCAACAGAATGTTCCTTAGGTCATAGAACCCTTCTGCGGCATAGCGAAGCCATGCATTAAAACATACGTGATGAGAAACAAATCTGTAGAATGGTGGAGGAATCTGCCACAACTGAGACAGGCAAAGCTATTCATTAAAGAACGGACGCCTAAATTCACAGCAGATCGGTTAGGCCAGAATAAAAAGGCCATCAGAATAATAGTAGGTCTCCTAACAGGACACTGTAGGCTAAATAGGCACATGAATCTTATGGGACTGTCAGAAGATGCAGATTCTGTCAAGAAGAAGAGGAAACCTCAGTACACGTACTGTGCCAGTGCCAAGGCCTGACAAGACTGAGATTTCAAATACTTGGGGAAGGAAGGCCAAGAGCCAATAGCTACATAGAAGAGCCTCTATTAAGGCTGTGGAGTCTAATGCAAAGGACAAACCTGGACAGAGTGCTCTAAATAGGTTGGGAGTGCCACAATAGATCTTCTAGGTCGCGGTGGACCAGGCCAGGGGGCCGACTCCTATATAAATCTAATCTAATCTACTTAGGTCATCACTACCCAGGGCAGATATACGGGGTGGTTCAAATTGGTATCTTTTCGTGAGTTACTGAGATTCAGTAATAGATAGAGCAAATCTGATGCACAAGACTCCACAACTATTTTCAGAAAAATTGTCCAGGAGTCGTCCATCAGATTTGCTCCATCATTTACAGATTCTCGGTAACCCTTGCAAACGCATCAATTTGAACCACCCTGTATAAGAAGTGAAATAGGACCAAGGCTCCCCAGTTTTTGAACTACCCTCCTACCCAGTTCCAAATTTCAAGTGCATCTTATATGAGCAATTTAAAATTGAATTAAATGGAATATTGCATGATGATAAACCAAACTTTCCCATGGATTTTATTATTATAAAAATATTAAAGATAAAACAGATAGATAAACTAAATAAAATTTGATATTTAAATACACTTTGTTATTGATCATTATTTTACGTTCAGCTATCCTTTTCATATTTGTATGTTTTATAGTTAAAGATAAATCAATTATATCTCGTCTTGGTGACCACACTACACACTATATGGAAGAAAAACTAGAGATTAATAAAATAGTAACATTCAAATGGATGTGACAGCATTCCCGTCCTTCACTATATTACAGTTTATTGAGAGTCGTATAATGAGAAGTTTGAATGGATTGAATTTTATAGTGCTCCCGGTGACATCCTAAAATAGTTATTTCTGTTTTATAGCACAATATAATTGCAGGAAAATTGAATAAGGCTAGTGATATAAACACAAAACATTTAAAACAACTTGCATTAACGCAGAGCACTAAAGCAATATAAAAGACGGAACCTATAGAATATAAGCTGTTACGACCAATAAAATAATAAACACAGGCTTAGATCTGACAATAGGTCGAAACAATCGCGGAGCACATTGTAACTTGATTCGGAATTTTATATCCCTGTTAGACGGTAGCCACAAAGTAAAGCCTGTCCTTTATGTAAATTAATATTTGATTGTTTTAACAACATAATGTGTGACTTTTTTAGTAGATACATACAGTGTGTTTCAAATTAGATGCAATAACATCGACATCTTGGAAACCGTTTAGAGATAGAGACTAGATAGAATAGAGATATTGATAGAATTAGTGAGAAAATACGTACAGCAAACACCTAAATGATCTCACAGCACTCGAAAGAAAACCATGTTGCAACGTGTAAAATCGATGTCTTGGGGTTTTTGTTCCTCCTTGGTGTAGAGGCTAAATGAATATATCTAATAAAATGTATGTATTTACTCCAATATCAAGTGATTTATGTTGTAAACTAAAATATTTCATCATTTCTTTTCAATTCAGTAATATAGAAGCTGGAGGTTACGTTATTATTTTGATATATGACCCATTCAGCTCTTTTAGTAAAAGCATATGGCATCTAAAATTAAAAGTTCACAGTTCAGTCTATAAAATAAAGTTACTCAAATGAAATTTGAATATCAGAAGTGTATTTTAGAATATAAATGTTCCTGAGGTTAATGGCTTCCCTTTTTATACATGCCACTACAAAATAAAACCGATATATTTCAAGATTTGTGTAAAAAGCTTAAATATGATTTCAATGAACAGTTTTGCGTTTCTACCACCCACGAAATCCACAAAATACTACACCTACATTCACAAATGTATTCCAAAAACACATTCATTATGTAATGGAATGGATATCTATAAATATATGCTTATATCAAAAACTAATAAATCTTTGCTTGGCAAAAACAATGTTGTTATTATTACTCCCAATCTACACCCTTTTCCTATTAAGATATCTATTGTGTTACTCCAACTCTATTTTTCTCCTGCATCGTAACTACTTCCTAATAACTGCCATAAATTAACACCTAGATATCATACATTATGTCAGAGAGATATAAATCACTGTTGTGGGTGTTAATGTTGCATTTATATGAATTATGTGCAACAATTTGTTTCCTGATATCAGTGAGTAATCGTATTACAATGTTTAATATTCATGCTCTATATAATTGAGCATGTAATTCAGTGGTTTTCGCGACCAACAATGGTTTTTGTGTTTCTTCACGGTCTTGATCCATACCGTTGACCGCACTCCAGGGGCGCGCCTGGGGGAACTTCCAAACGAAGACTATTGACACTGAGAGCATCAGCAGAACTTCTTCAAGCTCTGCAATGGTAAAGCGAGGCAAATATAGTAACAAAAGAATAAAATGGAACTTATTCACTACTTTTTCTTTCATTACAATGATACCAAGTGAAGACGAAGGGTTCAAAAGATTGCAAAGCATTATTCAGCTCTGGAGATACAATACAACTCCTCTTCAACAATTACAAATTAACTACAAAGCTGGATACTTCCGTCTAGCAGTTTTTTCACTTAGATCTTGTTCCTTTGCTCTCGATTGTTATCTGATTACTACTGATTTACTGATGAATAATACGCTGTGGCCCTTAAGAAGGCTAACGAGGCTTCTAGATGCTTGCAGAAACTCCCATCAAACATGATTCATGAATGATTGATATGAGACTTCATCCATGGAGGTTGTCCCAGGCGATTTTTTAAGCGATACATGTTGCAAAATATAAAATATATAATAATAGGTGTCGATGTGTATCCAATCCAAAGTCTAACCCATGTGGTCCATATGGGGATGCACAAGCTGAAACATCGTACATAGAGGAAATGGTTTGCATAAATTCATGCATCGAATAGATGTAATGAAGAGTCGAAATGACAACCCGAATGGTTTTTTCTGTAATCGAAAGACTTATTTATATGAACGAGAAAGAGTTGACTTATAGAATGATGCTCTAGCAAGCAAGTGAATCATACAGGAAAAAATAAGCTATAGGTACCCAGTGAGATTAAGTACTTTATTCCAGATTTATCTTTTGTCATGTATACTGATGATAAGTCATTATTAATATCTGACAGCTCAGATGAGTTGTTAGAGATAAAATTTAATAAAGTTTTAGGATGTAAAGGCACCTGGTATGAAGCTAACTCTCTTTATCTTAATGCTACAAATGCACAAATTTTACTATTTGATAATACCCAGAAAAGCTGCATAAGTTGATTGTAACCGAAAAGTCACTGTGATCAACACATATCAGGACTAAACTCATGTTATTTCATTCTAAATTTGAACCGTATTTTGTCCGCGACTCAATTTGATAGCTGCCTATCATGTCTAAGAATCATTGAGGTTGAGGTATTGGGATTGTTCTTTGGGGAAGCTTTACCTTGGTCCTTGGTTGGTTAGCAAATGCCGATTTGCAAAGGCCATCGGCAAAGAAGTTATAATAAGTCAGAATAATATATAAAAAACACTTAATACCTATATAAGAACTTATATTATTCTGATAAGAAAAATCCCGGCACTCTATGCTGAAAGCCTTTTGAAAACTTTTTCTGTTAATATTACTTATAATTATTTACACCCATATTAATAATAATCACAATAACATGAAGTTAACTAATGACAACTAACCGTATTCTTAAATCAATCTAAGTAGTTCATATTAATAATTAAATATTTATAGACAAATAGCTAACAGCATGCTAAATAAGAAGTTAATGTGACAACATATCATTCTATACATAGAGCTAATTTCACTGCAATAAATCTAACCTGTATTCTGCCTGCATTTACAAACATTTACGCAAAGTGACAAGACTGACAAGTGTCTTGTGTCAAGACTGTTTTGTGCTAAAAAGCAATCAAGGGCGGATTTAGCTTTTCAACATGGGGGAGTATCTCAAAGAATCATATTTTTAAAAGATGTTGTGAAATTAGAAATTATCTATATATATATTGTGTGTATTTAGATAGGTACGTTTTTCTTTGGACAAACATAAAATAGCAAATAGAAGTGTTTAATAAAATATCCTTAAGTGAAGTACGTTTATATTTTTTTTTAACTAATTACGTTTTTGCTTTTTGCTAATGTAAAATTTGAATTCATGGTAAATCCACCCTTGATAAGCATTAACTTTGCCTTTTATAATAGGGAGATTCGTAGCCCACGTTAACTCGGGGGTTACGGGCGGGAGATTTAGAACACCTTAAATTTTTACGTTATCGTTATCGCAATCGTTATACTGAGCACGCGCAGTACCAAAAATGATACTCTTTTTGGAACTGCACATGCTCAGAATAACGATAACGACGTGCTAAAATTTAAGGGGTTCAAAAATCAAAAACTCCCTAATGAATTCGATAAGTAACCATGCTATAATAAAATTTTATAATAATTATTGAGGTTACTGACATATAAATACGGAAAATTTCGCATTAAATTATTTAATATTTCAGAAAAACGTTCTTGATCTGTTAATTGGGAGGGAAAAGAAAAACTGCTGACATTTTTGTCAAACTTTTAGGTTAACTTTAACTTATTGTAAAACATACCCAAACTTATAACTAGTGATTTAGCATCATTCTAGCGTTAACATGCATTTAAATGGCATTATTAATGCAGTTTACACTAATTACATTTTAGTTACGTCTTAGAACATTCTAAGTTTTAATATTAATAAGGCTGCAAGTATTTATAAGTGTAAAAACACCATTTTCGTCATTATTGATAAAAAACACTTCTTCATTTTCTTCGGTTTTATTAATAATTGTAGCTGTTTATTTATACCTGCGTTGCTGTTAGAAAAGAAATCTAGGTACGCCACTGAGCCGCACGCGTCCTAACGCAATTTTATTTAGTTCAATGTCAGCTCTTTAAATGTGGGAACTCAATTAAAAGTGAAAACAATACACTTTGTTTGCTACCGTAATTCTGTTATTACGATTTCAGTCAAGTTAAATTGCTGTGTGCCACGGGTTCACGGATATGGGACTCTGGTTTTCGACGGTGACCTTTGTGCAACGGTTTGATAATCGCCCATTATATTTAAATTCTTAATTGGTACACAGAGATAAGCACTGTTGTATAGGGAACTAATTTCAGAGACATAAAACTTGCATTCAATTTTAATTCAGTAAATGAATGAGAAATATGATATGTGCCGAGGAATATTTAAATAAAACAGAAATATCGTGGTGCTTTTAATTATCTAAACTATAATTATGTACAATTATCAGTGAAAATGAAGTTATAAAATTAAATATGTGATTTAAAAACCAATTAAAAAATGTTATCTAGTTACTTAATATTACCTGGACCAGAAGTCCTTCGGATTACTGAATTAAAGTAATATTTTACAAGCATCTCTTAGACACAATTATATTAAATAATAACAGTAAATATGTTTATAATGACAAATATCCGTAGTCTTAAAAGAAACGAGGTATCGAGATCGACGTTTCGGAGTTTTGGCTACTCATCAGGATGGCATAGAGTAGCAGAAGAATAGAATAAGAATAAAATAATAAATAATAATAAATAATCAATAAATAAATAGAAAGAATATTAAGACCCGTCAGAGATGATTAAAACTTTTAACTTACCTTCGAGCATCTAATAAAGGGTTTTTCAATAAAGAGTGATATGTTTTTAAACTGAAATAATACAACAAATAGAAATAGACCAATTTTTTTTTTCATTTTGAAGTGTCATCGATGGAATTAAGTTCTGATAACATCATTTAAATGATCGCCTCTGCTTCTCCTGCAATACCGAATTCGGTTAACTCAATTGTCAAGTACTTTATTCAATAAATTAGGCCGTATGTCACGAATGGCGCATTGAATATTCAATTTTATTGCATCAATTGTCTCTTAGGTCAGTCATTTAAGACATCGTAGGTCGCAAAAAATTGCAGAGTTCTGATTTTTTGTAACGTTGTTAGGATAGATGCCAATAGTGTAAAACCAAGTTTGCAGCTTCGAAAGACCTGTGCTGACTGCGTGGTGCTCGAAAAACATTTTTTTTCGGACTTTTTTCAGTTCGCTCTGTACAACTTTAAAGTAGATAAAATTTACTATAATTTGCGTGAAACCGCAGCTCAATAGGTCTAATAGGTCCCAAGATACAACACTTAAAAATTGGACATTTTTCCCAAAAAGTTCGAAATTGTTGTTTTAGCTGTCTTCCGAACCGAATATCGGTAACTTTTTGGGAAAAATGGCCAATTTTTTAAGTGTTGTATCTTGGACATATTAGATCTATGGAGCTGCGGTTTCACTCAAATTATAGTAAATTTTGTCTACTTTAAATTGTACAGGGCAACTTTTACCAACACCATTTAGAAGTAATAAACCAAAAACTGAAAAAAGTCCGAAAAAAAAAGGTTTTTCGAGCACCACGCAAGTTTGCAGCTTCTAAAGACCTGTGCTAACAAATCTTTAGAAGCTGCAAACTTGGTTTTACACTATTGGTACCTATCCTAACAACATTTCAAAAAATCAGAACTCTGCAATTTTTTGCGACCTAACACGATTTTTGTGTCTACAGTGATTGGCCTATCTGGTTTATTGTCATAAACAGTTGACTTTAAATAACCCCACAAGAAGAAGTCTAAAGGTGCTACATCACAGCTTTTTGAAGGCCATTGGACAGGTGCATTTCTGGAAATAACCAACTGACCAAACTTTTGACGCGACAAATCAATCGTCATGGGCCGTGTGGCACGTAACTCTGTCTTGTTCGAACCAGATGTTAGTTAAATCAATATCATTCAGTTGAGGCCATAAAAAGTTAGTTATCAATGATCTGTACTGCTCACCATTCACAGTGACATCTCCAATCCATTTTAGAAGCAATAAGGTCTGATGATACCTCCGCGCCACAAAACACAACAAACTGTCATTTTTGCATAATGTAAGGGTCTCTCGTAGATGACCCGTGGATTATGTTCACTCCAACGACGAGAATTTTGCTTGATCGCCGTTCCAGAGAGGTGAAAATAAGCTTCATCTGAAAATATGATTTTCTTACCAAAATCACCATCATTTTCAAGTTGTTCCAAGGCGAAATCTGCCAATTCACGACGTCTGCGATGCTCCAAAGGCTTTAATTCTTACGTCAGAATAGCTCTGTAAGGATGTAAGCCCAAATCCTTACGTAAAATACGCCAAGTAGGACATTCCAGAAAGCCACAATCATTGTGAACGTCTTGGAACGGATAAATTAGGCTTTTCATCAACACTGCCTTAAACTGCAACAATATTTTCAGCATTTCGAGCATCTCTTTGTCTTCCTGAAACACGAACATTATGTAAAGAAAAATTATACTCGAAATTTTCAATAGCTCCACGAATAGATCGATTATGGCGACCATAAATTGTAAGAAGTGCAGGATAAGTTATAATAAAGGAACGATTATTCTGATTGGATAATTTCCCAACGTTCTTGAGTCGTATATAATTACATGATGAAATTGCGCACTTTACTAAATACAGTTGACACCGGCAGACAATCATGACATTTCAAATATTGTCGCTAAGTCAATTTCAAAATATATCACCCCTATTGAAAAACCCTGTATAATGTATGGAATCTGGCAACACCGAAATGCGTATTAATACAATTATTGATCCAGTTCGTGCGTATAAGGAAAACAACGCTGATTAAAAAAGTAATTAACGGTCGAATCTTAAACAATAACAACACTATTAGTAATAATAGTGATCTAACCTGGCTGAGTAATTGTTAGGCACAGCAAATATCAAGGGTATTTGAAAAAATGTATTAAAATTTTCATCCACATCAATCAATGTCATTGGCAGTTCAATATGTGAGTTTTTTGTTACCGAGTTTAGTTTCACATACACGAGGTATTTTGTATCATATTTATTTATAAGTATGTAATCTGTTTCGCTGAATAATATCGTATCGTACTTATGAAGAGAAAAAGTTTTGACTGGTACATAAACAATGTGATTCGGTAGTATAGCTTCAAAAATATTCAATTTTCTATATAGGATGTCCCATCCTCCAGCGATCGACTATGGAAGAACTATAATTAGGAGAAATCGGAAAATTTTGTAGCATTCCAACGTCAATGATTCGTCATATTCAGCATCAAAAATAATGTTAAGTTTACGTAAGGTAGTCTAGTCCAAAAATTTGCAGTTTCTGGTAGTCCAAAAGTTTGCAGTTTCAGAACTATTGGCAATTTAATAATAATTCCCAGCACGATTGTTTATAATTTTTAGCAAGTAGGTATATAACAGTAACATTTTTATTCAGCACTTGTTTGTTTTCTAATACCTTCATAGCCAACTAAGACTAATTGAACTCTTTAGCAATTTTGCAATAGAAAAATATTAAATTGTCAATATTTCCAAAACTACAAATTTACGTAAACCACCTTATGCAAAGTCGGCCTTATTTTTTAAGCTGAATAAGATACAATTATTATGAGAACCGGGATTTTCCATTTGAAAAATTCACTTTGACAGTTTTTTCAATTTCGTTTTTATTATCATTTCTTGAGCACAAACTTTTTTTTTATATAAAATTTGAAATATGTCAAAAACGGTTAAACTAAGGTATAGGACATACATGAAATGTATTTAGAATTCTACGTAAAATCTAAAATATTTAAAATAGTCTACAAATAAGCAAATTGCAATCTATTTCCGGTATAGCCGGAAGTGCAACCATCTTGAAAATATTTTAGCTGAATGGCTCCCAATGACGTTGGTGTGCTGCCACATTTATTTTCTTTATAAATATTTTAATTTTTTCAAAAATTTCTCAAAAAACATCAAACAGTTGCGTTTATCCCGTTATATATCTTTCAGTTTATAACCTAAACACATGAAATTTTGACGGAGTAACACTGAAATATATTGGAACATGTAGAAAATACGAAAGATTGTGCAAATTACACAGGGTGTCCAAAAAGGGCCGAGAAACTGTGACAAATTCAAAACCCAATAACTCACTTATTGTAAATGGAACACCCCGTGTTTTATAATGCTAACCTATGTCCTTTTTAATTGTTTTTCGATTGGTATTAACATTCTCTATACCTAAATTCCACCGATTTGAAGATATTTGGACATTATTGCCGGAGAAAACAAAATATCTCGAAAACGATTAAGAATAAGGAAGGTATTCTTATGAAACTTACCTTAAAATTTGACATTTGAATCCAAAAACTGTATATTCCATTTGAAAAAACCGAGTTGACATCAACTTCCGGTGGAAACTATAAGTTGCAGCCTTTATTTTCTCTGTCTGCAATAAATTCAAAATACGTAAATAATTTGAAGCCGAATCTACTTTCTTAAAAAATAGTTGTTAAAATATCAAAGACATGTACAGAAAATAAGACAAAAATTTGTAGTAACATGAGTTGGTAATAGTTATTTTCCTAACAAGTGTGGAAGGTGATACTTTTCCGCACGCGACTACAGTTGTCCGAACGACGCGAAGCGGAGTTCGGACAAGCAGTGAGTGCGGAAAAGACACCTTCCACATGTTTTAGGAACAACGTTTTTTCTACGGGCGTGAAGAAAATTGACATAAGAAAAATAAATATTTTAATTGAACAGCACACAATGCTGTCTAATAATTAGAAGTGTCAAGCATTCCTTTTTCTTTATGTCAAAATCTGAACAGTGACAACATGATTTTTTGGAATTAAGATAATATTATGATCACATTGCAAGTAATACATAGGTATTTATTTTCCGCACTAGTGCGGAAAAGTGCAATTTTCTACACTCAAATGCGTGCAGAAAATTGTAACTTTCCACACGCCCGTAGAAAAACTCATATACTACTACGTATTACTATATTATCTACATACGTTTAATAAGAACGGCATTTCAAAGGGATTTCCATCTACTTTAGGTAACTCTTTCACTCACAAAGTAACTATCATAGAATGTAATAAATATGATTTATGTAATTAAAAAGATAATACTCCTTGTAGTTGCATTGCAACATTCAATTGATTTACATAATATCATACACATATATCTCAATATTCTCCACGTTATCTATATATAGACAAATTGATTGTTAGATTTATAAATCCATGTCCCCATAAACAAACTCTATACAGTAACAGTCCTTCGCAATAGTAACCGGTCACCGACTTTTCTAACCTTTGCCACAGATCGTTAAATAATTCGACCAGGCAATTGCAGCTAATCGTATTTGGGTTAGATTTTCCACAAAATTGCAGTTGCTTTATTGCGTGGTTCCGTATTATTGCAGATTCACCTGATTTATCGAAAAAAACTGAATCTATGTCAATGCTGTGACTAAGCCAATTCGCGAGTTTACAAACTCGGTCTCTTTTTCTCTGTGATTGTGTCACCGCTTGTCAAATATCGACGGAGCTGACCTGTCAAATGTGATCGGGACAGAGGCGGACTTGTTCTAAGGCTGACTGAGCTATAACTTTGAAATTAATAATACTGTTTTCTGATGTCAGTGTATTATATTCTATTTATACTATTTATTTTCTTTTATTACTATACAACTGCCCAACAGCAAAACCAATTAAAGTCCAGGCTAAATACATAAATTTTAACAAAGTAATAGCAAGAATATAGTAAATTATTGAAAAATATATACCTATGCAATACTATAAGATTGATATTTTTAATAAAATATGTCGCAAACGACTATTACTTGTCCCAACTACTCTGCGTACAACAGGCACCGACCAACACATTGATTTACAGCGGCATATCTTCATATAACCTCAACTTATTGTCTTTAATACATTTTTCTTTTAATAGTGTTCTACGTCTTTTAAATAATGAAATATTAAACAAGCATCTACACTAAATTAAAAATAATTCAGTGTTGGAGGGGGGAGGCATATAAGCTGTTTTCGACATATCTTAAAAATAATAAGGTTATTCTTTTGCGTACCTATGTATCTCTTAGTTAACTTTTTGGCTTAAATCCTATATAAAGACAGATGTAAACTATTACTCTACATCAAAAACAAAAAATACGTAGCCCTAATGCAAACAGATATTTAAAATATAGTAGGTAATTAAAACGCATTACAAAAGCGACTATTATTAACTACCACTCCAATAAAGACGGTATCCAGAAAGCATGCATTAGAGAGGTCTGCAGTATAATTGTTTTGATTCTAGATATAGTGGAGTTAAATATCAGTATAAGTGTACCGCAACTTTTTGGAACAAACGCTACCTCAGTTTTTGGAGGATGTGCCATTGGCTACAAGACAGGCAATGTGGTTTATGCATGATGGTGCGCCACCTCATTTTAGTGTAGTTGCTCGAGAGTTTTTAACAGCAACATACGGAGATCGCTGGGTAGGTCGAGGTGGACCTCACGTATGGCCTGCTCGATCCCCGGACTAAAACCCCCTGGATTATTTCCTATGGGGCCATCTAAAGTCATTAATTTATACTAGGCCAGTGGAAGATGTGGACGATTTAAGAGATCGGATAATTGCTTTGTGTAACTCAATAGGAAACGACCGTCGTGTTTTTAAAAGAGTTCGAGAGTCTATGAGGAGAAGATTGGATGGTTGCATCCGAGCTGGAGATTGCCATTTTGAACAATTCTTGTAGGTTCTGAAAGGTTACATGTAATTTTTAGTAATAAATTGTTATTTGTTGAAAATTTTTTTCGCCCTATATCTTCGCAACAAAGCGTTTTTTCAAAAATCATCAAAGGATAAAATATCCTTAGCATAATAGTCCAAGGAATAACCTCTTGAATTTTTGCCGCATGTTTAACTAACATGCGGCAACAATCCTATCCTACACAGACTTATAATTCCTTCACATTTGATAAAGAGGGGATGAAAGTAACAGATCTATTACCGTGTTGTATTATTTTTATCCATTCTGCAGACTAATTTTAAGCTTAGTTAAATTGGCACACAAACTTATGGTTGTTAGAAAAAAGTATGGCGATTAAAGTAAAAGTTATATTTCTGTTAGTGGAATCCTATGTATTCTTTTGTTTCTGCATGTTTCTATCTCTGGTGGATCTATCTCTGACTTTGGTAACGAAAATTCACCCACCTCCATGGGCACACGTTTCAGTTCCGTAATTGATTTAGTAACTCACAAGTAACTATAAGAAAGAGAATTCTCAAACATCAGATAATGGTTATCATTGTTATGTCACCTAATAATATAGTTTAGAACCAAATGATGCTAATTCATAATTCTGATTCACAGCTGCGAAGTTCTAAGTATGTTCGAGATTCGATCTGACTAACTCGATGCGGTTCACCGCCGTATCTTCAAGAGGGAGAGTTGCCTCCACTCACCACTTTGATGCCAATAACTTGCTATGCCTTAAATCTCTTTAGAGTTGAAATTGTAGCAACAGTGCAGTTCTAGTTCATGTATTCTAGTTCCTGGTGCCTATATATTATAGTCTTCCGAAAGTTGTTGTTAAATAAAGAATTTTTTTTATGCGTTTATTATATGAGTAAGCTACTGTTTGCACATGTTATATCTTATACTTGTAACATCAGTCCGATCCTGAACGAATGCTTGAGTTGTGCTAAATGATTTATAAAAACGGTGTTAGTTTCTCTGTCTAGCCATGCGTTGAGGCCTTATTAGGAAAGTTTTGTGATTAATCTGGTATTCTAATTAACGGATAATTACTATGCACTGTGTGATACCAACTGTTTATACTAAAAACCGTAATTTATTAGATAAAGTGCAGTGCTAATTGCATACCAATTATATCAATTATACAATGGAGTTTAACGACAAAGTGATGTCAAAGAAAAATGCAATATCGATGTGGGTTATGTGGATTTACATTTTGGTTGAGTTGGTTTACAGTTGGAGTGCTCGATATGCTGCACGTAGTAATTTCTAGATTAATTAAAGATAGCCATGGACTGCTGAAATTAAATTATCTGTCGCCTAGAACAGCCTTCCCAAATGTTGCATAGGTTTTTGCTAGCTTTAACCTCTATAAAGTTGACACAGCCAAATAAGCATAACCAAATGAATCTGAAATAGAAATATATTACGATTTTGTGCTAGTTTGTGATATCTAATGAAATTTTAGAATACTAGATGAATTTTGACCTTGCGCGTATTATAACTTGACATAGGATATTTAAGAAATACTTCACTAGACTTCCCCACCAATTTCTGAAGTTGTACCGATAAATTTGGTTTTATTGTTTCAGTCTCGGAAAATATAGGAAACCCAACGATCAGATCCTAATCAGTTACTTTTAGTGACTTTAACCATGGTGTTATAAAAGATTTAGTCACTATTTTGTATTTATAGAAATTTTTGGGGCATTGCTTTCATTGTTTTATTAGCTTGTGGAAATTTTAAGTGTTAAAATTTATAACGACAATTCCGAAGTTTTTTTACTCATAAGATAAAGCTAAAATTTAATTTAGTGGTAAAAAATCGCCATCTTGTCTTCTCTCTCGAAGGTTCGTTTCGGAACCGGAACGTCACCTAGAAGTTAACGTACTTTCCCAGAGAGGGAGACACTATATTCTTTGGGACATAGGTATATCTGTGATTGTGCGTGTAAACAGATATAGAGAACAGACAAATACATTGAAGTAATGATTATAAATAATTAAAATACACATAATAAATATAAACCTTTCAATACATTGTTGTTTTTTAACAAGGTAAAACGCAAATAGTTAAATGATAAATAGGAATTTATATCAACTAAGAAAGGGTAATTTCTTTAAGTCTATTATATACAATAGAGAATTTATTATTTTTTAAAAGCGGGACCGTTACAAATTCTCCAAACAAATGAATATTAGGAATGATAGTATCTTAAAGACGGTACATTTTAGGTCGATTAAGCGAATCTTAAAATGACCTTAAATTTATCAGGGAATTCAAAGAAGCAAGAAACAATAGTATTATTTAAAATAAGGAAGTTGGTACCAACTTATGGCATAACCGAAAGAGATATGCCAGTCAAAAATAATTTTTTAAAAAGTCAGCGCCTTGATAATAGCCATCCGTACAAATTTTTAAAATTCTACGTCTACCGTTTCTCCATATTCTATAGATCGCTTCAACTCATTGTAGCACACCCTGTATACATTCCAGGACACCTTGTTTACATTCTAGGACACCCTGTATACACCGCACATTTTAAAACATTAACATTGCAGTGTTGTTATGCAATGCTTTCAACTTTCAAAATTCAACCGCGTAGAAGTTTTTTGATTAATTGTCTTTCTTTGGTTGCCTGTCCTGTCAGGTCACTCCGATGGTGACACTGCACCGATGAGTCACTGCCTAAAAATAACACACTCTGCTTCCGGTGAATGGTTGAAACCGCCGAAAATGTGGTCTAATTGATGAAAAAATTCGTTCTCGGAAGGAGAAAAAATGGTTGCAATGATTGAACTTAACAGGTGTTTCTTAAATACGTAATTTGATATTTTTTTAATATCGTGTACCATTATTAGCGCAAAGTGCAATCCTTCCATGGCATTTTAACAGTTAGGTATAGCTGAAAAGAAAGATAATTACAAATATTGTGATGAGTGCATACTGGTTATTGTTCTAGGTCTTGCAAATCTGCCTTAATACGAAATTTATCTACCTACGCATATACAAAAATATACACAGTTTACTGTGTCTGAGCACATCTCGTCTTACAGTGAATTAAAGAAATGAAAGTTCTCTTCAAGAATCATTTGAATAAAATGATAACAAAAATTTATTTATATACAGAGCCTTTATAAACGTACACAAGTCACGTGACCGCAAGTATAGGCAACCAACATTGCAATGATTGGTAACGATTAACTAAAAACTCTCTAGATTTAGTGCAGTTCTCAATACGGTTAAAGGTTCAATTAAATAAAAATATTTTGATAAAATTCATTTACCTCACAAATGAATAATTCATATTATTGAATTTACATGGAATTTAGTGTTACATATGGATAGGTTATGTAATTACAATAGGTTATGAAAGGTTATGATAGGTTAATTGATAACTACGGAAAAAAATTTACTAAGTCAAACTTCTAGTGGTTAGTGAATTTAATTTTTTATTTTTATTTCGTTAGTCAAGTGTATTAAAGGGACAATACTAAAAGATTTCACAACTTTTAATAAGAATAAACAAAAGCATAATATGCTGAATAGCTTTAAGAATTATTAATAGATATTTTCTGTTTAGCTCTGTAATTCAGAGTGAAGGAAACATATTGTGACATTTATTTTTTATTAGCAACAGAAAACCAATATTGAAAAAACATTATTTACACTAACAATAATTTACACTGGGAAAATTGTTATGATTTCAAATATTTGTAACTTTAACACCTGGAATACAACATAATTAATTTTACATAATTATTGCAGTTAATACATAAAAATTATAGAAGGTAGTAAATGTTAACTTCTTGTTACATCCCAAAAAGCACATGAGCGTATGAGGATAAAAATTTAATTATAGATTCTTACAAACCTTTACCAATTTCTCTTTGAAGCAGACAATCTCACCGAAACGCCTATATCTTAATATAGTATACAGGTTTTTCTATATAGGATATTCCAGTAGAACTACTATCAAAGGGACACCCTGTATCAGTTTAGGAGTGAGCTCCTAGTGAAATAACAATCCTCTACATTTTAGTTTTTCGATCAAATTTTTTAACAACGCTACAGTTCATACTCATAGTCGCGGAAAATCCTGTATACACTATTTATCTCATACCTACATGTATACTTTACTGCTGTTGGAAAGCGGCGGGGTTACCCGCAGCAATCAGGCCTTTCGATCTTTTGTGCCTGCCGCTAGTCGAGAGCTATTGGAAGAGATCCGTGCTATGCGCATAGGCCCAACACCCGTTCTAGCGGAAGCTCTCTAATGTCCTGGGACAGGAGAAATGCTGCACCCTCATGGTGAAGAGGCACAAACATCTGTGTCTCTTGACCATGAGGCAGGCACAGCGACAGAGGATATGTGTGGATTAGTTTCACTAAGGCCACATGTATACTTTAAAAATGTTTTCACAACTGTTTAGTGTCTTTTTAACAAAATGAGCTATTTTATATCATATCATACCCAAATTTCTGAAAACACTTCTAAAAACTAACTCCTGTATAAATGAGAGCACCTTTATTAGATCTAACACTATCAAAAAAAATGGACAATCATAGTTTCAAAAATCAATGTATTTCAGCGTTTTATGTTGGTATTATTTATTATCGTATCGCTATTTAGTTATAATCAAATAACAACAAGTAAATGATCAATACATTGTTACACCCATCGCGCCTGATTTTCTGTGGCAACTAAACTCGATTCTCGCATCTGGAACACATGTCCTTAATGAGGACAATAAATATTGCCAGCGCACTAACGAGCTGAATCCTCTCTGATTCAACAAGCAGATTATTTATCGGTTTAATACAATTATTGCACGAACTCCGACCTCAAAGTAAATACGTTTATTAATTTATTACAACAAGAGTTCCGACTGATTGGATGATGTTATGAGAAGGGAACTTATAAATATCAGAGCGCTGATGCAGGAGTGATCGTAAATACAAAAGCGTGTCCTGAAAATATGCTGAGAAAATACTTCCACAAGAGACGTGGTGTCTTAGTGATTACTGCGTATATGTAGAAGTCTGTTCCAATGGAATATCGTAAATATGACACAAGCGTATGCCTCAACCAATGTTGAATCACTCTGGGATATCCTAGAATGTAACCGTATCATTTGCTAACACCACCATCAGCCGGTTCAGACACTGAAACGGTAGATAGACCGGTTTCGAGCTTGTTAGTTCTCGTCAGTATGGCATAAGTGAAGGAACCAATGATGCGCACTATCATAATATCATAATAACTTATAATAATAACTTACTTAATATGTAAGGTTTGATAGCGGGTTTATTTATTGGTATATTCAAAATAGTACATTTATAATCATGTAATTAAGATAATCTTCTTAATAGTCAATGCTTGCGAGTTTATGTCATTTTCTGAGGACTATCCGTAACCACAGCAAATGTCAAGTCCTGTGCATACAACATAGGTTCCTAGTGAGATTAGAACTAATGTGAACTGCGAGATCATTTGAAAATATTAAGGAAACAAGTGGGCCAAGTAATGAGCCTTGCAGAACTCCTACATACAACTCTGCACGTTGAAAGGTATTTAGATTGTTCACTAATAAGTTTTCAGATATTTTCCTGTACTACCACAAGGATATAGGTAAGGATACATATACTTATGTGTCGGAAACGAATTGCTTAGAATTTTTTTTCATGAAAATATGATCTAAACAAGATACTAGAGAAAGGAAATAAAATAACTGCTATAAATCCAAATATCTGCCTACTGATTGGACGTGCTCTTCTATTTGGACTTACTCTGGTGTCCCACTATTCACAGATAGCAGTTTCGGAGTTCTTATTGTTCATCGGTAAGTAGAGATGAGCATGAACCATTAGCAGGACGATATTGGAAAGAGCATAATATATGCCATCGATCCCAGTTGCCTCTTGACAGGTGAAAATCATTTGCTTGGAAAAAATAAGCCTTAACACTTAATATCTATTAGTAGTGGTGAGAAACACACCGCAGTGCCCTCTTTGGGTCTTTGCTACTATCTGTCTGACAATTATTGTCAATTTGAGTTTGTATTGTCAAAGTGTTTCTCACCACTACTAACATTCACGATGCCCATTAGACAATCACGTCGCAACATCGTTCATCGAGTCCACTACCTATGGCACTCTGATGAGTGCATAATAAGTGCGAAACCGGTCAGTGTCTGTGGTTGGTCTCGATGAAAAATGTAGGGACTCTTATGGAAATGTTGAAGTAATGCAATGCCAGTCTGGGCACATTGCCCGTGGAGTTGTTGTTTTCCGCATCTCCTTCAAATAAGTTAATATCTGATTGATCATTTTTTATTAAATATTTTAATGGTACTTTCTAAAAACGAAAATTTAATGTAGAATATCTAGTATAACTCAAAATATTCACTAGAAGTAGATGTAAAATATTCGACGTGCCACATTTTATAAGACTTTCTGCCGATGCTGTACCATATAATTAAATACACCAAACAAAATAAGAGAAAATTAATCAGGTAAGTTTAACTTATCATTATCTAGCAGTTAGCCTACAATAAAAGATACACTTTGACGGACTCCGGACTTTTCATTTAGATTACAGGGGTATTTATGAAGTTATTAAGCACAGTATTTCGTATCACGATACTGTTAATGAAGCCATTCGGTCCGAAAACAGCTGATTGTAATAGCGTGATGGTGTAATTTTATTGAGAACCTTCTGGCTGGAAAAAGCCATTAAACCCATACGAATTAAGAACGAAGAAGAAGTAGTTTTTATTATAAAAGGCGCATTTTAATGGTTCTTAATTAAAAATCTTCACACCATTCCGAGTTAACTAAAAAGTTCAATATCATCGTTAGTTTAACAGTTCTGCGATATATTATATACCTAGTTACAAACAATATCTATGAAAACGTAGATTTGGTTGTTTATTATGAGTCTTTCATAAGCTACTTGACTGCAACATATTTTTTTTTAAATGAAGTTTAAAAAACGTATTGTAACCACATTAGAGAAAAAATTAAAGAAATCTAAAGTAAGGAAAATTCAAATTTCAATAAATTTGTGAATAACTATTTTCTCAAACAACACACACATATACCCTCACCACTCACACAATTTAATAGCGGTCTGAAAAGCCTACACAAAATATCAAATGGGTGCAAACATTGATTATGATACAAATCACTCTTCAATCAGGAAGTTCACTCAAGCAGTTATACTATTTGGAATAAAATAATAATGAGTCTCATTCCCTACGGATTTTCCTAACCCTTACTCCTTTTCAAAAACTATAATTACAGTATACAGTTAAATATTCACTTACCTACCTGTAATTCTACTGGCCCTAATCGGGACACATTTACATTAATCTACAGTCTGTCCATAAAGTAACCCCCCCCCCTGCTAACTTTTGAACGAATCGAGTTAGAGAGTTTTAACAAAATACAGGGTGAATCATGTAAAATGAAGTTGATTCTGACGATAAATTCAATTCTTCAAATTTAAAGATGGCGCCACGGGCGCTGTCAACTCAATTTTTTTAAATGGCAAAGTGTGCCGTGTTGCACCTCATTTAAAAGATAATTAAATTCTCTGCATTCTCGTTTTTGAAAAATGACAATCGAGTTATCCATTCTCTAGTTACAAGCGTTTGTATTAACGATATTTAAAAATTTTGCTTTTATCAAGTCTCCTTGCCTTTGCTTGCCACTGTCAGTGAAACGTCAATAAGGTTCGAGAAAGTAGTTTAGCGTTCAATTTAAGAGTGTTTGAAAGTTTCTACAGTTTTTTTTCTTATTTTTTTTAAATTATTCGATTTGATAGATTTAAGAGAAAATTTAAGAGGAAACCAGCGGTACTTAAAAATGCTGTGAGAGGAAATTTTTGCAAAGATAGAAAGAATAGCAGGCAATAACATTCAGAGTATTGTATTTCAACAAGATGGGGCCCCGCCTCAGTTATATGGACCTGTTACCGATTTTTTAAATACTATTTCCCGGGCAGATGGATTAGCAGAAGGGGCCCGATAGAATGGCCGGCTCGTTCCCCGGACTTAACTCCACTTGATTTTTTCTTATGGGGATATTGAAGTCTACAGAACTCCTCCAGTAAATATCGACGAACTACAGCAACGTCTAACACATATGTCTAGAAATATTCCTGCAGAAATTTTAGGAAATATCAGGCAAGAATTTCAAAGTAGACTTTTTATGTGCCAAGAAGTCAATGGATAACATTTTGAACAACTTATTTAATTCTTTTATTTTTTGTTTTAATAAATATTTGTTCAAAATTTATTGTATTAAAATATTAATTAACATTTTATTCATGGGTCAGATTAGAAACAGAAACGCTTGTATCTAGAGAACGGCTAACTCGATTGTCATTTTTCAAAAACGAGAGAGTAAAGAATTGAATTATCTTTTAAATGAGGTGCAACACGGCACACTTTGCCATTTAAAAAAATTGAGTTGACAGCGGCCGTGGCGCCACCTTTGAATTTGAAGAATCGAATTTATCGTCAGAATCAACTTCATATTATGTGATTCACCCTGTATTTTGTTAAAAGTCTCTAAGTCGATTCGTTCAAAAGTTAGCAAGGGAGGGTTACTTTATGGGCAGACTGTATATTAGTACACTAAATACTAATTACCTAATCGGGACGGTTGCCTTAGGGAAACAAATGAAACAACTGTAACCACAGGAATACAAATTGTTATGATTAAATTTCCAGGGTTATAGTGATGAATTCTGAACACCGTCCCTAGACATCGTTTGTTAACCAACTTGTACTTGATTTAGTACCATTGTAAAGAGCTTTTTAAGGTGTGTACGAATATCGAAAAAAATATATATTTCCATTAAAAAAATAAATATCTTTTAAGTTGCACTTTCGCTTTAATTTCAATGGTAAGTACATTAAGTCTTTCCTTTAAACACTTTTTATCTATCCTAATAACCGGGATATACTCTTGGAGATGTAAAATCAATCACACTGTACATTTCTAGTTTTAATATATATTAAATGCTTATATGTTCCATTTCAGTTATGATTAAGTCAAAAGGTGAGTAATTAAAGGATAAAAAATCAGGTAACATTGGCACCAAAACAATCGAGGGTTTGAAAACCAATTCCAATGTTTCTAGTGGTCGGGACTGTTCATTTAATTTTAAACTGGCAAAATAAGTATCTTTATAGTTTCTCAAAACAAGAAAATATCGAAGTATAAACCTCATAACTCACAACGTTATTATTTCCTTTTATTTCAACAATTTTAGCGTTCAAGAAATTATGTCATCAATAATGTTACAAGTTCCGCAATACGAGCACATTAATGTAATACCAATTCATTCATCACGCTTGGATTGGAATCCGCAGGAGGGGAATCACGGTATTAGAACATCATTACTATGGTTTGTGGGTGTTTTTCTAAGAATATAATTCAATTCTAGAAACGCACATACTCAAGTTCAGCAATTCTACGTTATATTTTAAAACTTATATGTTGATTTAACTTTGATGATTGAAATGTTTGCATTAAAAATACATTATTACTACGGCAAATTAGTAAACAAAAATGTATTACCATTATAGGTATACTTAATAATGTCATTTGTATTGTCATTTTCCTCATGAGTTTATTTAAATTTCACTGCTTCTGTTTGTCACCTTTAAAAAATCCCAACTAAAGGAAAAAATCAGGGGCAGTCAAATCCGGTGATCTTGGGGGCCAGTTGAAATTGATATCAAACATCGTGGAAAGACTTTTTCCAAGATTCTCAGGGAAATTCTTGAAGTATGGTTAGTAGCGCCATCCTGCTGGGTTCAAAATCGTTCGCTCTCTTCATCTGTCAACTCATGAACAAAAAAGTTCGTAGCATATTTGCATACCTCTCAGAAATATCTATTACCGTTGCACCAGTCACTTCAAAAAAATATGGACCAATAATTCTAAGCGACGAACTACATACCACACAGTTATTTTGGAGGAACATAATGGCTTCTTCTGGATTTGACGAGAATTTTCAGTTGCAAAATCCCTACAATTTTGTTTGTTAACATATCAATTCAGGGAGAAGTCTGATTTGTCAGACATAAGCAGACAATGCTCAATCGGTATCCTGTAGATGTATTCTGCCGCAGTTCTAGGAATCTGTCACAAAACTGAGAGCGATTTTCCTTATTCGATCCATTAATTTTTGGACAACAATTTTGCAGGGGTGAAACTTCATCTTATGGAACAAATGACGCTCCGATAAATTTCATGCTGCTGCATGAAGTGATCTAGAGAGGCTTTGAATGATTGCTTGCCTTGTCCATTCTTCATTCTGTGGGTTACATGCAGACTGAGGTCTGCCAGTTGATTTCCGATTTATAATACTACTATATTCTGTCCATTTTTTGATCCATTTTGATGGGTTATGGATGGAAAATGAACATTTCACCGAATATCTCGTTGTACTCGAAATATTGAATCAAATTTAACGAAATTTTGTACACAATATACGCGTGTTCTGTTTTTGTAGCCGTCAATCAGTGTCAAATATGTTCAAGGCCTGCTCTTTCCAATCTTTACTAGATCAATTGCAATTTCTAGACCGTTTCCATTCATTTTTCCACTCACGGTATAATGAAAATAAAGTTTGAACAAAATTAAATTTTGTACAAACAAAGGGTCCTTCATTTTTTCAGATCTGTACTGTCTAGAACCCATCCCTTTATAAATTATCTGAGTTAGCTTTGATAATGTAATTTTTTTATATAGTTATCTACTCAGATATTATCCTGCATCATCTAATCTAATCTAGTAAGATTAGTACAAAAAGATTTTTTATTTTCCATGTTTTATTTTAGGTTAAATTATGTGAAAAATTTTTGCAAATTTTATCGGCTACGTATTGTCAGCTTTGGGAATTTATGCTGCTGTAATATCGTTCGTTGAATAATATTTGTATTTGTTTTGTTCTTGTTAAAATGTGTTATTATATAATTTATTAATTTACCTTTATGTACTAATTTTATATGTAGCTACTATATAACTTATAAAATTTATTAGTCTGTAATTTACCTGACTTTTCCTATTTCTATAGTCCACTGAAGTAAATTCTCATTCTATTCTATTGTATTCTATTAAGGAGGAAGTCAGAGAATATTCTTTAAGTTGTTGTTTATAAGTAATTATTTATCAAGTGCTGAATATCTTCCTTAATTTCCTTCCTTCCTTCTTTCCTAAATTTCAGTATTGTTAAAAATGTATGAATTTAGTAAATTGTTGTAGTATGTAAATACCTAATAAATAATATTATTATTTATTAGATATATCTCGAATATTGCGTCGAATTTGAAGTTGTAACATAATAATCACTATAATTAGCGCAAAAGTTACCATAACCAAAAATCAAACCACCATTTATTACAGGAATAAGGGAAATTGAAAAACCCTCATTAGGAGGTCTGTCAAACCATAACCACGTTAACCTCTCACATTTACGTAGAGTGAATTCCATCCTATTATATAAATACCTACTGTTTATAGTTGTCAACCAACCCTCCATTCAATAAAAGTTTTTGGGTCCGCGTGAGATCAGAGAATCTAAACAACAATGTAGCCTGAGTTACCGACTCTATTATATGGCAGATATTTTTCCTGTACCACAGCCTTCTTTAGTACTAGCCATGAACTGAGAAAATTGCAACACTGCATCCCGCCCTAATTTCAGACCGAGCGATACAGTTTTGGTAAATGGTGCGTGTGGTAAACGTGTGGTATTAAATCATCCTATATATTTGTGTTAAATAGCGTTTAATTATAAGAGATAATTATTTCAGACCGTTGTATATTAAAGTATAATCAATGTAGATAGTGCCGTTGATATGTAATATCATTTTCCCGAGTTTTTACATGTTCTATTTATCAGTTGGGGGTGAAGTGAAATTAACCTTGAATAGTGAAAATACCGGCACGGTGCTGTGTACCAGGGTGTAAATCTAATTACGATTCCTCTGTAAAAAGTGAAGGGGTAAAAAGTGTTTTTGGATTCCCTAAGAACGACACATTTAAACAAAAATGGCTCAAACGTATCCCTAGGAAAGAATGGTCACCTACAAAATATTCCGTTGTTTGTGAGTTACATTTTGATCCTAATGATGTCGTTAAACTTGACAGACATCTTTTACCAGACGGTACATTAACAATGATTGCTTGTAAAGCAAAATTAAAAGCGGATGCTATCACATCTATTTGCCCAAATTTGCCTAAATATATGTCAAAGGAAAAGTCGATTGTTTGAAAAGATCCTGAATGTAGGCTCCAACAGCAAGTTCAGCAACATGAAATGTTGATACAAAATTTTGAAAAGTCAGATCTTATTGCAAATTACAATGATTTTATAGATAATTTTTCGAAAAAAGTTAATCTTGGTGAAAGTTGGAATAAAAAAGTCTTGACATCTAAAATAATTTTTTATACAATAAATTTCGATGGTGAAATAGTTAAAATTGAAAAGACCTAACAGTTAAAATATTTGTAAATCGCAGTGAACTGTATTTTAATGAATTAAAGTGGATTTTAGATTTTGATATCTAAAATCCACGCGCCAATTTTGGAATGGGCAAAACCTATATACTCTGTCACAGATTTCAGATTAAACTTTCTTCAAAAGTTCATCATTTGGTTAGACAAATGGCAAGAATTAAATTTTAATGGCCATCTAACAACTGAAACATATTCAGCTCTTCGACAGAGTACATTGGTTTTAATTGACATAATAGAGTATACATTTAAAAACTTCTCAATATCATACATTCTTCCTGGAAAATTCTGTACTGATAAGTTGGAAAAAATATTTGGCATATATAGGCAATTGTGTGGTTCTAATTATAATGTATCGTTCGATGAAGTTGTTAGCGCTGAGAAAAAAATTAGACTAAAACATATTTTTAAAAAAACTGGAGCTAGTTCACATCAAATGTCGTTTAATGAAATAAAATCAAATTTTGAGATTGCAAAAAATTCTGAGGTTGGTTTTCATTGTTTACAAAAAGTAAATAAACAGACGATGCAACAGAATTTACATAAATTCTCCAAAATATCTTCTTCTAACTATTTATCAGATTGTGATGATGATGCAGTGAGAATATATATTTCTGGATATGCATCTCATGTATTAACCAAAAGAATTTCCTGTTACATTTGCCTTTCACATGTCGTTGAAAATAAGGGAAATAGTGAGTGACAATTTTGTTTTTTCATATGTATGCCATATTAGAATACATTATAAACAACGACTCTTTAGAAATTGACTTCCTTAAAACTGAAAACCAAAAAGATTTGCTTGCAAGTTTAAATTTAGAAAGTATAGCTTCGGATAACTTTTACTTAGACTTCTTAGACACCTGTGTCTGTGGAAATAATATAAATTATATTTTAGGAATAATTTGTTCAATATTTGCAAACGTTCTCTTAAATAACTATGTCAAAACACAAAATAATAGAATTCTGGAAGAAACCCGATTAAAATCCCAGTTAAAAACAAATAAAAAACGATGTGAAATAGCACCAGAAGATAAAATAAAGAAACGGAAATTAGATACTTTCAAAAAAGCAATATAAATAATTTGTTAGTCATTCGTCAATAATTTGGTCAATTTGTCAATAATTCGTTTGAGCCATTTCATTAAAACCCATTATGTATAATAGATATTAAATAAGTACCAACCAACATTGATTATTATTATTATTATTATTAATCTAGTCTAGGTATTTCTTTGCTCTTTCACTTTGTTAATTCTTTCCTGTTAATTTTATTTTGGTTAATTTTATTTTTTGTCATTTATTTTTTCTACATAGATATATTTGTTATATTATGTGCCTATCATCGTCCCTTTATTCCTATTCTAATATGAATCATTTCCTATATCCTATCCTTCATCTGTTTTTCTTTCCCTTTTTTTCCACTCCCGGCAAAAATACGCATGCTAGTTGAATAATCTGAGAAATATATTATTATTTATTATTGTAGTACTACCTGCTACACATACTGTGAGCAATAATATTATTTTTTGAATTATTTTAAAAGCTTGTGTAACTCTGCACCTTCACGTTGGTTTTGCAGAACAATCAAATATCACATGTTTTCATGTAAAATAAGGTATATATTGTTTTACATAAAATATTTTAATATTTAATTGACCAAGCAGAAAACGTATACATATTATTTAATATTTACTTAAGTACCTTTACAAACAAAATTGGGAATGCACGTCAAATACGATCGGCCACAGCCTTCTCTGCTAGAGAGGCTGTGGGTCGGCAATCGGACTAGAACAACGGCGTGGAGCGGTGTTGCCAATTTCATTTCATGGCTAGTACTAGAGAAGGCTGTGCCTGTACCCTTTTACCCATTTTATCTTAAGCATACAAATTACTTTTTATTCATATTTTTGCTTAGTATCAGGTTGGTTTATTTTTGGCATGCATTTCTGGGCACCACAACAGCAAATAACAGTTATTCATCTAAAAAATACATTAAATTTAGCGCTAGCTGTAAAGTAATTCAGTCCAAGTAAAAAAGTGAAACTAGATCATCTGAAACGACACTTAGGACCCCTTATAGCAACCCCTGGTCTTCTAATTACTTAACAATACCCTCTAAAAATTTACAACCTGTGTGTTTTGGCCGCAAACGTTTTTTAGCCCAATATGATTTTTATCGCTTTATTTGAAGGCGACCCAATGATCCATGGGCTGTTCCAAGCTATAAATTCTCCGTACTATTTGAACAAGGTGACCCATATAATCCCCATTTTATTGCACTAAATACCGTATAATAAGTTACTTTCTGTTTCAAAGGAAACGACCATGTATCCGGTGTGCTGAGGCATGTGAAACGATGTTTTTGTAAACATTACATTACTTCATGTCTACTTAATTTGTAGTTTGTCATTCATGAAATTGAGAGTTAAAAATCCGTCGCCTAGCGTTATTACTGAAGCAACAATGCGTTCGTAATATGTGCAACTGGAAGTTTTAGCAATAGTAATAATAATTGCAGTGTCTACAGTTTCTTCAATTTATTTGCAAGCAATTTTAGACGCTAATAATAATAATACAGGGTCCTGCACCACAGCTCCTTTCTTTTGTAGCTCATGAACCGGTGCCTTTATAAATTTCGTTCAAATTTGACTGCAAACTATTCGTAGAGAGGCACATTTTGAAAATATTTTCAAATATACAAGGTGCTCTAAAAACATGTACCATACTAAAGTTATGTTTTTTTAAATGGAACACACTATATATTTTTGCATTTTTGGATTCTACCTGAAATTCTAAACACATTTCATTTAGGATGTCCTATACCTATCTTCAACTGTTTTTGAAATATTGACAGGTGAATATTGACATTTTTGCAACTTTGACATCCTGTAAAATCTAAGCGGCTTGAGATCAAGCAAAACGGTTTGCACATTCCTATCTTAACTTTTCATAAGCTATCGTTTGGTACTAATTTCAGAATTATCCAAAAATTTAAAATTTTCTGAAAATTTTTAAAATTTTTTATTCCTGTATAAATTTGAAATTAGTACCAACCGATAGCTTATGAAAAGTTAAGATAGGAATGTGGAAACCGTTTTGCTTGATCTCAAACCGCTTAGATTTTACAGGGTGTCAAAGTTGCAAAAATGTCAATATTCACCTGTCAATATTTCAAAAAAATGTTGAAGATAGGTATAGGACATCCTACATGAAATGTGTTTAGAATTTTCTGTAGAATCCAAAAATGAAAAAATATACAGGGTGCTCCATTAAAAAAAACATAACTTTAGTATGGTACATGTTTTTAGAGCACCCTGTATATTTGAAAATATTTTCAAAATGTGTCTCTCTACGAATAGTTTGCAGTCAAATTTGAACGAAATTTATAAAGGCACCGGTTCATGAGCTACAAAAGAAGGGAGCTGTGGTGCAGGACCCTGTATATCTATACCTAGTTATTATATAAAAAAATGCAATTTCCACGTATTTCGAAAAATTTGTTATACTAAATAGTAGATATGTAGATCTTTCACCTATACGGTTTGTTCCAAACTGGTGGTTGATGTAGGTCTTGAAATCTCGAATGGAAAGTAGATTAGTTTCTGATATAGTTGATAATACAATACTGGATGCCCTTTTCTTAATCTAGTTGGTCATTACTTTCTAATTAGAAGACCTTGAAACGATCTGTTGATTATGTTTCCTGTTGTGAGGCTTGAAAATCGCAGTAATTATGAATAATTATTTATTTATTTTTTTTTAATAAAATATTTGACAATGATTTCCACAAAAATTAAAAACTCAGATTTACTCTACGAATGTTTGTTTCACTGGAAAATGATATGTCTACATATCATTTTCGAGTTCACACATATGTAAAACAGGGCTCAAATTTTAAATTTTTTTTGTAATTTTTAGGCTCACAAAATCTGAGGATCAGAAAAAGGATTTTGTGAGCCAGAAAAGCTTTGAGCCAAATTTCTAAGTGAATACAGATAAATTTTGATAGGCATTTATCAACCCTCAAAGGTAACTCAGTAAAAAAAATCATATCCCGTGAAATACGCTATAAGAAAGTAAGCCATCAGGCAAAACAGGACATATCCACAGTATTTATTGCCGTATCTGGTCAAAGTAAGACCTATCCAATGAGATTTACCCTACAGAAATTTATGTTTCATTGAATCGGTGGACATGTCACTTTCATAACCTATATTAACAAATAATTTTCGATTTCACACGTGTGTAGGACAGAACTCTAATTCTGAAAGATTTTTTCTGATTCTTAGGCTCAAAAAATCTTAGGATTTTATGAGCCTAAAAACTTTCATAATTTCAAAGAATTTCTAAGTAAAGGCTCTTTTTTGTAACTCATTGGAAACCAAGCAAGTCCTTTTTACCATGCCCTTTTTGCTTTTCTATACATAAGAACTGCAGAAATTAACAACAGACATGTATTTTTTTTTATTTTTATATAACAACTAAGTATTCTGCAAAATAAACGCATGTTTTATATAAAAAATCATCTTACATTCAGTTAAAAATTATTTAAAATAAGCTCGAAAAACATTTTTTAAAACATATTATCCATGTCATTCTATACCAGTTGATTTATACATTTGTTTAATTTAATTTCTAGAGTTTACCTGTTCTTATTACTTTTCTCAGCTAAGTAAGACTCTTGCCTCAAAAGAAGCTTCTTATGTAAAACTTTCCATATTCCTCTTCGCCATAATTCATCTCCGAGGAAGAAAGTGATCAATTATATGAATTCAAACATTATAAACTCAGTGATGTGTTAATTAGATGTTCTTCAGTTCCTAAATAAATAATCTCCAATTTTTTATTGATGCGAAGCGGAGAATACGCTATGGCGTTTGTTTATTTACTCAAATTTATTACAACTCCCAGTCGTATATTACTGTTCGTAAAAGTTATGTAAAATAAATGTTCTTACGCAACAGAGTGTACACAGGATAGCATAGCTTCATTTAATTGTTGTAAGTACTCTTTTTGAGACGTTTTATATACAGTACGTTCATAAATGGAGAACAATTGCGGATCATAATCATTTCGCGCTAATAACAGAACAGATCCTCTAAAATCTGGAATAACTTTTGTAGGTACCTAATCGAAAATCGATTATAAAGCATGTATATGTTAGGATCAAAGACGAATTTGATAACTGGAGGAAACAAATTATCAAGATATTTGATCAACTTGGGAATATGAAGTAATTAAAACTAGTTTTAATCATCATTCATGATTAAAATTAGTTTTAATCATGTCCAGATGATGCCAGAAACGTGCGTCGAGTGCAGTATAGTGTTTGATATTATGTGGAATGTGGAAAATTACGTCAATGATATCTTCACACCAAAGGTTCCAACCCCCTTCAAGGGCAAATGTTCGATATGTCGTCCATTTTGCTGCTGTACAATAACCAACCGTTCCTCCAAATTGTACACAGCATTATTCAGCATTTCTGGTTGAACTGCAGCAATTTGCTCCCTAATAGAGTCTTTTAATTCTTCCAGCGTTGTTTTTTTACACCAATTTTTTTAAGTAACCCCACAGTCAGTAATAAGCTGGGTTAAAATCAGGCGATCTTGAAGGCCATGAATTCACAAAATGTTTGCTTATACCACGATTTTGAAAAACACCAGTTAAACATTCTTTAACTGATCGATAAATATGCGGGGGTGCTCCATCCTGCATAAAAATCATGTTTTCAATTCCTTCGTGCTCGTTTTGTATCCATGGAATGGCATAATCTCGTAACATATGCAGGTATCGTTCACCAGTAACAGTTACAGATACGGTCTCTCCATTTATCTCCTCAAAAAACTATGATCCAATGATAAAATTAGATGTGAAACCGCACCAAACGGTGATTTTCTTGTCATGAAGACCTTCCTGAATGATTTCATGTGGATTATTTGTTGACCGTATTCGACAGTTTTGACTCCACCATTTAGAGAGAAATGGGCCTCATCTGACCATAAAATACGAGATAACCATTCGGGTTCAACTTCAATCCGAGCCAATATTTGTAAAGACAAATCATAACTGATAGGAAATCTGCATTATTTAATTCAAACAGTATAGTTTAAGTTTATAAGGATACATTTTTAGGATTTTGTGTTTCAATTTATGTTTACGTGAATTTTATTTTGAGAACAATTCTCTAAATTGTTGGCATTTTATGAAATTCACGTTTTACTATTTTTATTTAAAATATTTCTTTCATTATTAGTCATTATTTATCCTCAGCTATAATTTTCCAAATTTATGCGTATAGGTTAAGAACCACCCTGTATATTTTGACTTGTTTGTATTACCCATACCTACCAGGTACATATTTTTAAAATATTTTAACATTTTAACTTCCTATATTGCACCAAACCCATTAAGTAAATATCTTGATATATATCTACCAAAAAATGTAGTAAAAGTATGACATTCCTGTTTGATTGGGACATAATTAATCGATTTCTATTAATTAACCAAATAAATTAACAGAATCAATTTGATATGGTTCACAAGATTATGTCACATTGTGGTTCTGCCTTCATGTCTATTGTCACAAAATATGAATATTCTGAATAAAACCAAAATAATATAATCATAGACCAGAGAGAGTTGGTAAGGTCACAATTAGGAGCAGTATGTAACTGTATATGTATATTATAACTATACAGGGTTATTCAGAACTTATCTCTAAAACTTTGAGGATATGTGCATCCTTAAATAAGAAATCGATATCACAAAAAAAATTTATAATAAAAGTCTTAAGATTTCCTGTAAACAATGTTTAAAGTTATACTTCAGTTGGGCAACTGTACTTCAACATCTGATATACCTACCACATTCCTAAGAATGTGGTAAAAAAAAGTAAACACGTTTTTGTACCTCGAAGGACTGGTTAAGACCGAGCGAACAGAGTTGGAGTGGGGATAATATCTCTACTGTCTATTCAGTCATCAGTCTATGTGTGTACTCTCTGTGTGCCGGTGTTTTATTTCTCGTAGGAGTTAAACTGTAAAATTTTCAAAATGCTGAGTTAATGGACTGTTACCAGTGGATTATCAATTACGAGTCAGGTTTTGTGAGTGGTTGTTGCACCAAAATGCTGAAAATCCTCAATTTACTTAATAATTTGCGTTTACAAGATTAGCAACCAGGAGGAACATTCGGTTTAGTGCGGCAAAATTGGATAAGGCGTACCCAAAAGTGTGTACAAGTCGAGGAATATTATTTCGAACAGCTTTTGTAACAAGGTATGTGCAAATTTTTTATAAATTTCATGTTTCTAATACCTAGTAATCAAGTAGCGCAATTCTTCAAAATTAGTGTAACAAAATTTTATTCATTTTAAAGACACGTCACTTTGGTCACATCTATCTATCTTTAAGTTTATTTTAAAGTAAAAACGCTGCAAATCTTTTTTGCGCCGGGTGTCGGTATACTCTTAGAACTTCCGAAGTTTTTTTCTTGCTAGCCAGTTTGCATTGTCAGTCACAAGGTCACTCCATTACAGTGGACCAGTATCCAGCGGCGTGCAATGAAAAATTTTTAAATAGTTTTCAGAAGCCGCCAAAAAATTTTTTTTGCACTACCACATTTCTACGTGTATGCTGAACATCCCCAAATTTTATTAAGGATAAGTTCTGAATAACACTGTATACGCTGCTTGAAAGACAGGATTAAAGACCATTTCCAGTACAGTACAGTATTTCCAGAACCACAAAAATATATAAAGCCATTGAAACAGCTTGATAGGTTTACCTCTTATATTAAGGAAGCTTTGGTTAAAAGAGTTTACAATCAGATCCAATGAGAAACTACTAACCTATGACTATGTAGGAAAATATTAATATTTTTTTTTATACTAATTTTGACATTTCAGTCTGCCACGTTCGTTCTGAACACAATTGAAAATTTTACGAGGCACATTAAAAAATTTCAAATTATATAAATTGTGTCTTCAACATTTTTAGGTAACTATGGAATTAACGGAAAATATAAGTAAGGGTAATCTGTGGAGTTCATCCTGTATAATTTTCAATTTCGTTTTCTTTATTTGTTCGTATATTTACATATTTATATTTTCCATCAATCCTGAAGTCAATATATTTGCTTATGGTATTATCTATAAATATTCTTCAAGTTTTATTACCCTATCACACTTCAGTAAAATGAAAAATAAGGAAATAATTATACGCGCCAAAAAGATAATGACTTTTAGTCATGACACATAATATTACAGTTCACAGTTTCGCCTAACTAATAAAAAAAATTATGTGAAAAACATATTTTTTATTGCTAATATTAAGTTAAAGGTCAACCCCCGACAAATTTACCAGACGCGGGGGATTGTATTCAAATTTCATTAGTTTTAATTCGTAAGATCGATAGAAAACCAACGAATGAAATAAAATCCAAGAAATAACACTTGGTAGACGCGTTCTGGTGTTACCAAAAATTATTTTCAAGTAACTTTGAAAGGAAATGCTTCGAATATATTACACAACATATATTATCGATTCAAAATCTTATACCTACCCATTTTAACCACCAAGAGTATAAAAAAAAGATCAAAATCTCTATTGCGCTATGGCCATGGTCCCCAAATAACGAATTCTCACCTTTCATCCGCTTTAATCTTCAAAACATACTGCAAATCGTTAAAAGTCAAAACCCTTATCTATCGATCGAACAAATGTGCTAAAACATAAATTTCATCTCTATATCGGTGACAGATAACCAGAGTTTCGACAAATGGGAATAATAACAGTAAATAATCTAAAATAATTATCGCTGTAAACATCTAGAAGTGCACAAAAGTTTGCCAGGCTCTGACAACGGGTACATCTGTTCCTTTTGAGGGCCTTAGGAAGCGTGGTGTAAATTTTTATGTTTTCCGGGAAATGTGGAGGACACGTTCCTTCGTTTTTTGCATTTTTAAAGCCATTATAAACGCACCAAAAGGAAAGTAGAGGTATTTATGTTTGGGTATCTGGTTTGAAAATTGGTTTTACTTCATTGAAAAGGAATTTAACTTTCTCCAGATCCATTATAAATAAAATAATTATATGGATATTCCGAATTGTGTGTACTTGAGTGACATGATTGTGTATATGTTTTGTCAAAAAAAAAGGATCCAAGTGAAATCTTAATAGAAAATATACAAAATATTTTTAAACAGATTACATTCCTATATCACCTGGTTTTATTAATTCGTTATTCGTTAAACTGTTTGGATGTGAAGGTATTACTTATCTAAATAAACAATTGTAATGTTAGTCATTTAAAAAAAAAAACTACTTAAGACTTCCTTAACCTATACGTCTATTCCTTGAATGAGTATTTTAGTTTTAATTTCTAACTTTTGGTGGTATGTGATTTTATCGAGTATGGTATAAATATAAATTATATTTATAAAAAAATGTTATTTAATTAATGTATTTTTCTGTATTTCTCATTACAATGTATATATTCTCCAACTGAAATAATAAATATAATATATAATTCTTACTGTTATTTGTAGTGGCGAGATACAGTGAAATACACTGCAGTGCCCTCTTTGGGTCTTTGCTACTACCTGTCTGACAATTATTGTCTAATTGACAGACAGATAACGATCTGCAGAAAAGCAGATGCCATTACAGCGACCTCTATTGTCTTTGAGGAAGACAATCCTACTTAATTATTGGAAGGAGATGCCGAAAACAACTACTCCACGGGCACTATGCCCCAACTGGCGTTGCATTACATCAACATCTCCATGGATGTTGATGTAATTGTTGCTTTTATTATATTTATTATTATTAATAATATAATATATTACTGTTATTAGTAATATATTATATTACTAATAACAGTAAGATTATATATTTATAATCTTACTGTTATTGTTTACATTTTCATTTAGGGCTTTAGCCTACCAAAAAAAATATATTATGTGTGATATTTTTTTATAAAATATATTGCATTACAAGCTATATATAATAGTTTACAGAGTGGTTCCAATTGATATGTTTTCGATGGTTACCACCAATCTGTAAAAGATACAGCAACTCTGATGTATAGAAATAATATAAAAAATAATAATAAAAAGATACAGATTCTCATATAAAAACGGAGACATTTTACTATTTTTACTAACTCCATTTATATTAAAATCCATTATAAAAGTATCCATAGTCAAATGTAAATCTTGAGTAAAACATCGTTGCAAAAGTAATGTGTAAAGCAGGCAATAGTCACCTAAAATTTTAAAAAATACTACATGTATCACCTGCTTATAATATTAAAAAAACAAAACTATAATCTCACACACATACACACTCGTGTAACAAAACTTTTGCGTAGATATTTATCTACTTGTTTCAAATATTTCTACTAGAAATATATTGAATAAAGTAGTAACAGTTTATATCAAGTAGTAGACTTGTAAGTCGAATACAACGGATCAAAATAAATATCTTATTTCCTATGATAACAATCTTAGAGATCTAAAAAGTCTTAAAAGATCTATTATCTGAAATAATATATCATCTATGACCCCAAGAAAACAATAGTTATACATTACAATCTGCGGTTTTCATGACATCATAGATTTGGTATAATGTATCAAAAAGTTCAATAAAATGCAGCTTAAACAAATTATATCTAAATTATTGAATAACACCTGAAAAGTTTCCAAACAACAAATTATACATCGGTAATATCAGGTATCTATTTTGAATTACAAATTCCACTGGAAATTGTTGACATTTTCGACATAATAAAATTACAAAATCGAATATTTATTCACACTATTGACACGCATATATAATTTTCTTGGGTAAATATTGGAAACGTCACAGTGCTAGTAACTCTTGTAAACCGAATGTTATAATTAATAAGATATATTAAATTAGTTAAAACGACATTGCCACCATGAAATCTATGTAAATTTGTTTCATTTTTCGAAAAGTAGGTTCGCAAACAATGGCTGCTTGAAACAAAAGGTTGCGTGTCGTACACCAGTAGTTTTTTAGCTTAATTAGCAAGGCAATTAAAAATTTTAATTTTAGTTAATAAGTTTATGTTAATTACAAGAATTACTTTGGACTAATTTGTTGTGCAAATACCCAATATTGATGTTGGAATAATGCGTGGTACTCCGAGACGTATTCATACTTTATTTACTGTGACATAGATTAGGATGTACAAAATTTAACGGAAAAACTATACAGTGTCCGGCAAAACTCACAGGAAGGACTTGTAACATTTTTTTAGAATGAAGAGAAAAATTAGAGGATTATCACAGGGTCTACAGTCGAGCTAAAAAGTTTTGACAGCGCTACGACCGAAAACAGTGACAAGGTCGTTAGCGGCCATGGACGTGCGCATTTAGATTACTAATTTACAATGTCACTTTCTGTTAATTGTACTTTTTTTTATTATATATAGAAAATACTCTTTGAAGGGTATTTTGCTACTATTACAATCTGATCAAAGGGAGATCAATGAGTAATTTAGTTCTATCCTAATTTAACTAAAGTTGAGAATCTTAGAGCTAAGGTCTTACTCACTAGTGTACCTTAGAGTCTAGTAACTTAATAACACTAACGTGTAACACTAACCGCACAATACTCTGCTTTATACTGATCTAATCAGTTCACTAACTCAAAGGGCTTAACCCTCTTGAGCCTTCTTACTATGTTAGTGTTGTCGAGGAGCTGGATGGCCTCGATGTTCACATGCTGATGCAGTCGTTGTTCGTGATTTCTTGCAAATTGAGTAATTGTCTGCTCTACAGTGTCCATCTGAAGATCACGATGAAGGTCGCTGTTTCTGATATACCAAGGCGCTTTGACGATGTTCCGCAGTACTTTGTTCTGAAATCTTTGAATGATTAATATATTACTCTTACTGGCACAGCCCCAGAGCTGTATTCCATAGGTCCATACTGGCTTGAGAATTTGTTTATACAACAGTATTTTGTTGTAAGTTGATAAGCAGGAGTGTCTACCAAGTAGCCAGTACATTTTCTTATATCTGATGTCTAGCTCTTCTCTTTTCTTTTTAACATGGACTTTCCAGCGAAGTCTTGCGTCTAATGTGATGCCTAGATATTTTGCTGAGTTTGCATATGGAATCTGGGCATTGTTCATGTTAATAGGTATTTGTTGTTCTCTTTTATTTGTGAAATTAATCTGCACTGATTTGGTTTCATTCAGCTTGATACGCCATCTTCTGGTCCAGTTATTGATTTGGTTAACTGATGTTTGCAGTTTGTTTGCAGCTTCTTCATAGCCCTTCCCTATCGCAAGAATGGCAGTATCATCTGCAAACGTGGCTATTGTGTTTTGCTCTAACTGTGGTATATCACTGGTGTAAATCAGGTATAAGATAGGGCCTAGGACGCTTCCTTGTGGTACTCCTGCTCTGATTTCTTTTAGTTCAGTGTATGCTTCATCTTGTTTGACTCTGAAGAGTCTATCTGAGATATATGATTCCAATAATTCTGAGTATTTATATGGAAGTAACTTACTTAGTTTATATTTTAACCCATCATGCCACACTTTATCAAAAGCCTGCGCAACATCAAGGAATATCGCTGAACAGACTTCTTTGTTTTCTAGCGACTTTTCTATTACGTCAGTAATTCTGTGTACTTGATCTAGGGTGGAGTGGCTTTCTCTGAATCCAAACTGGTGAGTTGGGATTAAATTACCTTCATCCATGATTGGTTTCAATCTTTTCAGAATAATTTTTTCGAACACTTTTGATATTACAGGTAGCAGAGAAATCGGCCTATAAGACGAAACTTCATGGGGGTTTTTCCCTGGTTTGGGTGTCATAATGACTTCTGCCACTTTCCACATTTTAGGAACATATCTTAATCTGAATGAAGCATTAATGAGATGCGTTAGTTTGATTATAGCTTTCTTTGGAAGTTGTTTTAATACTTCTCCAGTGATTAGATCAAAGCCTGGTGCTTTCTTGGGATCGATGTTTTCTTTTATCTCTTTTGCTACTTCTTTAGGGGAAGTTGGTGTGATGTTTATTTCTTGCTGAGCAGGTATTTCCAACTCTGATAGTTCCTCTCCTGGGTTTGGCTTAAATGTATTTTCAAGATGTTCTGCAAACCTATTTGCTTTTTGCATATTATTCCTAATGTTAATTGTACTGAACGATTGTAGAATATCATATTAATATTACAAATAGATAAAACTTTATTTCAAGCTATAAGTAACCAGCAGAAAGTATACGAATAAAAAATTCGCACGAAGTACCAAAACCTTGCTACACGTCTGAACACAACTCAGGTGGTGAATAAGACCAGTAAGAGATAGGCACCATTTCCAATGAGTTGAACACAGACACGTTCTATCCCCTCCTCCCTTTGCAAGGCTCTCAAGAGAGTAGCAGCCCGAAGTTTTTAGATGGCAACCCGTACCGTCTTGCATCTCAACCGAGTTCTCTAGGATTTAATTTAAATCCCAAGGATTCTTCAATAATCAACTGAAAATAATTATTTAGGTAACTTGTTCTTGAAATTGTTAAGTAAAAATCATTCCTTCAATTTAACGAAATTAAGTCCTACTTCATTATTGCTGTATGATGGTTTGCGCAAAAACATAATTAATTTAGTCTAAAATGTATTGTGTTGAATATTTTAGTCGACGGAAATCTTTATTTCAAAGATAAGGTTTAATAAATACATAAATACAAATGTTCTACCTATTTTATTACACTCCTGTGCCACTTGACCTAATTTATGCAGAATATTACTGTGGCCTGGATGGATTTGATTCCAAATAGCCCTTCTTAGGTACAGAGACCAAATTAACTGTACGATGACCATACTCATACTAGTCAGGCCAAGACGCGTCAAGAAGTACTTCCAAACAAATAAAGTCTCGTCGCTTACCTCGCCTACTCTCGCCTTATTGCCTCGAGGCAATAAGTCGTGCCTTTAGCCTCTATCTGAATCTGACCCCTTGTCGCTCCACTATGTTCATACCCTTATTCGGGGGAATTGGAAGAATTTGTAAACTATCAAGTTGTTCACTACAGAATGGAAATTATACACCTTTTTGTCCTTAAACAATAAAACAAGCAATTTTTGTGGTCGGTATTGGACTATTGGTATAGGTCCTAAATTTCTTTTCTCAGAAACCATAAAAATGGTGACGCGAAGGTTAAGCTTGGTTGCTCCTTAATAATCCCGTACTCTATTGTATTTTTAGAAATGTAAGTAGAGGAAATACTAATTAAAAATAAGTACCTACTTGGACTTGGGCTGGACTATTAAATGAAAGTTGAATAGTAATTTTAGGAGAACCCAGAGCAACGAAGTGACCATAGAGAGTAATTCAAGACGGTTTTATGTAGGTATATTATTATATTTTCCAAAAGGTTTGCGGTATATGGAAAAGGGTGCTATCACTTTATTTAAACAAATTAGTAGAGTTTAGTATTAAAATACTTGCAGTAATTTCGTTAAATAAAGATGCTTTCTGTCACACAAAAAATCTGTATTTGTAATTACTACAGCTGTTTTTACGAAAATGGCAGAAAGTTAAGTTAAAGTTAAGTTTTTAAAGCAATATTGAAGAGATGTTACAAATACAACAGTATTACAGTATGGCGCAATCTCATGAAATTTTAAAGCACAGGGAGTGTTCCAATCTAAAGGAAAGAAAGATCTGGATGAAAGAGAACTATGCGAAGTACACCACGGTAGGATACTGAACGAAATCTTGCCATCTCCAAAGGGGAGCTTGAGAAAGATTGCAGTCAAAATGAATATAAACAGGGAAACTACACGCTTAATTTCAAAACATATTGGTGGATTTTCGTATAAAATTTAAACATTCCATAAGTTAAACATCGTGTTCTAGTCACGCAGTATGAGTACGAAGAGTTATTGTCAAACACATGGTTTTCTAACGGATCATATGTCTCATTACCATGGTATGTCAAGAGACAGTTGTTCATATTTCTTGGATTCGAAGGACCACAAATAATCCTATTGCACCTCTTCACAATGAATGAGTAACTCTGTTTGGTGCGCAGTTTTTAGGAACTTAGGGCCATTTTTTAAAGATGAAGGTCATAAAGTAACAGTGAAACAAGAAAAATGAAAGATAGAAAACATAGTTATTATTTAGTTATTTGTTAGAGACATAAAACTCTTCTGCAGATCTAGAGACTTGCCTTATCCACTTGGTGATTCCAGCAAGATGGTGCAATAATTCACACCGTTAATGACACTCTTGTGATGTTAAGACAACATTTCGTCAACAGAAGAGTTTTCAGAAAAACAAACTTTATACACCACATTGTTCCGACTTGATCCATCCTAACACCTACGCCTGGATAATGATAAAAATGGCATATAATGGAGCTGAAATGCTCTAGAAACAATTCCAGAATTATAAATCGTAATAGGACAATTTTCTCAAAATTTACGTCAACTTCTACTTAGAAACGTAGTATCTAATATTCAGCAACAGATATACTAACCTACGACTTGATATCATACATCAATAATTATTATCGTTGTGTAGATATTTAAAATTAAATTGATCTTTGAGTTTTCTGTATCCTTTATTTATTGTCACGCTGTACCTTGTTAGAAAAATATTCATTGGAAATATTAAATCAAATATTATATGAACGCCTCTATGAAAGCTTTACTATTGGTATGGCTTCTACAATAATTTGATGATAGGTCTTCCCTTTCCCTTTATTTTTTAGATGCAATTTTCAAATTTGGCTTAAAAATTTCTTTTCCTACTTCCGGATTTACCGGAAGAAATACAATCTTTAATAAGTGCTTCCGTCATGTCAAATTTAAGAATTCTAGTTCTAGAATTCTTCAGTTTTGCGTATGTATGTCTATTATGAATTTTGAAATATCCGTTGTTATATTAGTTAATTGCTTTGATTAGATATAAATCATTATTGTTGTGAGCGTCATTGTTCCTCTTGGACAAAGAAAAACCCCGAGATCAGTTTCATACCTTTCCAAAAGCGGGAAAATCTGGAGCTATCGTGAAAACTATAAGTTGGGCATTAAAGGGTTACAGGAGACAAGTATGGATAAAGAAGCTAAAGAACGCAAAGTAGAGTGTGTGCTTTTTACCTTTCTCTAAGAATGACTATTTCCATAAAGGTATGTATGCCATATGTCCAATAAAGAATTTGACATATTTTGAGGTTAAGTTTTATTTTTAGATTGAACGCTCGAAAAATATTGAAATATATTTTAATTTTATATCATTACTTACCCCTTTCAAAATAGTTTTACAAGCTTTTTACCTAGTTTAAAGTTCTCGACAACAAATCTTTGATGACTACAATTTCAAACGTCAATGTCAGGGACCGTAGATTAGTATAGGTTACTACCGTTTTGGCGCTACGATCTTAAAATGAATCGCGTATACTATAATCGAATACTAAACGTTTTTTTTTTCTAAATATCTACAATTGAACAAGAAACTCCCTGTTTGCTCTTTCGTACAATATTTTTCAATTGTTCAGCCAGACCAGTGGGACAGACTACAATTTTAAAACGAATTTGTTGAAAAAAAAATTGACTTTGATGAAAAAAATCAAAGATACAATAACGACTGCCTAAAAGATTTTGAAAATAAATAATTTCCCGTATGTTACACACTCTCTGGCGGACACTGTATAACCAATAAAAAACTGTTGATAGTAAATAATCAAAAATCTATCTTCTATCCAAAAATTATGCCGGTATTTTATGTCTTTACCCAACATGGAGTTTAACGCTCTGTCAACTAACTAAGTTTAGTTATACATGTTTTTCTCAATATTTCAAAATATGAGCGTCGTTAATTTTTTACTTCTAAGGCCGGAATCCGCTAATGAAACTGTCCCCGGTTGTCAAACGCGAGGCCGCTGAAACGTCGGCAGAAACAAAAGCCTGAAAACTATCTAATTAAGGACTTTAAAAACTAATATACGAGTATATGATTAATATGTAAATTTCACTGCTAAATTTATATGTGGCTTATTAAATTGCACCATAAGCCGCACTGTCCAGTCGAACATCAAATTACTTTAACTGGCGCCACAGTAATTATAAACGATAATATAATAATCGTTATTTTCATTTTACTTCCATATTTTCAATATGCCATAAAGTGATTTGTTACACTTTTTGCCGGGAACGGCACTGGCGCTTTGTCTCTATGTCGCGTTTATTGTTCTTCTTATTCCCTCGCGTATAGACATCGTAATGTTGTGCACAATCCGCGGAAATTCATGTCTGAGAACGAATCTACACTAAACTGTGAAGACTCACACTATTATTTCATAAGATGTTAATGCGTGTTATTGCACGCCACTGGACTTCTTTTGTATTAACGTGTAATAAGCTGTGTGACCAGCAGTTAATTAAATACGGCACCATTTTGTTAACACTTAAGACAGAAACTAAGAATTAGGAGTAAAATATTGATCATGTGGATGTATATTTATTTTTATATAAAAGCGAATATACCACTTCCGTTTTCCCAAAAGAAGTTTAAAATTTTGTAATTCAAATAACAATATATATTTTTTAAAACAAGTGGTCAAACTACAGTCCATCTAAAATATTTTGGTAGTGCAACGATCCGAAATGTACAAAGTGCACTTTCAAATATATAGTTGTACTGAACCAGTGTAGAGTATTATATTAACATTGCAATCACATAAAATTTTATTTCAAGCTATAAGTAAACTATAGAAAGCACAAAAGCAAGAATAAAAGTACGGACGAAATACCCAAACCATGCTACGAGCCTGAACTCTACTCAGGTGGTGGATGAAACGAGTAAAAGATAGACAGTATTTCAGTGAATTGAACAGAGACACGTTCTATCCACTGCCGGTATTATGGATGATTTTAATAACTCGATTAGATTTGGTCATTTCTCCCCCAAAGTCAATAATGAGCAGATAAAAAACGTACTTTTGCCCACGGTATAAAAATATATATGAAAATTTAGATATTCAAAATGAAAATGAAAATGTAAAAAGTAACTTCACTACCAGTGTATGTTACTTAGCTTTTTGTTAGCATTGACATTACTTAGATTATTTATATTTGCTATATAGTTAAAGGTCAAATGAAATAATTTTTCTGTAACTATTCTGTTCCAATTTCCAATTAAGGCATAAGGACAATTTCAAAAACAAAAATATGTTTCAAGGATATATTAACAAAAATATAATATATAAAGGAATATAGATATTGCACAAATAAATTTTATGACAAAATGACACAGCATATTATTGTTATGATAAGAATATAATAATATTACAAAAATCAATAATTTTTAAGATTTACTGTGGAACCTAAAATTTCTGATAATTTTTTACATTAATACTGTAAACTTGCTGTTTTTTTAATGCTCTGGATTTTTATATAAGTAAATATACTTAAGTATATAAAATAAATATTAATATTATATAAAATTAACTGAGAATAATAAAATACCAAATATTACCATTGCATGCATTCTAGAGATTCCCAAACTATCCTATGAACCGAACCAGTAGGTTTTTGGAGAAACGTTTAAAAGTTTGCCTTGATACTACACTTGAAGTCTTTATTTTGAATATTTCTGGTTCCCTTTATTACTATTTTTTAGATGTAGTAATCCCAAAAAATCTTCAATTAGTCAATAGGCATTCTCTGGGTAATATCACAGATGCCCAAAAGAGTACGCAATAAACGTATATGAACCTCAAAACTCTATATTAGTATATTTCTGACAAAACAATTTATCGACGCCTGAAAAATGTACCATTCAAAATATGTTGTCTACTTACCGAAGAAAATATTATGGCCATTGTTTTCAAGTGATAGAACGTGATGTTATACGAGCTAAACTAAAATTTCAATTGCGCATCTCACCTAATTTCTGAGCTACATCTATTGTCAACATCTCGTTAAACGTCCTGAATAACGTTCGCAAAAGACCGCATCGTTTGGAAAGATTGAATACAGGATAGAAATTAACATTTTTCTTAGTTGTAATTCAATCGTTTATGTTTTATTTATTTGGTCTTCAAACCTTATAAACTGGTAAAAAACATTTGTCTTTTTGTTTTGTGCATAAAATATGAATATTGAAATTCCGTTTTATGTTTCATTTTCTTAGCAGTTCTTCCTTGATTCAGGATGTTTGTCTGTTAGATATCAATGAATCTAATATATCACATTTTATATTCAATTTTATGTGTTTTTATAATTAATAATGAGGTGTTTCTTTAACATACCTTGATATTGGGTTTCAGAGCAGACATATCAATTTCATTAGATCACTACTAAAAAAAAGTCGTAGGTGATTTTAAGTAGGCTACCATATAGCGGCATAATTTTTCTCCATATCCTTAAATGACCGCGGTCACTGTCATATATATTAATTTTATTACTACCTATGCCATTTTGAAAGTTCAGTAACCAAATCAAGATGTATTAAATGATTGGGTGTATCTCAAAAAACTTTAATTAAACAATTAACTTTTAAATGTCTAGGAACGTACTAAAAAAGTATATCGAATATGTTGATCATACTGCCTCGTGTGCCAGTTCTACAGGTATCGTTGCATGATTTAATTGTACAGGGTGTCCAAAATAAGATCCTCTATCCCCTTATCTCAGAAAGTATAAAAGATAGAGAAAAATGTTAGATACGAAAGCCTTTGGTTTTGACCTGAATTTTTTATTTTTATAACTTTCTTGAACACAGGTTGTTCAGTTTTTCTGATCCAGGCTTCAACTTTCATTTTTTAAATGGGACACCCTATATTCAATTACGTTTTTCAACTCTCCTTAAAATTCTAGGTCGACATTGTTAAGAGTACCCTATACCTATCATTTACCGTTACGAAGATATTAGCATTTAAAGAAAAAAATCTGTAAAGAAGACCTGCTGAAAAAATCTCTGCAAAACAAGTAAGACATCCAAAAAAAAGCTAAATAGGGTTTATTTTTTAGACAATTAGACTCAGAAATTACTTCTATGGATCAATATTACCTGACTAATATACAGGGTGTTTTTTACAGATGGCTCAAACATGTATATGTTAAAATTCCAGAAAATCGAAAATCTCTTATGAAAAACCCTGTGTATTATTATATTTTTGGATTCTCTATTAAATTTTAACCTTACTCTATATAACATTCCCTATTCTTATTTTGCTTAGTTTTCAAGATAATGTCGAAAAAATGTTCATTATCGGCTATTATACTAAAAATATATCTACTATTATTTGGTATATTATAGTAAGTGTGCCTTAATACTGATTAAGAATATATTATTTTATCAAATCTAATATTTTTTTAAATTATTTCGTTAATTAACTAATATAAACAAATCTATGTTTGTAACTTGAACCACAAACAACTAACAATAATTAACAAATAACAATAAAAATAATAAATTAAATCAAGTGTCCTATATGTCCTCAATTTTCTATAATCTATTCTATATTCTATTCTATAACTGCTAGTTTTCTTACAGCGCAATCACTTTGATTGAGCGCTTCAATTTCCATCCTGATTTTAATCTTTAAATCATCAACATTATTACTCTGAATTTGATAAACTCAGGTTTTCAATGTATCCCATAAAAAGTTATCAAGTGGAGTTAAATCCGGGATCCTCGGCGGCCATGGGATATTCTCGTTTGGCCCTATCTATTCCACAAAATAGTTCTTAATAAAATTCTTTACAACTGCACTATTGTGGCATGGAACTTTATCCATCTGATAGATGATCTCATTGGCATCTTCTTCGGCATCCAATAAAGGTAAAATGCAAGTTTGTAATGAATGCCATTTCTTGATATTTTACCTAAGATACCTGGGACCATTTAAATATTGGCCAAGAAAGACAGGGCCTAAAATGTGTCTCTTATAAATAGCGCACCAAACATTTTCGTCAATATCTTGAAAACTAAGCAAAGTAAGAATGTTAGGTTAAAGAAAGAAGGTTAAAATTTAATAGAGAATCCAAAAATATAATAATGCACAAGGTCTTCCATAAGAGATTTTCGATTTTCTGGAGTTTTAACATATACATGTTTGAGCCATCTGTCAAAAACATCCTATATATTAATCAGGTAACATCAATTCATAGAAGTAATTTCTGAGTCTAATTGTCTACGAAATAAACCCTATTTTTTTCCGAGATTTTTTGAACAGGTGTTTTCTAAAGATTTTTTTCTTTAAATGCTAATATCTTCGTAACGGTAAATGATAGGTATAGGGTATTCTTAACAATGTCGACCTAGAATTTTAAGAAGAGTTCAAAAACGTTATTGAATATACGGTGTCCCATTTAAAAAAAGAATGTTGATGCCTGGATCAGAAAAACTGAACAACCTGTATTCAAGAAAGTTATAAAAATGAAAAATTCAGGTAAAAACAAAAAACTTTCGTATTTAACTTTGTTCTCTACCTTTTATACTTTCTGAGATAAGGGGATAGAGGATCTTATTTTGGACACCCTGTACATTTACCAACTTAAACCTTTCCTGAGCGTTAATGCTACCTATGGAATCATAATAGTATGTCGTACCCTCTTCCACTCAACTCGTTAACTTTCAGTTTTTTGCATTTGGATATATATTCTTCATTGCCAAAAGAGATAGTGGGTAGATATTATATGAGCTATTGTTATTCATTACTTTATCTTTATTTCACTATTATTCTACAAAAATTATTTTACTTGTACATTTAATGAAAAATGTTTAATGGATTTTCATTAACAATTAGCTATACTGTATTATATAATTATAGCGAAATACCGAAACAAAAATAACCATACAATTATCAAAATCAGAAAATTTCAGACAAAGTGATATGTTGTTTTCATCCTTAGAAACTAATAAACTGAAAATTTGAACTATTATTTTAATAATTGCCTGTGACACATTGCGTAATTTTAAATGACTTATTGCGTATTGCAGGTGACTGTCTTAATGATACTTAATAATAGCGACATAATTTCTATTTTCATAGTATAGATATAAGTCTAGGTTTAAAGTTTTGGTTTGTACTACTGTAATACTTTTGTACCTACTGTGTACTCTATTTACTGTGTATTACTACTTGTTTTGTCATGTAATTGGAATGTTTAATCTGTTAGGCAATAAATGCATTAACATTATTACTATTATTTAGTTATTTATTTATTTTTTTTGTTAAAATCCAGCCGACCGGATCCCTGCCTCTGATTCTCAGGCTCGGACACTGGTGGTTATCAGTAGCTATACCCCACGTCCGTGGGGTGAATAACTACTGTGTCCGAGAATCGTGTGCCCTGAGTAGACGTAATGAGCCCAGAATGACCGCCTTCTGCATTCTTCCTGCTAGAAGATGTGCCGAATTTCGGCATGCCGATATGATGCTGAAAGCAGTGTATCTCTTGCTCCACCGAAAGCTCTTATTATCAGTAACACAAGCTTCACAGTATGTTCTGGATGGAATCTGGGGAGTTCAAAGAGAAGGTCTCGATATTTTGTCCGTTTCTCCTCCTCTTTCAATGACAATGTTGGTCTCGGCAGGAGCCGAGAACTCGATGACAAACATTGTCTTGAGCTGGTTGTCGAGGAGAACTACCTCAGGCTTATTGGCTCGAATCTGCCTGAGCGTAGGAAATGAGTAGTCCCAATAAATTCGACACTTCTCATTCCCCACAATGAACTCAATATCCCCAGGAGCGTATATCAGCACTGGTGTTTCGTCTATCACGTACGAGTGCCATAGAAAGTAGTAAAGCACTCGTAAAACCGCATTATGTATATGGATATAGGCCGAGACTTCATATGCCGGACAAGCGGAGAGCAGATAATTGTCTCCGGCGCCCTATGGCAGGCCCTGCAGTTGACATCAGGGACCTCCATACCCATGACACGGCTTCGATAAACGAGGTATTAAATACACCATCCTGGCAAGTCATTATGAATCCATTGGTCTCCGACTTAAGCCCTGCTGACCTTAAAAAAGCAAAGGTGAGCCTTTCGGATAAGCCATGGTCTTCAAGGCTCTTATAGAAGACATTATTAGTATAATAATAATAATAATTTTTATTATTATTATTATTATTATTATTATTATTATTTTTAAATTAATATTTATTAATTTGTAATAATGAAAGTTCCTTTTCGATTAGATATAAAAATTTGATATTATCCAACAGTCTATATCTCCCTCCTAGGTATAGTTCACAGTTTCAATCATCCAATAGCAATACGCTCATGCACATTGTTTGTTTACTGCCAATATCAAGATAAGTCTTTGTGATTAAAACGTAACATATAGTTATTTAATTACCAATATTATAAATAATTGATTCAGATTGGTTCATATTCATGAATAAATGTTCATATTCAATTCGTATCCAAGTATTTAATGTATTGGTGTTTTATTCATCTAGCGACAACTTTAAAGATCGCAATAAATAAGCATAATTAAATTATAGTCAAACCAAAAAAAAATAATTGAATATCTATAATTTAATACCTATTTGACGAAAAAACCTAACAAGTTTTGAGTTTGTTATTTTAAGTTGCGAATGTTTCTCAAGACTTATGTCGGTATATTTTAAATAATATTTCTTTATCAAATTCATTTGTTATAAGATCACATTTGCATTTTAATAAGGACGACTACATTCTCCTTATATGTGGATGAATTTTATGTTTCGCGAATTAAATTTAAAACATCCGCGACAATAAAAATTAATATATTTACGCCCCTTTGAGAAAAACTAACTTTCAAGCGTTGCGGACAATAAAAAATTTATATAAAAAGCCATTAAACAGTTTCTATAGATACATATAGGTAGATATATTATTAGGTAGATACTTAGTAAGTTACGGGAAAATATCCAATACCTAAAAATTCTCCACCTACCCCACCTAAGGAACATTTTCTATTTTTTATTATTGCTCATCTGAAACCTCAGTTCAATGTGACAAATAAAAACAAAAAACATTCTTGATATATAGAGTACAGACTATAAAAGAGAGTGGTCTACCGTAAGAAGTATCTATTTGTATTGTAAATTATTTTTTAAAGTTTTGAAATTAAGTAGCTAAGTTTATAATGACGAAATTTATAAAATATAGATTATTTATTTCCTTGTAATTTCACTAAACAGTTCGCAAATGTTGAATCACGACAAACATTATATCTATAAGAAAATAAATTAAATTATTAACTAGCTTTTTTTAAACGAGTCGATCCTCGATTCGTCGTCAGTGAAAAGTTTGTATGATTTTTCAGATTGACATTTTTTATTCAAAATGTTATCACATGCACTGATCACTATGTTATTATTAATTTTCCACTGGTAACATCCTTGAGGAGAAGAGGAAGCCACGTTTGATCCGAGGATATCGTTTCTGACGAGATACAGATTATCACAATTAGGTTTAATAAAAGTACTTTCTGTTAATTTTGGTTTTTCTTCTTTTGTAAAATTTTAGCCTGTGTCCAATCAACCCGGTGACCGTTTTTCCATATATGTTTTACTAATGTAGACTTCATTGTTAGATCATTTTTATGTTGGTGGACCTTTATTTGTAATGGTCTAGATGTCTCCCCAATATTTATCACATTCACAAGAAATTTGATAAATAGAATTTCTGAATTTTGATCATTATTAATTGGTTTTGCTTTTATATTAAGTATTTTGTATTTTGTCTTTTTCGTTTTAAATGTTATTATGTTAAAATTATTACCAAGATTTTAACGGCTTTCAGATACCTCTGTAATATAAGGAATGGTAAGGGTTGTTACTGGATTACTGGAATAGTTTGCCCATTTTCAAATTTTATAAATGTTTCTTGAACAGAATCATTAGGATAATAATTGTTTTCCCTTAAGATATATTTAATAACGTATTTTTCTTTATTAAAAGCATTTGAGATTGATGATACTAATTTTTCTGTTTCATACAAACATTTAACTATACCTATTTTGATACTTATGTGATGATTAGAATTAAATTTTAGATATCTATTTTTGTTATTCTATATAAATTAGTTACAAAATTTGATTGAGATTCAATTATTAACACGTCTAAAAACGGTATTTTATTTTCAATTCCTACGGTAAATTTTATAGTTGTTTCTTTGCTGTTAATAAAAAAATAAATTTAAATAGTAATATTAGGTATAAATAATATAATATTTCTTTAAATATTATATTATTTATTTTCAGTCAACATATCTATTAATATACTTAATTTTCTTCAAGACTACAATTTAAGACATTACAATTAGTATGATAGAGATAATTATTATTGGTAGAAATTAACATTTCGATTCCTTAGTAGGTACTCATTAATTAGTCCTAGGTTTTGTGTTATTCTCTTTCCTCGACTTGATCATTTTCTTTCTACTTTTAGCATAACATATAATTTTTCATTTGCAAAACTGATTTAAAATTTGACAGCATTTGTCTATCTCTGACCACTTGTATTAGACACAGATATATATGTTTTTATATTTTGTTCTTTAATCAGGATTTTATTTGAAAACAAAGGACGAAGCTATGAAATATCAATTGAATTTTCTATTTTACTAAAAATCTGAGATAACTGCACAAATTGTATATATCTAAACTATGTGTCAAACCCGCAGGTCATCCTATAAAATTATTTTTTGGTCATAAACTTTTTTACTTGAAAAATATATAAATAAATTTAGGAGTATTAAATAAAAACCATCATTCCTCATCGCCGTTCTTCAATGTTGACGTATTAGGATACTTGTACATCCCGTCAAAACACTTTGATAAATTGTTTTTTACTTTTACTTTTTAGTTTCAGGTAAGACACTCGTCAATTATGTTTATCTCTTTCACATGGTGCAGGATGTCGTCCGTAATTAATACTCACCTTTAAGATGCAATTCTTAATTGTAGACCACACAAGATTTTTTTTTATACAAATTTTCTTAGAATATTTCTGTTTACACAAAACATTGTTAGTAGTTAATTCATACGTATCAATGGAATTCAATTAAATTGGTTATATTCAATGCAGTTGCATTGAATATAATATTTATTATCTACATCGTATTTAATTTTGTGAGCAAGATGCTGCAAATTATAATATAGTAATCTTCACATCGGAAAAACCAATACTCAACAGTAACATTATAGTATAGACAAATATCTGAACTTTTAAATCGTAAAAGCATGTGTTTCACTTGAATATTATTTGTGATTTTTTACAGTTCTATAAGAGAAAATTAAGTCAGAAGTATTGAATTGAATAGTTAGCACTATGTAGATTTAAATACTAATTTAGCGGGTTGTTCCATATTTAAAAATAGTTCAAAGACTATAACTTTTCCGTTATTCGGTGGGAATATGTATAGAATCACGTTTACATATAATTATGAATATACTTGAGATATTTAAATATGGTTTAATTATTATGTGATTATAATAGGTATTGTAGATATACTTGATTGTTGTACAAGATCTTTTGTTCTGAAATTGATAGTTTCTACTACAGTTTCTAGTACGTGTCAAAGCATATACTCGTACATATAGATTATATTGTTAGGTTACTTCACATAAAAAACTACCTACCTACTAAGAAAAGTCATAGATCCGTAGTTCCAAAAATAGGATGAAGCGGTACCAGAACCAAATTGAAAACTGTTGTAAAATTATTAAAGTATTTTAATTAATTTCTTGAGTTCGTTAGAGACTGCTTACGAAAAATTCTAAATAAACAAACATAATAAATCTCGAATTTTGAATTTATAGGCAAACTTTTATATTCTATTAAATACAATTGGAGATTGTCATTGAGTAAAATCGTACCGTATTGACCATTATTGAAGGTTTCAAAAGATGGGAAATATATAATGTTTGTTGATAAATCGATTTAAATAACACTTTTTTATTAAATGTATATGATAAAAATATAAAAGACTTTTGAATGAATATTGTATATAGGGAAACAATTTAGCTTAGACATTTTAAATTTTCACACAATTTGTAATATTAAAAATATCATTATATTTTCAATTAAAACACTTACTACTGTGTAACAAAATTTTAATCATTTTGTTCCTTTGTATATGACGAGCAGTATATTTCCGGACGATTAAAAATAATATCAAAAATCCGTATAGTTTTTCCCTGAATACCCGCAACCCAAAATGCTCTCTACATTGTAATGTGTTGTCTACCTCTAAAGTGTTTCTGATTGGTCACTTTTATGAGAAGGTAGGGACGCAAAACAGACAGGAAATTAAGACATTTTTAAAATTCGAGAGTCTGGTTTTCAACAGAGTACGAGCAAGTTGACAATTTTTACGCTTATTGAAAGCACATGTTCTTAAATTTTACTTTCATTTAAATCTTGAATTATTATCACTATTGTTAGTGATAGGTGTTCTGATATAATAGAGTATTATCTGTAATAAGCTCATTAATTGATATTATCGTATATTTTTGTTGTTGTCACGAGATAAGTGATAATAAATTTAGTTTACACGTGGTGTAAATGTTCTGCCGAATTTATTTTTTTTTTTTGCAGAGTTGTAGAGACGCTGGCTTAATCTTCCCAGGAATCTACTTTATATTCTCGTAAACCATCCAATTCCATGTGGAACGTCTTAGGACATATTTGAGGTGGATGCACGATATTGGAACTGCACTTTGCATACAGGTGAGTACATTTCATTTTCTTAATAAATTGAATATGATTAAAGAAAATTGTACCCTGTATGCAAAGGTCTGTTCTCTGTGAAGAGCCTGGGTTGGTTAATGCGTTTGTATATAACCATATGGTTATTTTAGATATACTATAAATTTTGTCTGCTAATTACAGAATCTATTATATCCAGGAATTTTATTTTTGATTACTTGCTGGTATTCTAGACCGTCTCACATAAATTTTTTTTTTCAATTTAATCCTATTTCATTGTACTTGATATTGTTAATTTTGCATTTAAAATCTCATGTACGAATTAGAAATTTTCACCTTTATGCTAACCAGTTTTTTTGTGTAGCACAGTTACGAATTTTGTTACTGCAATTTTGGTAATTTTTATTGTAGTATATAGTACTGGTCATAAGTTACTTTTTTCTATTACAATTTTTATATACTGTCCTTCAGACATAGTTGCTCTACGGTTTGATTGTTTACAAAATTCCAATTCCTGGATCATTTTTTTGTACAACTCTGGGACTGGGCTAATCATACAATCTTTTACATGTGCCTGTTTCCACCTTTGGAGCCTGAAACCTGAAACCTAGCTACGTGGGATTTACTTACCTCCATCCATGCAACCCCAGCAAGTCTAGCTAGACGGGGACCTGTTCAGGAGTTCCTGATTAATCTAGGAGAGGCTAGTGGGTGAGATCAATCCATAAGTAGGCCGAAGACTGGTGAACCCAGCCCAGTAAAATTTTTTTGTAAGATTTTGATAAACGCTTTCAGGCTGTAGAGTTTTTTTCAATTTAACATAAATTGAGTTGTAAATATAATTTGTAATATATACTTTTATCTTAACGTAATTTGTTTGTTCTTACTTTCACGCATTCACAATTTCATATATTTTTTTTCTCATTTAAATTACCTGGTGCCCAATTTTTATAAGTAAGCTTAACAGTAAAATCCAATCCCCGCCTTGAGCCCAGAGCTAACCGGAGCTATGTCCCTGAACCTTTAGGGAAGAAGCTAATAATTCCCGAGGTTCAGTGCAACTGTCAGCATACAACGTAGTGGTAAGTTTGCTAGTAATAAATAATCTGTTACAAAATCTCCAGCTAAGGAATATAACAAGGTATTTCAAACGACAATTTTGAAATATTTACCATAAGTAAGTACTATAAAAGGCCGATTTATAAATGAGTTTAATTTAAGAAGGTAGCGTTAAGAGGGTACTAACGAATCAACTCACGAAATTGATGAATTTAAAGCAACAACTGGAGTTAAACCGACATATATTATTAGTTATAAATTTAATTTATCTGTTTATTTTAAACATGATCCTATTTGAACTATAAGATACGTATATAACAAAAGAGAAAATTGAAATAGATTATTTATCTAATGTCTGTAACTTATTTGTGGTGTATTTTGACGATTCATAGTTTGTTTCCTTTGGGATTACACCACCTGTAAAATAACAAAAAGCAGAAAACCAGAAGTATACAAATTAAATATTCAAAGTGTAGTAACAGAAGAAGAGTTGAGGATCAACTCGAAACGTATAGAAGAAAACTAGTTAAGTGTTTAATTTCTTTTTAAATTTCATTATAACTATTTTATTTGGACACATTTTAGAATATCACATATAATATTATAGAATTTTGTATAAAACTGAAAAACCACTGATAAAATTTAGTTAATATATCAAATATTATTTTATCACACGTTATACAGTGGTTTTTTGGGACAAACTTTAGAGGTTTGCCTTGTTACTACAATTTGAATATTTAATTTGTATACTTCTGGTTTTCTGCTTTTTGTTATTTTGCAGATGGTGGTAATCCCAAAAGAAACAAAATATAAGATTATTTATCTATTTGTTAAAGGCTTTAACATAAATTGAGGAGTATATTATTGGTGAAATTATGCTATTATTTTTACATTGAACATAAAAAATAAATTACTGGTTAGTCAATTATTTCAGGAAGACATAAAGGAGTCTGCAAAATTAAATTTTATGTGATAAATAAAGTCTTTATATCCTTTACATACATCCTAGGTTATAGGCCGCTAGGAAAATTGAAACTTCCTAATATTTCTCTTAGTTTAAAGCCATTGAACAATACAAATTATATACCACTAAAAAACTGAAGTAAATTATTTAAAATGCAGCATCTTCAAATATTTCATATTAGGTACATCAGAGCATATACAACCAGTATACAACAAGGATAAAGAAAATCTAAGGAAGGTCCTGAAAATTACCGACAGCTTTTCATTAAAATTTGACTCGCATTACTCAAAATTAAACCATGTTTACTGTTACAATTATTATTTACATTTATTCTATGCTTGCAAATACTTAAATTACTAGAATTATACCTAAATTCTTCATTACAGAGATTTATCGTAAATGTTTATTTTATTTTTATAGCTCTTTTATTTTATAATTCATCATTAACCGTTGTTAAGTTTTGTGGTCTTTCAAAATATCTGTATGCAGATACACTTTTTTAGACATTTTTGAAAATAATCATTGTAGATGGTTATCCAAAATTGTAAATTGTAGATTATTTTGTCAATGACAGAAAACTCATAAGTTCCTGGGTATTTTTACAACTGAGTGATAATTTAAAGTTAAGTTACCTAACTTTTCATCTATATTTCAACACTTTCATGTAATATTTCTGTTAGTTATCTTTCCGAAAAAATATGACAAGCAATAATAAAATTCCACCCTGCTGGAAAAATGCAAAGGTATAATGATGCATCAAACCATTTTGAAAGAATACCTGTATAATTGTACTTACTTATATCAATTTTTCTATGTAAAGGTTCCAAATATAGTACTAGGAAAAGTTTATCCTGCACAACCACTGTGCAATAAATATTAATAATCATCATTGGGTCACCATCATGGGGTCTATCCTCCAAGAGGTTGTAATTACAATGAGCTGATGAATAGCTTTAACTTTATATCGCTGGAAAAACGTAGAAAACAAGCGTCCTTGCTGTTCTTGTATAAGCTGTTACATGGTAGAGTTGACTGTTCGGTTCTTTTGTCAAAAATTGATATATATATATATACCAAGGCTTGCATCTAGAAGTACTTCCACTTTTTTGTGTATAAGAGCTAATACTAATATAATGTTTAAGGCACCTGTGCACTTCATGTGCACAAATGCAAATATATTATCTGATGTTTGTGACATATTCTGTTGTAGCATATCTAAATTAAAAAGTTATTTTAACGCACAGTTGTAATAATTTTGGTTTAACTGTATACTATATTCTTTATTTTATTGTAATTTTGCTCAGTAAATGGGTAACTGTTGGGCAATAAACGCTATTATTATTATTATTATTATTATTATTATTATTATTATTATTATTATTATTATTATTATTATTATTATTATCATTCCATTTTTAACTATTTATATATAATATTGGAAAAGTTGTTGGCTATTAAAATAGAAATTATTTCCTCAAAAAAAACCCAAAAAGAAAGGACTTTTAGCTAGATACATGTACAAATATCATACGTTTCATCCGAGTTTTCGGACTTTTTCAAGGTTACTAAAAATAATAGTTTTACATAAGTATTAAATTAGATTAGTGACAGAATAAATATCCAAAATAATCCTCTTTTTTATTTTTTATTGAAGAAATAAATTTTAACTATTTCTTTTGTTTTTTTTTTCAAATAAAGAGCTGGAAATCGACTAAAACATTTGATGAAATTGCACAAGAAATCTGCTGTTGTGCTAAAAAATGCTGAAATCGAAAAGTATCAAGAACTGTATCTATATACCTACTAACTAGTGTATTGACTGTGACGTCAATGATAATAAACCTATGACGTTTATTATTTCTTCTATTTTGCGCCTATAAACAAGTCATTGTGAAACGCAATTGCGTACCGAAAAGAAACCCTTTTCGACACTCAACTTTTCGTTTTTAAATGTTGGTAGCAACAAATTTACATCCTTTCTTTTGTATGGTGTGCTGTAGTTGCTATAGTAATGGCATACAAATGGTATATAAATCATAACCTAACTAAATTTTCAAGCAAAGAAAAGTTTATAAACGTAACTAACACCAACTGTTCCAGAATATGTATAAAAATCCCTATACGGGAATTCAATTTTCTGATGGTCCGTCTTTGCTTTCATAGGTGTAAACGTGCAAAATAAAAAAAAATAGTATAAACAACGCGTCTTATAAGGTGTTTATCACACTTGTTCTTTACGAGCGATAAAAGTACCCCTTATGATACTCCTTGTTTAATATACTAATCCGTGTATGTAATGAAAATATTTTCTCTAACAAATCAAAATATTCTTAGTCTTTTAAATACATTTGATGCAGAGTTTATAGTTCGAATAAGTTGAGTTAAGTTTATAGTTAAAAGTTCTAATATAGAACTTTTAAATGATTGGCTATAACCGTTATCCAGAATAGAAATATTCAAAAGCGATTGTGATGCAAGCGTAATAATATTTAGGCAGTGCGACCCGCGTCGCAATTTTCATCAATTCGCCGCGACAACGCTGCCAAGCTCTCGAGAAGTGAACTGAACCCGTCGTTTATAAAAATCGCCGTAGACCTCTCTAAGCAGCTACCCCACCCCTAGATTCACACCAATGACTTGGAGTTATAACATAAAAACCGAGATACTATCCGAACGACACTAATTCAAATATCAATAATTTACCCCTCCCCACGACCCCACTACAGTCCGGCGATGTCTTCAACAGGTAGAATTATATCTAAAGTCCCCTCCCGAGTAAGCATCCTGAGTCGGAGGTGTTCCTTACTCATTCCTCGCCAGATCCTCGCTGAGGTATCACAGATGACTCTAACAGAAACTGACACTTGCCGCCGCATCAGCTGATAACCCACAGGGCTCATCTCCTGGACTCATTCCGCTGACAGTGTAAAGTGCCAACGCAAACAACGTGCGATTTCGAAATTAACACCAGTGAAAGTGAGATTGTTCATCAAATTATCAAGTGATTAGTGTCGATTTTCAAACTGGACTGAATGTGCGAAGTGTCCAGCGAGTAGTGTTTGGTGCGAAGGGACCTTGCAAGAGCTCTTTTGCGGTGATTGGTGTCGCGGACCGATTTGGGTTTAAGGTAGGTGAAATTTTGCTTGTTGGATTTGGTTAAAACGGCGGAAGCGTGCGGTGATCTCGACGGGCAATAAGGCGCGAAACCTGCCGCCGGAGACCGCAGCGAGTGGTAAAGCGGCTAACGCTGATGATTTATGGGATGTTCGAAATAGGGAATAGGAGCTATGACTAGATTGTGCTGTTCTATATCTAAAAGGTTGTTTACAAACAAAAAATAAGTCAGTAAAGCTGTATTAATAATAGACACTGAAATTTATGAATTTATTTTGTGGCTTAAGCATAAATAATACAAAATTAAGCTCAATAAACTGGTAAGAGCTATTCAAAAAGTAATATTTTCGTCCTGAGACTAATACTATGTTCAAAATGGTGGATAATAAACATTGCAAACATTTCAATACTTATTTTAATTATCCTACATTCATAACTTGACTTAAAGGAGCAAATATATTTTCCGATAAGTGAAATAGTTAATAAATTATATACTTTTCCATGGAGAAATAGTTCGGAAAGTAAAAATGTACCAAAATAAATTAAAAAGAAGAAATTATCAAAATAAAACATACTCAAAATTTTTGCGGCTCGGCAATTCATGCATTAGTATTGAAATAATTTATAAACTTAATTTTCCATGAGTTATAGGTTTATTGAAATATAGTATACAGGAAAAATTACAAATCTTCAACGAAAAATTGTTATTGAAGCTAAGATATCAAAGTATAACATTTGGAATATCATACTTAGCTTGGAACAAGTAAAATTTTTGTAAAACGAAATCCTGCTTGTATTCACTGCTATCTGTCAAGTTGTAAAAAGGGTAAATTTTGTAAAATATATATGTAGGAAAGTAAAATGGTTATATTTAACATGTTGTTGTCATACATCTGGATCGGTTGTCAAATAACTGGTGTTTAATCATTTCCGAGACTAAATATTATACTTAGTTCGAAAAATTAGATTAACTAAATTTATGTATTTGATTCACATAAAAATGAAAATTAAAGATAATAAGACTGAGCAGATGACTAACAGAACTTAAAGATTTTATTACAAAAACACAATAAGTAACTTTCGCTTTTACCAATTAGCGTAAAAATGTAAATATTCCTCCCGCAAATTTAATAATAAACAACAATAGCATCAGACATTTAATGTTATCTTCCTTATCTAGCATCTAGAGATATAACGTCTTAAAGTCTTCAGACTGACATACATTCCGAGTTTAATTGACAAATTTGAATTTCTAACTAATTCTAAGCGTTACATAAATTATATCACTCCTGCCTGAACTCTGTTGAATAGAAAAATTTTAAGGTTTCCGATCATACTAAAAAAATAATACCGCAAGCTGTGAACGTGTGTTAGCTGTGACATCTAGTCCACAGTATAGATCATATAACTTCTATGTACATCACCATTTTGTCTTCAACAAACAATGATTCAAAATCGCCTCCAAACTCTCATCATTTTTCATTTATTATTGAAAAGTTTTATTGTATAATATGTATAATATCTCGAGAGTTATATCGGCTAACATACAATATACGTATTATTTATTTAATTTAAAACACTATGACATGTGAGCAAATTGAAACAGACCACATTAATTTTTGTTCCAGTTAGTCTAGATATATTTTACATATATATACAATTATTCATTAATACACCTTGCCAAAACTGCCAAATTTATTTGATATATGACAATTTTAAGTACCTCTACTAATAACTGTTTGTTTTTCATAATAATCACACTGAAAGAAGTATCTTCATATTTTTATCTATTTTTATATTTAACGTAACATCACGTTAAACATATAACAGCGGCACGTGTTTAAGATTCGCTTGATACATATTTTTATCACCGGAATGTTATTATAACATAAGTTTTACTTTTATCTATTGCCATCTATATAAAATCACATCAGAGTCCAATAATCTGTATTTATAGCAACAATCTACCTTATGGGTATTTTATTAAAAGGACGAAAGAGCATTTTAGGATTTTGTATTTTTGTGCAACGACATTTCTGTTTTTATTTGAAGGAGATGCCGAAAACAACTACTCCACGGCCAATGTGCCTTATGATTGTCTTCCTCAAAGACAATAGATGTCACTGCTGTAATGGCACCTGCGAAAAAGCAGGTCGCTACCTGTCTGTCAATTTGACAATAATTGTCAGACGGATAGTAGCAAAGTCCCGAAGAGGGCACTACAGTGCGTGTTTCTCACCACTACTGATTTTTCTTTGTAGAATACAGGTATCCATAGAACACCTCAATACGAGGAAGATCTAATCTCTCAATTACCTCTCCCAAAACCTCAGTATGAAACAGATTATTTGAGAACTGTAAATCCGGTAGTCAAACAATTTCACGGGGTATTACGAGTACATGGTCAGGGTTGGCAACTTGGGGGTTAATCCTTTTTAAAAACGGACCGTAACTGTGGTCTGGCTATTGACCACAATGCAATGTGTTGAAGTCAATCGTCCTTTCCTCCATTTTACAGGTAATTTGTAAAGGATAATACCCGGAACACTTAAAGATCGGGATCTTGACAGAAAATTTGTTGCCCTGATAAGAATCTTGGGGTTAGTAAGGTTCACCTTTAATTTTGCTGCTTAAAATATATTAGGCCTTCCCTTGGAGAAAATTTCTCAATAGACTTTACTTATACCAACTCAAAACCACAACTGAATTAATGAAATTTGTTATGTCCTGAAAGATTAGTTTCTATCTGACATATATTATTAACTTTTTAGCAGTGTTTGAATATTGTTATGACAGAAGTATCGAAAAAAGCAACTAGAAAGCTTTGTAATGGCTCTTATAAGAATATTTTTAAATAAAAATTGACATTTCTTACATCTTTTTAATTGTTGTGTTACAAATATACCCTAGCCTTTATCTTAAAAATTAGCTACTGTAATAATTGCTTCATTATTAATATAAGAAAAGATACAATAATATCTGCCTCAAGGGGGACAAACTGCTTTTTATATACCGTTTTAACTCAACTTAAACGTGACGGTCGAGAATATTTTACAAATAGTCTTAGTGAATCTCAATTTAAAATGTACAACCAATATTATACTAATAACTAATAACATAATTACTATTTAAAACTACTTTTATATATTACTAATAGTCAATTATGATGTCTAAAATAACATGGAGGTTATTTGTTTATTTATTTACGTATATACTATCTTAAATATATTCGTATAAAACATTTTAAATTGTAAAATTAGCTCACTTTTAAGTACTACATAAATATCTACATAGATATACGTATGCATGTAGCCTATATGGTATATGAATAGGCTACATAAATATTTCAGATTTTACACTAAATCCCTTGCACTAAATAAAAACTATTAGTGTATCGTTTAAATTATCTCACAATATAGCAATGACGCAACATATATAGACGTGTTTTGCTTCTGGGTAATTTGCCGTTCTAAAAAATTAAACAGCGATGTAAATAAAACTCTTCACCTAAAGTTTTTTCAGTCGTTGTTTTCCTCAAAGTATTTTTGTCTAGTAACAAACACTTCTGAAAATTAAATCTGTAAACAAACAAATAAAAAAGTCTGTGGATATATAAATACCACTTCGGTGTCGTGTCAACTGCGAAATAACATACTTTGTTTTCTTGAGTGCATGTTATTGAAGAAAAAATATTTCAAAAACCCACCTCTGGCAGATTCATGTGACGCAAACACTTGCGTCAAGTGCCTATAGCAACGGGCGTTTCGGAGTTTTTATTTCTCTTCAGTATAAGTACTAACTCATAACTCCTCAGAGCATAACTTCATTTTTTCGCTTACTCAACGCCATATTAACGCATCGAGAAAGCTCAAATGAACTCGATGCTGTAACTGCTAAGCAGACCCTTTCCTCTAGCTGCCGAGAAGAAAATCAAGAACTCTGAAATGTCAAATAGATGACTGTGTCATCTATTATAATGATCATCTAATGTCATCTTAAATATATGATACATATTTGACGCTAGTCATTTTTACACAGCTGCATCTATTGCTAATTTTACTAACTGACTGATTTAACAACCTCAGGTCTTCACGACCGTATATACATTTGAATCAAGCACTTAATCTGACATCAAAAACTTAATATTGCAACTACGTTTCTAAATTTTCGTTAAGCCCCTCTCTGGGCATTACTGTCCGTAAAACTTTTATTGAATCAATTCAATTTTATCGTAATTATCCTGCCCCTATAAGGACTAGCTCCACCGGCTGAGAAAATTAGCGGTAATCGAGATCAAAACCGCCTGATAACAAGAATTACCTTGTCATTATGAGCCCAAGAACCGAGGCTAGCACAAGGACCTTATAAAGAGTTAATGAAAGGAGTAAATTATTTTATATTAACACCATCTGTATTCTAGTTGTGCTGAAGTAACCAAGCGAATTGTTATTTTCAGGAATCTTAAGACTGAGGAGATTGCGAGATACCAGATCTGCACAATTTATTCAGTGGTATATCGGCAATCCAATTATTTTGAATGTTTCTCGAGATCTAATTAAAAACTGGAAAAGGATTTAGTTTGTCCTCCGTTCTGGTTAATTAAACATTTTAAATTCAATCTCGAAAACAAATATAAACACTGAATAATTGTTTTTGTTCTTAATATGAAAGACAAACCATTTCATATGATTGTTTGTTCCAAATAAATCACCTTTCTAAATCAACTGTAACCCGATTCTGCGTGTGCCACTTTACACTGAAAAAAATATATGGCCTGATTCGATTCAGTGATATATCTCCACTAAAAAAAAAGTGCAACTTAGTGAGCAAAATTATATGTATTTTATTATACTACACTTGTGATATTTTTGAGTATGATACTAAATTTCAATTTAATACTGTCACATTTTTTAATTAAATGAAAAAGGAAATAGATATTCAAAACAAAGAAAAAACGATAGAATATATGCGACGAATTCCCTTTGCTATATATCTGTGTTCCGTGAAAGAAAAACATTCTTATAAATGTTAAATGTCTTCCTCTAGATCCTATAACAACATGTTAAGGTCCTTTTTTGCATTATAGCTCAATCATCTTCAAGAATATGATCAACTATCAACACTAAGTAGATGATATTTCAACAATAGGAGCTTCATATATGCTTATCACACTAACCATGCGATTGTTTCATTAGGTTGTGCCCTCTTTTTCTTCATTCTTAGTTTCACCAGAAGGCGTAACCCGAAATAATAATCATCTGATGCGATGGAGGACAGATAAAGCTCTTCTTGCTGAATGTCTTCAGCTTCCAGTCCTTCAGCTACTTTCTAAGACAGTTTTCTAAGATCTGAAAAATTGGATAAAACCATAATGGGCAAACACCAAAAAAAGTTAATTTGCACAACAATATGTGTATATCTACAGAGTGTACAGAGTATATATAACAGAACTGATTTCTATTATACTATTCCGCTAGACTGCTACACTATACACTAGGTCGATATTGCTGTGGCGTATGCCGCTCATCAAAATCAAACTGTCCATATACATATAACAAAATAAAAAATTAACGTATCTACAAATGGGTTATTTTCGTATTATAATGATTTTGTGTAGCAACTAAGGCAGTAGATGGTTGTTGTTGTTGTTCGAACAACATTATTAAAAGAAATGGACATGTAAAAGGACAATTATCATAGAAAATGTGTGACCACCTCTCTTCTGCACATCTTCAGATCGTCGAACGTAGCGATGCTCTTACCGGTATTGTTTTATTATTCTTACTCATAATTTGAAGTATATTTATAGAACTTTTTTCTTTATTTTGATCACTAGAAAGATAAACTAATTTGAAAATATCTTTAATTTTCGTAACGCTGTTTTGTTCGTTGTTAATTACATGAAATAACCAAATTCCTATAGTGGAAACAAATTTTGTAACTCACGCACACTTAAAGGACACGATAGACTAGTATCCTTGTTCACCACAATTTTGTAAGAAAGCTAATACTTTTACTTAAGTACTAACATTTAAACTGTACATATTCAAATTTACGAGTCATGCACTTTAAACGATGCACGAAAAATAATGTTTCGGTTTCTTATGGATGATTAAACTTTTATAGTACTAAGTCATAAATAATTAATATTTACTAGCGAATCAATATCCATTTGGTTTTTCAAATGAATAACTTCTTTCGGTGTAGTTTCAAAATCATCTCAGCATAATAAATCACAACTGGTCCACGTTTAACAAATAACAACCTAAATGGCTAAATACTATTTGATTAGAGCTATTAGAACATATGTTTAAGGCAATTTTGGACCATCACTAATTTGTAGCAACCGTTAGTGCTGCTATTAATTTTACATCACTGGTTATTCATTCCGATGCTCATAATCATTTTGTAACACAAATTACGGTTACACAAACGCGAACAACAGAAAGACTAAAGCATTTTCTGTGTATGATAAATCCCAAATAGATAAGTGAGCGATTTATATCGAAAATTTGCTAATTCGTCGTTTGCACGTCTTCGGAGTATTACTAAAAACGGATTGTAAATCACTCAGTGAGACGTGAGAGTTAGGTGCTGGAAAAATTTACATAATTGAGACTCCAGAAAGGCAGAGGAGCTTACGGGGAATTTGCTTATGACTAATAATCCTTTAACAATTGTTCAGTAGAGGTTTAGCGGCAATAAATAGGGATATGTCGGACTGGAATCTCAGTGATACCCACAATGTTTGGATACTGGTTGTCGTTAAACCAGAAGCAGTTACGTCTTATGATAATTTAAGAATCCAGATTCGTATGCGCATACACATATTATATATGTTTGATTATTAAAACATCAATGCTCCATTTGATGTCACTTATATATTTCATTGAGAGAATCTATTTCTTTTATTTGAAGAAGATTCGGAAAACAACTACGCCTACTACTCCGGCATCTCCACAGGAGTCGCCACATCTTTCATATAGTAGGAAATACCCAAAGATGGCATTACGGTAGGTTTCTCACCACTATACTAAATAATTTTTTTTATTTGCTCAACATCTCGCACTGGAGACAAGTTCAGCAAATCTACCGTCATAGACAGCTGCCTATGTAAAATTACAAATAAATGCTACCATCAATTTACTGTTCCAGGTGTTAATTTTGGATAAATATTCCAATAGTTTTATTTTCTGTTTTGTTATAACAATGATCTGAATGAAAGAAGAATGATAGATATTTTTATTTGTTTATCCATTTTACTAGTAAATTCTACCTAATATTCTTGATCAAAAATCCATTTTCTTATTTTATTTCTCAAAATTGGAACAAAATACGTTAACACCTCGTTTTGCTTTATCTAATAACATGATACATCTTTATTTGTCATAAATTATTGAGCATGTTACAACGAATTGAACATATTTTGTACCCATACCCTGAATACAACAAAATTCTTTGCTAGTTCCTTACTTTTCCTCCAGGTGTATAATTATCAAAGATTCCATGAAACTTGAATATCTGGAGCAATCGTATTCACAAAAATACATGTAAACTCTTGCGCCGTGTTAAAATATTTGTCTATTTCGTTGACAAATAGCTTAACAGTGTACTTTCCACATCTAGAAAAAGTAGAACTAAACCGTTTCAATATTTATCCAAGAGAAAATATCATGCACCTCAAAAATTGGTTGTTTGAAGAACAGCTGGTGCTTGTTTAAATTACCTTCAATTAGTTATATTTTCCTTTTTTGGCCATTATATCTTCCGTAGATTGATCAAAAACCCCAAATATTTCATAGTATTGTTCAGGATATAAAAAAAATAGTGTCGGACTTCGAGAGTTGATACGATATCTAAAAAATAAAAGTTACTATGAACATATGCCCTAAAATGATTCCTAAGAGGCTTACAGCCCTTTAAACGGCGGATAAAAAGAATGTTTTTTATTTATGTTTAGGAATAGTCGCAAACGGAAATTTTTTTGGTGAAATTTTGTGTTTTATGGCATACATTTTTATGCCAAAGCGAATGATGATAGTCAAAAAAGCCGTGATAGTTCTTAAAGGACAGTTTTCATAAGGGTAATCTTTCACAAAACCTTTCTATCTAAGTAAATACAGTGATTTTGACATTAATGTTAAAAATTACGACTTTTTACGTAAAAAACGTACTTCGTTTAACTCGCTACAGTAAACGATTTTTGAAATATTTGCGTTTAAACTTTGTAATGCAGCTACCACTTTTGTGATCGGGGTTGGTGAAGGATGAGGTCCACCTCTACGAGGTAGTCCAGGCTTACAGCGATGGGGAGGGTAAAGAGCGATAATCCCGCTCGGTCCCAAACCATCCCAGGTCATGACCACGGTTAATGGATATTGCCGTCACTTATATTGTTCATATCAAAGATGGTGTATCTAGGTTTGACAGTTGCAGTCAATTGTTTTATGCGAATTCGACTGACAGTTTTGTAGGAATACGTTAGATACTTTTAGTCCTCAAAAATTTTCTAAAATAAAGAAAAACCATTCTCATCCGCCATCAACAAAACTTTTATCCACGGGTTAAGGGACTGTAACACCCTTAGGAAACATTTGGCATATATTTAGAATAAACTTTATTTTTATTTTTAGACGTCCCTTTGAAGTCCGGTACACTATTTTTTTACACCCTGAATACGCCACTAATTTTAAACAATCATCCGTTGTCTGTACGACTATAACATTTTTACAAGATTGTTAAATAATTATTCAATAGGCCCATCTGACACCCTGCATATTATGCATGCCTAATCTAGATTTTAAAAGGAATCAACAATTGTCTAGTTTTTTCACACCTATTCCCAAAAAACTACATAATATCAAGCAAATCAGTTTTGATCATTTCCAGATGATGCCAACTTGATTGAGAAACGTACGTCGAATGCAGTTTTGGTGTTATATGGAAAACTAGGTCAGTGTTATCGTCACTACATAGGTTCCAATCCCTTTCAAGAATAGTATCAAGCAATTTAGACAATTTGTGGTGTACGATGTTGGGATGCTTTTATTTTTACTTAAATTATGGAAATGTGGTTTGTGGTTGAAATAAATCTTTCAAGTTGCTCGATATACATGAGAACTGAACATGTATGATGCAACATGTGTTAACTTTTCGATATAAAATAACATCGTGATTTACTTAGAATCAAACTAAGTCAAGACCACAAAGTTTTTCCATAATCTTAGCTGGTACCTGCTATTTCATAAAAAATATTACGTAGTATAATTGAGAGCACAGTTCCTTGAAAAATCTTGACGCCATGTTTCCGTATAACACCTGAATACGAATCGAAAAAGTTATCAGGCAACGCGCTCCTTACAACAATCCCCCAGCAAGGATTCTAGATATACAGGGTGTCCCGAAATTAGTATACAATATTGTACCAGTGTATTTTATAGTTAAAAACGGGACTTTTTCATATAAACGTAGATCGAAGAATGTTTCCTAAGGAGGCTACGATTAAAATCGGTTTTATAACGAAATGGTGCATTTTATCGATGTTCAACAAGACTACCTTTTCTACGTAGATAACTCTAAAATTTCATATTTTAATGACAAAACCACGGAAAAGTTACATACAAAAAACGTTACATACATCTCGTGTTATCGCATATAATTAAAGCAATTTTGCTCGAAAACTATTCTTCCTATCGATTCGAACCAAGTGTACCTTTTTCTGTTAAAAATATTGAAATTTCATATTTCCTAATCAAAAGTTAAAAAAGCCAAAGAACAGAAGAGTTGGGATAATATTTACCCCACTCTTCCGTTTGGAACTTATGTGATATCTGTCACAATAAACTCCAGATAAGCTAGGGATGTGCAATTCCACTAGCTTAAGTTCATTGACATTAGCTCCGGTAGCTCAGGGAGATTTATGATACTAGGGCGTAGTATTCGTAGGACTGCTTTGAATGTTGACAAGTTATTTGGGCACCAGGATAATTTTTAGATATAAGATAAAAGAAAACTATATAAAAGTTAGTTGAATACACTATAATCAAATAAGCAAATTGAATTTAAATTACAATTGAATAATAAAGTGACGATTTAACAATAATTCAAAAATGATTTAATATTGACTAAAAAATGAAAAAAAAGGTGACAAATGAAATTTTAAAATTGGCTAACTTTAGAAAATTTTACGAGGTTCGGGGTCACTCTGACAATCTCGTTCCTTCTTTATGAGGTCAGTACTCTCACCCTTAACCTGTGCTGATGATTGGATCCAGGTGGACTTGCCGTGGCAAAGTGGGGAAGCTAGAGCTCTAGTCCAGATGACGGTCACGTACTGGCTAAGTCCAATCCTCTTATCTATGGATCTGCAGGTGGTAAGCGTCCAGAGTTCTTCAGCAGGTTCTAGATCTTGCAGTCAGATTACAGCAGCCTCGTCTCAGAAGAGTACATACAAAGAATTGTTTGTGTTAAGAGTGCCCCAAAATTTACAAATATATAGATGAACGTTGACGGCTAGTGTAGCCAAGATTAAAAATTATAAATAAGTCCTGAAGGGAATGTACCAGCAAATCTGGTTTGGTAAAATCCTCTGTGAATTTCACAGGGAAAGTAATTAACAAATGAAAACAAAACCTGGAAGGTGTCAACCTTTAGTGACCCTACCCAGAATGAAGCAAATAGAATTACCCAAAAATTTGCATTCAAAGAACTGACTACAGTTCAGCCACTCGACAATTATTCTTAATAAAAAACTCTAATCGTTAATATTTAAACATACTATAGTTCAGAAGGAACAAAAATAAATTAAATAAAAAAACCCTCTATCATCTGACCCAAAATTCCAAAAACAATGGTTTCATAACCGGTTAAACAAGGAAATATTACCACTCTAATTAGGTAAAAGAGAAAAATTATTTCATTAATATTTCAAAGACTGTTTTTTTGTTTCCAAAGAACAATAATCAATGAATTTACAAATATTAGGAAACAGGTTCCAGTCTTCTAATCGGCGTGCATGTGAGTTATTAAAATCTCTACAAAGTAACAAATTACTTAACCTAGTGCAGAAATTACGATATTAGCAATTTTCTATAGCTCCAATCATACCTATATTATAACTATAAGATAAGAGAAGATAAGATAACGATAAGATAAATTAACTTAATTCCCAAAAGGCACAACACGTGGTGGATAGTCGCAATCCGATTCAAACAAAATGGAGACAAAAAAACTAAAATTTATTGGTTTAAAAAACAATGTTTTCTATAATCTCCTGACTAGAGCACAGCTTCACAAATTTATAAAATAATATTGAAACTATATTCTATTGTTCCGAATTGGATCACTTTTCACCATATAGGGTGACAAAAAGATCTCACTGACCACGCCTAAATAATTTACCTAAAATCCAGGTAAATCCTGATTATATATGAAATATAATTACTTAATAATAACAACAAATCGCTATGATCGTATTTCTGTACTAATAATTATAATCGCAACTAATAATGAAAGTCAATAAATTATATATATCAAAAGGTAAATAACTCACACATGTGCCTATTCTCGAAGACGGGAACTGTCTATTTGTCTATCCTAATTACACCCGATAGTCTGTTGGATTTTGGAGGGGCTACCATTTATAGCCAATCAGCACCTTCCAGCGCGTTATTTCAAAAATCGAGAACTTAAACCACAACAATTAGGTTGGGTGTTTTACGGGGTGCATAATTATAGTCAACCTCATGGAACGACATTAAAATGTACGTTACATATCACATATGCGTATATTTATAGCAGCGGATTCAGCATATAAAATTTAGGCAGAATACCAAATTTGATAAATTTATCTCAACTGGTGTCGGAGTTATTTAGAAAAAATAGGCAGTAGGAAGCCCCTTTTTATAGAGACCCCTGTAGCCCCTGTAACTGTAGAGAGCTGTAGCCACCTTAGAAAGCATTTTTCGATCCATGTTTATATGAAGAAAAACCTTCTTTTTAACCATAGAATAGACTAGTAAAATATTTGGGGACACCCTGTATATATATCATATGTATTTATATTATCAATTAGCATAAATATTTAATTTCGAAGAGTTTCCACGATTAAGCAATTAGTTGGCTATAAAAAGTAACTAGTTCGCGGTCGAATAATTATTACAAAACATTCTAAAAAAACTGAGCGGTCATCATCGTGATGAATACAGATAATTGCAGTATATGAATGTGACGTCACGGCTTGTCTGATTCTTCTTCTTCGAACACGTCTGCGTTCGAAGAACTCGGTAAGTCACAGCAATCCAGGATCTAAAGTGTGGGAATTTCAGATTTTTACTTTCTATCTATATACATGTGTTTATTTGACGGAGCCTCGAGGCCTGTTCCAATATAAGTGATGAATAAGAACACGACTCGGAACGTGTTAATGCGTTGCACAAATTAATGTTATTTTCGTAACACACTTTTCCCAACACTTATTTGGGGAATAAGTCCAAACGAAATTTAATTTGCAGCTCGATATATGCCACTTAGGACGCTCTTGAAATGCTTGTGTAAACACGCGACTCTATTAATAAGTATGCTTATTACTTAATTTTAAAATGTATTTGCATTTGTAATTTTGGTGGTATTATTATTATCTGTGCCAAACACCCAGAAAACTTGTCGTCTTAATGATTTGTTTCAACACGTACCTACTTACAAGGATACAATCAGGTGGTGCAGTAATAACAGAGGACCTTTTTATGCTGCAGATATACTACAACTATGCACGGATTCCAAAGACAGATGCTCAGGAAGTTTCATTAAGGGCGTCGAGTCAAGGTCAAACACATGTCTCTTTGTATCTATAAAAGATAGTTACATTCATAAAGTATTGAAAGTAACAAGTTACAGAAATCTAGAAAATAAATTTAAAAAAATACGTTCGGCGCCGTAGCTATTTATAAATGTATAATTATGTAGATTTTATTAAAAATGTAGGGAAGGTTTACTTATATTCGTTTGTTTCCTATTTTGTATTTTAAATATGAGAAATTAATTTTAGAAATTCATATTAGATTCATATAGACCCATTTTGAACACCTAAAAATGACAGAATGCTTTCAAAGAGTTTGGCAATATTAGGGAGCAGAGCAATTGGTCTATAGTTAATAACATTAGATCTAACACCAGACTTAAATCCCGGACAAATTTTTGTCATTTTCCATCTGGTCGGAAAATGACCTTTATCTAAAAGTAAATTAAATATCTTACATAATGGTTCTTCAAAACAACTAATACAATCCTTCACTAGAAATGCAGGTATAAGATCTGCACCCGTCGTGAAGTTAGCTTTCATTTTATTAACGGCATTACGGATATCATTGACTCCAATAGTAAAACAATGGAACACATTTTCACAAGATATAGAATTGTCAGCACCATTATCACACATCACATGATATTTCATGTTTATTATAACTTTTAACAGTGTTTAAAAGGACAAGCCAAGGTAGCAACTTACATTATCGATATGAACACCAAGCAACGTAGCCCGCGGTTAGTACTTGGATGGATGACCATGCTTCTAGAGGCTTGTATGTTGGTGAATTCACAGAAGCTATTAAACGTAGACGAGATTTGTGTAGAAGATGTCTCTTAAATAAGATGTAAAACCGGAGATCTCTTGTCTCTGAAATGATAGGCCAAGTAAAAGATCTCGACCCTACTACAAAAGTGGGAGTTCGGCAAAATTTCCATTTTGCTCGTCTCCTGGCGTCAATGATTGGACGTACTTCCGAAAATAGGTCGACGTTAAATAATCGAAATAAGAAACTAAAAAACAAATGTTCATTTGTTTCAAAACAACTTGGTTACAAATAAATATATGTCTTTATAATTGCATCTTTATCTCAACATTTTACGAATACTGCCCTAAACCTAAATATTTTTTAGTGTTATACTCTTAAATAAAGAGCGGTCCATACATTATAACTTAAAGTCTACAAGACTAAAGTTTAACCGTATCAATTTGATATCAAATAATGCAAGTAAATACTAGTATTATCATATTTTTCAATCAATTTTGAAAGTTAATAAAATAAAGCATAGAAACATTTTCCTTACCATCCTGCTGCAGATTTATCAGAGAAGTTATTTGTTCAACTCCTAATAGTAATTTAGTCATACTAAATAGTAGGAATTTTCAAAATTAATACTTCTATATGTTTCTGGTAGCTTTCCAGAATGGTTCTGGCATTTAAATATGATATTCAGTTTTACGTAACTACGTAAGATATTAGTAGTGGTAAGAAGTACACCGCAGTGCCCTCTTTGAGTATTTACTACTATCTGTCTGACAATTATTGTAATGTATGCCGGAGTAATGCAACGCCAGTCGAGGTACATTGTCCGTGGAGTAGGTGTTTTCGGCATCTCCTTCAAATACGTAAGATATAGTTAGAATTTTTTCTTTTTTTTTTTTGTAGGTATTCGATATGAATAAACTTTTTCACTCACTTAAGAATATAGTAAAGCAAATATTCAAAAATTACATACATTCCTTAACACCATATACTCAAAATGCAGTGACTATCAGGAAATATAATTTCCGAATATTTTTTAAAACAACAGTTAATAGAAAATAAATTAAAAGATTTTGTAAATATCTTAACAATATAATATAATATTTTGTCAAGATATTAACAAAACACCTGACACCAAAATCATGGGAACACCTTCTAAAATTTATCTAAAGAAGTTTTACCTCCTTATGACTATATAAAGAAATAGTATGTAAACTTTCTATTAATAGAAGAATAATCATTGTTGTCAATACGAGTATTAACTTTGAAAGCAAAGAATTAATTTTATATTGCAACTATTAATCTTTGTGCTATTCTGAGAGCTCTGCACCACAGACTAAGCTAAATTTAGTTTGTGAACCAATGAGTAATATGTACATAGAATGGATTTATTTTTATAGAAATTTACGATTTCCTTGTTATGAAGCTAAGTGATACGTAGGCAGTTCTCAATATTGCATTTGTATAAGAATCAAGAACTTTTCTGTCATGTACCGGGTGGCCAAATAAGAATGGACGCCGGCTGTATCTCAGATACTACTTATCGTATAACTTTGGGGGAAAAATTCTAATAAGTACATCGGACAAGAGAAATCGCTGGAAATTATTTTCAAGTTCGTAGGATGACTGCTAGGGGTCGCAATTGGTATGACCAATCAGAAAATGGGATTTTTCTCAAAAATATGCCAAGTTAAAAGGTATTTTAAATAGTAGCATTGTAATCTTTTTAAAATTTGCAATCTTTTTTCTGTAACGCACTTTGCTCTATCTTTAAAAATAAAGTGGTGGGGGAAGGTTAAACTTTATTTTATTCAAATAAGGATAACCCCAGTTTGGGTTAACAGAATTAAACGAACTAGGGCTCGTTTAAAAGAGATTTTCATACTGAATAATCTGCAATATATACTGTTCCTGAACTTATTTTACCGTGGTAGCTAGAGGGCGCTGTTTGACATCGTAACAGTTATTGCGCGTTTTCATAAAAATTTTAAATGGCAGGCTATGTCTCTTTTTACATAGTTAAATAGAGCACAAAATTTTCAAAAAATCAGCGCAAATCGCAACTTTCTATCTTCTCTCTAACGAGAGATATACGAATTTTCTGATTGGTCATAGCAATTGCGACCCCTAGCGGTCATCCTACAAACTTGAAAATAATTTCCAGCGATTTCTCTTGTCCGATTTACTTATTAGAATTTTTTCCCAAAGTTATACGATAAGTAGTTTCTGAGGTACAGCCGGCGTCCATTCTTATTTAGCCACCCGGTACAATAAGTCCATAAGGTATCCCTTATCTCATAGCTGATCACGCAGACCTTTTCAATATAATTATTCACAATGTGCTTCTGTCTTTTGCTATATATTTCCTAAATTAATAGATATATAGTTATTCCTGCAATACAATACTTAAATTTGCATTTGAAAATAGATTTTAGAATATATCTAATTGAACTGGTTCATCTAATACATCTAAAATATTCAGAGTAATGCCTAATTTTGCCCTTATTTTCGTAAAACCTCACTCTTTGAATTGATTTTTAATAAACCAAAAGTGCAGGTATTTACGAGTGAGTGTTTTAAAGAGTTTCGCAAACATGCAGAGTTTACTGATCGGTCTTTAATTTTGCATGCGTACCTCTGAAAATATTTTCATAATTCATTTGCTACATGCTACCTGGTATGTACTTATATTTCAAAATATTTACACAAAATCGTTACATATGCACATTTCGGCCCCATAAAAATTTGAGGCATTGCAATTCCGATTACAGCTACACGGATTCCCAATTATCACAACCGATAATTCGCTTTACTTTTTACGCATCCGCTGCTAATTAACTGACAAATATATTCCATTAGTTTTAATACTATGGCCTACAGTGTACTCTAAACTGTTGTGTTCGACCTTGTTTCGGCGCTTATGTGGAACATTATCATCGCACTCTACAATGCTGTTGGTACAACTGAGATAATTTTAGTCCTAGAAGCTTGAAATGAAGAACTCGAAATACACGCACTTGTTTGTTTACATGAAATCAAAACCACTTTATGATGGGCACTCGCGGCCCGCAAAATAATAATATGCCGCTCCCTCTCACACACAAGTCTCTGACTTCTGGGCTCATCACTAAGATGAGAATGAGGGATAGAGATATTATTATTATTATTATTATTATTATTATTATTATTATTATTATTATTATTATTATTATTATTATTATTATTATTATTATTATTATTATTATTATGTGAGATATTTGTTACTAAACAGACTTAATTTGGTCACCTTATTTTCTTCTCTTGAGGACGCAGTGACCACTGGGTATATTAAAAACACAAGAACTTTTTAAGGTTATGCATATGAGGGCGCTGCAAATTGTAAACAAATATGGAGGAAGACGGGTAAAAATTTTGCATTTCATATCACATCATCTAACAATTTAGCATTCAACTGCCATAAATATAGTGACTTCATGTGCTAGTTAGGATGAAATAAAAGATAAAAAGAGTGGTAAAAGCAGTCATACGTCCCATAACTGCTTCATTGCATATTTTTTGGGTTGAAACAGCTACCCTAGTTTTTGTTTGCTTACATTTTTGGGCTAAAATAAATGTGATAAACTGTATGGTGATACTATATTAGTGCTTGTTTTTTGTTAAATAATGTTTAAATTAAAATATATTCTGTTTTTATAAGACTAATAATAGAAAAGTATAGACAAACTGCAACAAAGTGGTTATGTTGTGTAAATAAACGTGTTATCTGTTATTAAATTGTTACATGCCTTTTGGAAAAATGAGTGAGAAACAGTTTCTTATACTATAAACATGGCAGTTTGTGTTGTGCTATTTCTTTTGAATGCCATTTTAAAATGTAAAAATAAAGATGTACAAATATTAACCTAGTCGTTTTTAACTTTGTAATACCAAAAAATCACATCATGGACCACTAAATTATTAGGTTGAACAAACCCAAATACAAATGTTGTTTATCATTATATCTGTATCAGCAACAAGCCTCCAAAAATTATCTTTTAAGTAGGTTCAAATATTTTCATGCAGAGGGCGCATTCATTTTTGGAATCGCCAATATATTGAAAACGGTCACAAATAAATGCACAAAAGAACAAATGAAATTAGTACAAATTTAGCCCATCCGGTCGCGCTGTTTACTTTGAGATACTATGAGATACCTGTCACAAACTGTGAAAGTCACCTGTCAAGCAACAATATTGGAATTTAAAGTAAAATTGAGAGTGTTTGTGTTCTTTTTAAGTAGTTGTCACTTATAGTGACAACTTATCTTATCGTAAAGAGAATTATCTTCTTCATGTTGTGACGTTCGTTTGGAAAGGTCCACTTTCTTTTTTTATTTCAATGGGTGACAAAAGTAGTTTACTACTTGTAAAGCAACGTACTTTTCTTAGTATATCAATCACACAGGCTATCAAACAAAACCAGATGTGTTTTATAAAAGTTCCGTCAGAAAACTGTTGCAAATACAATAAAACGGGGAAAATAGAAAACACACAAAACCAATAAAGCATGTAAGGTGTACTTAATAAAGTACCTACATTATTGCTAGTAACTTATGTTATAAAAAACCTTAGAGTGCTATAAATACATATGAAAGGAATCTTTAAATTAAATAACAACTAGGTACAGAATAAAAGTTTTACATTGTTTGATTTAAACCAAGATATATTTAATTCTTCCTTTAAATTGTAATACCTACATGTTGGTAAGAGATATAAACAAAAATAAGTGATTAAAAGGAAACCAAAAAATGCCTTGGCTTCCCATTAAATTTCGTATCTCTATGACACCCACGAAGCTGTCTCTGGTTAAAAAAATGTTATACTAATTTCTTAAAATTTAGCTCCATAATAAGAGCTCAACATCAATAGTGACCTAAGATCTCTTCTAAGAATACTTCAAGTTTTACAACAACAATAAAAAATAATTAATATGAACTGAAATAATTTCCGACGTTTATTAAAGTGACTGAAATTCCAGCTCATATAGCATCATCTCTTGATCTCATCTTTCATATAATAAAATCACAAGAAATTTATTTTATACTAAAATCCCCATAAGAACCCATACACGCATTAAAACGTACAGCTTAACAGAAACGTGTATTAACGAAATTTAAGGGGAATAAAATTTTATTTTATAGTGTCTATTAAAACCTCTTTAGTTACGATTAGATTTGTTAGTTCGCATAGGCCACATTTTCGGGCTCCAATAAAATTGGTTTATCGTCATAATTTAAACGCCATAAAAAGGAAATCAATATACGTCGGTTTCGAATCCATGTTAACTCAATCAAAATAATCGTAAAACGACTTGTTAAATGTTAAAATTTTACTGCTTAGCTGGTATATTAATCAAAATTACGTTGATTCCTGTTCGCTGCACGAGAAAGAAGGAAATAACATGTACAGGCGCTGTTCATCAAAAGAATTAATATTTCAGGAATTTTCCTCACACGTTGTTTGAATTTCGAACATAGCCATAATGTATCTTAACAGAACTTACGTAATGAAACTTGTAAAACACTATCAAGTATATTTTAAAGTAAATTTTGCATAATACCGGGATATCAAAAATTATCTTGGTCAAGGGTGGTTATGGAATGTAAAACGTGTGTCTCACTCTAAATTTTTGAATATGTTTTGTTGTGTCAGAATCTGTCAAGTCATTGTGCTGAAATTTTCTAATCCAGTTTTTGAATCATGCCTCTTACCACACAGCACAAAATTTTCATGATTGAAGCCTATTTTCGAACGGGTGCGCTAGTTAATGAAAATTGGCAATACAGTCAACGTTTGTGTTTGGACAATTTTCGAGAGCACTTCCCAAATGTGGCAATATTACCGGACAATTTTTATGCGTGCCTTACAAATTGTGTTGAAGTGTTTCGCGAAACTGGTTGTGTGACTCATAAAAAAGGTGCTGGTAGACCAAGAGTTCGTACAGAAGAAGTTGTCAATGACGTTCGTCAACGTATGGAAGAGGAGCCTGCAAAACCTTTGAAACGTCTTTCTCAGGAAATGGACTTTCTTATGGAACATGTCATAAGATTTTAAAGAAAGACTTGAACATGCATTCATATAAGATGCAAGCACATCAAGCTCTTACGCCTTGCTTACTGCCATTGGTTTGTCAATAATTTAATGAATGACGATCTTCTGGACTTAACTTTTTTTCTGACAAAGCGTGGTTCCACCTTTCGGGATACATCAATTCTCAAAATATGCGAATGTGGAGCATTGATAACCCTCATGTTTTTACTGAATCGCCACTACATGCTCAAAAAATTGGTGTTTGGATGGCAGTTTCTCGCAGAAGAATAATTGGGCCAATTTTTATTTGGGCCAGAAAGGTACAGACACAACTTTTTGGCTGAATTTGTGCAACAGTTAAACGATGATGAACTTCGGTACGGTTATTTCCAGCATGACGGTGCAACAGCACATACTACACGAGAAAATATTGCTTTCCTCCGCGAGTTTTTTGATGACCGGCTGATAAGTTTGCATACAGAAGTTGAGTTTCCTCCGAGATCACCTTATTTGACAATTATGGACTATTTTATATTTCCTTAATTAAAAAACAATATTTTCGCAACTCCGGTAAATAATTTGCAAGAACTGCAACAAAGAATTGTTCAGCAATGTGCAACCATAACGCCAGAAATGCTGCAAAACGCTTTTCACAGCATGAGGAGACGCGTCAACTTGTGCATCGAACAAAACGGGGGACATTTACAACAATTACTGTAATTTAGTTTTTCTTGTTACTAAAACCGTTATTTCATAATTTGTAGCTCATTATTGTTTTACAACTGAAATAAATAGGTAGGAAATTTGTAGGTTATTGATGATGTCAGTGTGACAGTGACATAATTATTTCAAATTTAAAGTAAGACACACGTTTTACATTCCACAACCACCCTTGACCAAGATAATTTTTGATATCCCGGTATATTAGGCAATGAAAATGAAAATTCATTAGTTTTGGAATAGAAATTTAAAACATCAATTTTTTATAGATCATATATAATGTGATCGTATGTAGTGACCTTTATTTTTATAATAATAATAATAATAATTAGATATGATTATTATTATTATTATTATTATTATTATTATTATTATTATTATTATTATTATTATTATTATTATTATTATTATTATTATTATTATCAATAACTCAACGGACTCAATATCCTCTGGAGCGTACGGCAGCACTGGTGTTATTATACTGTTTCAGTTTAGCTTTAAGAAAATCGTCTTTTTATATATTTTATTCCATCTGGAAGGCGATCAAACATTTTAGATCCTACAAAATAATTAGGAAAACCAAATAACTTTAAATCCAATCTAACAAAAGGGACCTGAAAATGATGTTTTCGTCTCTTTTGTCTTAGTTTTGAAAACATACATACATATTTCGTAAATACAAAACCTGGTAAGGTAAGGATCTTATATTGTTTAAATATATTCCTATAAGTATGACAGCTAGTGATGCCATTCATACGACTTAAAACATGCTTCTGTGCAATATAAACATTAGTGGAAAAGATTGAATCTCTCCAAAAACAAATATCATACCTCAGCCGTGATTCGACTTGTGCATTGTTTTGAGAGAGAAGTTGATCCACACCAAAATTGGTTCTCATGTTTCTAAAGAAATATTTAACTTTTTTATACAACTTTTTCTGGCGTAAAATGAAGAAATTAATACCATTCTATCATTCACTCTAACTATTTTGTTACCCTATTATGTTACTAAGTTACGCTAAGCTAAATAAGTTACAAAGTTTAGTAAAACCGCCATATTAAACTCTGCATGTATATTTTAACGATAATTTATAATACGTAATTCCTTTATTCAGTGTTTTTAACCCTGTAAAAATATATAATTTTCAAAAAACATTTATTTTAACTACTCCCTGAAATATCTAAGCATATATTTTATTGAAATTAATTCCAAAATCCTTAAGGGGACAGAAGGTTCTTTAATTCAAATAACTATATTCAACTTGAAAATATATGTATTTGATTTAAAAAAAGTGAAACCTGAATACCATAAAAGATTGACTTAAAATGTCAAATAGATATCTATTTCTCCCTACGGGACCAATAGATTTCAAACAAATGAAAATTAAAAAAAACATTTTTATACAGGGTGTCCACCTAGTCCGCGTAAGTCCAATATCTGGGTTAATAAAAGAGATAACTTAATTTTTTTTCTACAGGGTTGTCTAATATCCCGAGCTGCACAAAATGAAAATATATTTACATATTCAGGGTGTTCAGTTTTTCCTGGACAGGTACCAACTTCATTTTTTTAAATGGAAACCGATATTTTTTATGGCATTATCGAATTCTACGTAAAAAATTAGTGGGACTTTGTGCTTAACACTGCTATTGAAATATTGATAGTTTTCGAGATATTTGACTTTTAATTTTTTTTTCTTATGTTTCGTCACTTCTAATAGTTGACATAATTATGGTTGTATGACAGCTAGAAATTATTTTTTTTTCAGAAACTGTAGAGTGAAGATGGCTCTTTCGAAAAACGTATCAAAAGTTGACCTGCGATATACAGGGGGCAACAGAAATCGTGCCAAACCTGATGGTTTAAAATTTAAAAAATCTCGACTTTTTCAAATGGAACACCCTGTGTTTTATGATTTCATTAGATGCCTTTCTGTAGACTCTACAATTTTATAATAGCTTTCCCTATACCTAAGTTGCGTAGTTTTTGCAAAAAAAACCACTTTTATGAAAAATACCCGATTTGCGCACGTTCCTTTCTCGGGAAAAACGCAGTGAGCGTCTGTCACGCAATAAAATTTGTGACAATCAGTTTACATGTCATTTCTTCTTTTACTGAATATTCACGTACGAGTTTAGAGTAAGTACTAAGCGTGCATACAATGAACTATTCAAAAGAAGAATTAGTGAAAATGGTTTATGCCTTAGGAGAAGCTCATGGAAATTGTTTGCTAGCAGCACGTATTTACAAAGCAAATAATCCAGATTTACAGAGATTTCCACGTGCTGTCTGTTTTGAAAATGTGAAAGAAAGATTTGAAAGAACAGCAAATGCGAATTATGAGAAAACTACCAGGAGACATGACGGTAACAATGACGATATTCAGTTTAATGTTGTGGCGTCTGCTGTTGAAAATCCAAATATTAGTGTCAGGAAAATCAGTAATAATCTTGGAGTTTCCAAAAGCTTGACAAACAAGATACTGAAGAAGAATAATTTTCATCCGTATCATATTGAAAACCATCAAGCACTGTTACCTCAAGATCACCTAAACCGCCTGCAATTTTGCCACTGGGCATTGGATAAAATTCAGGAAAGTCCAAACTTTTTTATGAATGTCTTGTTTACTGACGAATCAACATTTTCAAACACATGCTTACCCAATCGTCGCAACTTTCATCACTACGCTGACAATAATCCAAGATTATTGAGGGTACTAGATAATCAGCATCGTTTCAAAGTGAACGTGTGGGCTGGAATTTGTGGAGAACATATTGTTGGACCGTACTTTTTTGAAGGCAATTTAAATGCCAATGTGTATTTGCATTTTTTGCAAAACGAACTTCCCCTTCTACAGCTACAGAATATGCCCGCTGATTATTTGGTTCAACAATGGTTTCAGCATGATGGTGCCCCTCCACATTCCACTTTGGCGGTACTGTGATTATTTTATTGTTGTAGTACTTTTCCTATTATCTATTCATATTTCAGATTAGAGAACACCTAAACCACGTATATCCAAATAAGTGGTTAGGTCGTGGTGGTCCAGTTCCTTGGCCTGCACGTTCGCCTGATTTAAATATTCTGGACGTTTTCTTGTGGGGTTATATCAAGGAGCGAGTATATGAAGTACCACCAACGGATATGCAAGACTTGAAAGAAAAGATCCAAAATGAGTTTCTAACCATAACGCCCGAAATGTTAAGAAATGTTCACATTCATTTTCGTCGTAGATTAATGCTTTGTGTTGAAAACAACGGTGGACATTTTGAGCATTTACTTTAGGTTAGCTTGCTTGTATGAGTATTGCGTATTCTTTTTTCAATACTCTATGTATATTCTTCCATTTCACTAATAATTTTTCTAACTACGGTAACACCGTTTGGTTTTCAATATGATACGTATGAAACTTCTTCTTCAATATCTTATTTGTCGAGCTTTTGAAAACTCCAAGATTTCTACTGATTTTCTGATACTAATATTTTTGGATTTTCAACAGCAGAAACCACAACATTAAACTAAATATTATCGTTGTTACTCCCATGTCTCCTGGTAGTTTTCTCATAATTCCCATTTGCTGTTCTTTCAAATCTTTCTTTCACATTTTCAAAACAGTCAGCACGTGGGAATCTCTAAAAATACGTGCTGCTAGCAAATAATTCCCATGAACTTCTTCTAAAGCATACGCCAGTTTTGCTAATTCTTAATTACATGTAGAGCTTTTATGATTTTTTACTTTTATTTACAAATAAATGGTAACTTTCCATAAAGACTTGTTTATTAAACTGAAATTATCTAAATTTTTCAGTTATTTTTATTTTAAGAAGTGTAAACTAATACATTTTATAAAAATAAATAGCCTTACAATATTTTTCCGTCAAAGGAGTTCGCAAATCGGGTATTTTTCATAAAAGTGGGTTTTTTGCAAAAACTACGCAACTTAGGTATAGGGAAAGCTATTATAAAATTGTAGAGTCTACAGAAAGGCATCTAATGAAATCATAAAACACAGGGTGTTCCATTTGAAAAAGTCGAGATTTTTTAAATTTTAAACCATCAGGTTTGGCACGATTTCTGTTGCCCCCTGTATATCGCAGGTCAACTTTTGATACGTTTTTCGAAAGAGCCATCTTCACTCTACAGTTTCTGAAAAAAAAAATAATTTCTAGCTGTCATACAACCATAATTATGTCAACTATTAGAAGTGACGAAACATAAGAAAAAAAAATTTAAAGTCAAATATCTCGAAAACTATCAATATTTCAATAGCAGTGTTAAGCACAAAGTCCCACTAATTTTTTACGTAGAATTCGATAATGCCATAAAAAATATAGGTTTCCATTTAAAAAAATGAAGTTGGTACCTGCCCAGGAAAAACTGAACACCCTGAATATGTAAATATATTTTCATTTTGTGCAGCTCGAGATATTAGACAACCCTGTAGAAAAACAAATTAAGTTATCTCTTTTATTAACCCAGATATTGGACTTACGCGCACTAGGTGGACACCCTGTATGTGTAGTATTCTCAAAATATCTAGTCGAGTCAAGGATGCTGCATCAAGCGCCATCTATTATCGATACTCCGAACCATACGCCCGACCTTTAATAATTTATTCTTTTCAGTATAGGGATAAAAGCCGATTTATAGCTAATAAATATTGCGACAGCGTGCATCTGCAACAGAAGTCGGCAAAAAGTGCATCGATTTTGTAAACGTAGAACAATACTTGTGTCGTAACTAATTCCATAAAAAACATAAATCCACGATAATAAATATTTAGCGACATTTAGTGGAGATGATGTTACTCGCTTTCTCTTAACACACGCTGTTTACAATGTATGTTTAATTATGGTTAGAAGTCTTGTAGGAAAAATCGTAATTCGAAATAGGGTCTCGTTTAAACTACCGCTAATTTCTATAATTTGAAATCGTAAAACGTCTATGCAAGTTTATGTAATGGAATATTAAATTAACGGTAGGTTTATTAGATACCCATTGTTTTGGCTGCCAGAGGCGGCACTCGGGCGGGGCTAACAGGATCGTATGGGTGGCACCAATGGTTTCCCTACGTCTTATTTTTTATAAGTAACTGTTCCTCCTTCAACTGAATATTATACCACACTTCTGGAATTGTCAAAAATATCATAAATTAAATCCTTGCGCCAAAATGCTTAGTTAGAATGTTGACTATTTGGTTTTAAATGGATTCGTGGACATTAAAAAACAATATTTAAAGAAATATGTTTTATATTAAAAATTTTTTTGTATTAAGTGCAATATAGCCCACAAGAAGAGGTGATTAGTGTTTTCAGTAATGTAATTCAGGCTGTCATTGAATTCCGCCGTTGAATTAACCACATCTTTATACCCAACTGAAGAAAAGTCGTTTAATTTTTTTTTAAAAAAAGTGGCAGCTTTTAGTTTTTCGGCAGATTTTTCCATCTACAAATACCGAAGGTAACAAATACATTAGATTCTTAAATCCCCATACCAAGGTCAAAGTTATTTCACTTATAATTCGTATAAAGAAAATAATTTAAATATATAACACCTTGTTGCTAGTGAAAAGTTACCTTTTATGGTAAAAAAAACTACCCACAAAAAATTACACAAACAATTTTAAATACAAAAATGGTTCGATACATGGGGATCTCGGAAATGATAAGAGATGCAAAGTCGGTTAAATAGGGGAAAAGTTGCACAATTAGGAAACCAACATAATGGCTGAAAAATATCAAGACTAACTTGACTGGTTTTTGAAATATTCGAAAAAAAATAAAAATCGTTTTTATTTTATTCCAACTTTATTTGAGTAGATATTGAAAAAAGGACAACACTTCTTCACAGTAACTTTTTGTGTTCTAATGAATGTCATAATCATATTTTTCATAAAACGTTTTGTCCTGCCAGGACCTTATTCAATTAAAATTTTTTAAATACGGCCCTGGAAGTGTTATTACATTTTTTGAAATCTCTGTATCTCCTGACACTATGCTGACATCGCCCAAAGCAAATTGAGACGTTTTGTCCCGAAAAATCCACCTCTTCTGAAAAATATTTCCTCTTCGATACATAATTTTTTTATATTTCGACTCTCGTTTTTCGTGGTTTTCTTTCGCTCAATGTGTCGTTTTGCCCAGAAAATTTCAAAAAAGATTATCAAGAACAGAAAAAACATCATACAAACATTCATTATCAATATTTTTTTTTGCTTTGAAAGGAAAGTTCATCAAGTACCATAGGATCAATATCCTCACCTTTCGACTTTTAGACACAAAATCCTTATCATCAGATAGTTGGAGCTCCCCGTATGTATAGGATCTATTTGTTTTTAAGACACATTGTTAAAATCTGTAATCTCCCATTTGGTACTTCAGTTTTTCGCCGAAAAATTATTTCTGCATAGCATAGCTAAAATTTTGTTCCTTAACATTTGTCTTTATAAACAATGATATCTAAATATAACCCTTATCGGAATTAAAGTCATTGGAACACTTTATCGTTCTTTATACAGTGTATAATAGAATCTGGTACTTACCCTAAATTTCAAATTCCTACAACAATTAGTGGGATATGACTGCTGATATCGCCAGCCTGAGAGACGCCACAGAAAATTCCCATAGACGTTTTTCTGGACGGAACTAAAAATCCAGTAATTAAAATTTCGCAATAACCGATTTGAATGTCTTAATTATTTTAAGTAAATCCTGATGTGCGTACGGCCTCAACAAAAGATGCTGAAGACGAAATGCAATCTTGCAGCTAATGGCAACAGCAATTAACATAGTAACACAAATATCTCTTGACGGATTTTATGACCCATTCTTCTGGTATAAGATTAAGGCTGCAATAAGCGTCGAATGTAGCTGTATTGCATAGTATGATGATGTGTACTTTGTGAATATACTAAATTAAACGACATCACTCTAAATGTTGTTAAACAACGTAATGAGAGAGAAATTCTTGAGAACATCCCTCATACAATATATTGTAATATTGTATCTACAAATGAGCCTCGCGACATAAGTGTCATACATCCAGAACGTAAAAGGATAGACAGCGGTTTCGACCTGTTAGATTTGTTTGTATCTGTGAACATCCTAACATAATAATATTGTAATGTTATATCTACAAATGAGCCTCACCACATAAGTGTCATATATCCATAACGTCAAAGGATAGACAGCTGTTTCGACCTGTTAGATTTGTTTGTCGCTCTGAACATCCCTCATAAATCATATTATAATATTGTATCTACAAATAAGCCTCACCACATAAGTGTCATACATCCATAACGTTAAAGGATAGACAGCTGTTTCGACCTGTTAGATTTGTTTGTCGCTGTACTGCTCGAAATGAACAAATGGATGTAGTTACTCCTCGATATTCGAGAAGTATTCCAATAAAAATATTACCCAACTGAAATGTTATGTGGGTGAAGAATTTGATCATCTATTTTTGAGGATCTAGAAGAGTCAGAAGGAAAGCAGATTCTCTTAGATCAATAAAGAAAGGACCTGCTTTTGTAGAACCTGTTGAACAAGGGACGGATGCTTCAAAAACTCCTATTAGATATTTGGGTGCGTCTGCATTCTGACATATTCAAGGACTTAGAACAGGATTGCTTAAAAGCAGTTAAGTGTTATTGCTGATTTTCAGATAGATATATAAATGCCTTTATTTTTGAATTATACAAAATACAAAAAGAAAAGAGCAAATTAAAGAAAGGTGGCGACATCCAACAGAGTTGCTCATATGCAACCACCTTATTACACAGTAAAAAAACACAAATGGTAAAATTACTAAATGGTAATCGTAATTTGCTGCAGTGTTATTTTTAACACGAACTGGGTAGTATAATAACTAAACCTTTAGAACTCATATGACACGAACGATATACCCGCCAAGTTTGTAGAAGTACTCATAAATTGTAGTAAAATTTACAAAACCCTGTGTTAAAAATGAATCAATCCGCCATAAATACGGAATAATTACACGGTAAATAAGTAACTATTACACATTACCTTGTAAAATCTACTGTGTTAAATTACTTTTATGTAATGTAATAATATATCTCTAACACTGCCAAGTGTGGACTATATATACACTGATAAGTGTGGATTCAGTGTTAAAATCAGTCGGATTTTTTTACTGTGTACATATAATAATACAATAAATGCCTAATTATTGTGTGTACAAGAAAGCACATGCACTACAGATACATAATCTATTTTAATTACATCAGTGATATTGAATATTATCTCTTTTATTACGTATATATTGCTTGACTCTATTGTTAAAAGTGCTGATTACCATTAACTAAACTGCTCTAAACCATTATTGCTGATTTTCAGATAATGTTGATGTTAAAAACGTTTCAAGACTGTGTTTTATCAGGGCATGAAAGGCTAAGAAAGCAACTGCTATTTGTAAAATTGATTTGAATTTGTAAAGCTTCATTGTAATTTGTTAAGTAAAATCACAACCTTCGTCAAATATTTGTTTGTGAATATGGTAATATAGAAACAATCTACAATTTACAACTAAACCTGTATTTTTTAAATATTTGAAATAAATATACATGCTTATTGCTGGACAGACGAAAAGCCTTTCTTATGTAAAACTAGTAAAGTCAAAAGCCATAAGTTAAACAAAAATGTTTTTAATGCAACTGAAGCATATAGTAATAACTGTATCTAAATGTGGTTCACGACTCTGTTGTCTGTAATTTGAGTCAGGCAACAAATTCAGAGAATATTTACATGCAAAGATATGTAAACAGCTCCAAATCGAAGTAACTCGCTTTTTTATTGTGTTTAAACGGGTATCCAGCGCTTTGGCATGCACACGTCGTGAACGTTAGCGTTAAAACGTCCATACAATGTTGCAAACAATTGCTAGGTGCTGGCAGAGTGGAAAAATGGATAACGGTGTGGCATTTTAGTCCGTTTTACTACTTAAAGGGAAATCGTCGAGTGTTGGACACAGTCAATTATACAACTAAAATTACTAGCTATCGTGAATACATCCAGGAAAATGCATTAAGTTTGATCATCATGGAGATATGTAGGCCGAATGAAATAACTTTAATGTATAAAATACACCGAGAAAAGTGACAGTTCCGATCTGACTATAATTTTTTCATAATAAACGCATTCAAACTTAAAATTGTGTCTAACTATACAATTTGTTTGTATAAATATACAGGGTGTCCCATTGTGAGCGTAGAAAAATTTACCAGGGGGTGTACCAGACGACAATAAGAATAAAACTCTTTATTCTTATAAGAATATTATATTTATAAAAATAAATATAAGATAAAGATAAGATAGAATAGAATCTTCTTATATTTATAAGAATAAAACTCTTAAAAAAAATTCTCTGATGCACGCCTAACGAGTTACAGGGTGTTATTTTGAAAAAAAAAATCCGCAATAACCTAATAATCGTTAGGTAATTTTTGGGAGACGTGTCCATCTAAACATCTACATGGTGTTTGTTTCACTCTGACACCTGTGGTGGCCTAGGCCTACTCTTCTTTATGACTTCCTTTGCATGTATTTTTCTGCATAAAGAATGTAGTAGGTACTTTACACTCAATTTATTCGAAAATGGTTGATTTTAGGGCTATGTAACAAGAGCACCTTTTTTGTTCAGAATTGATAGACGATTAAGGAAAACTTAGTTAATCCACGAAAAAATGGGATATGCAAGAGTTATGAAGACAAAATCATAAGGAAGAGTAGGCTTAGGCCACCACAGGTGTCAGAGTTAAACAAACACCATGTAGTTTTAATGACCTTTAATAGATGTACACGTTCACCCAAAAATTACCTAAATCTACAAAACGTTTTTAAGTTATTGCGAAAAGTGTTTTTTGTTTCTCCATAATAACACCCTGCAACTGGTTAAGCGTGCATCAGAGATTTTTTTTTATAAGAGTTTTATTCTTGTTTTGGTTTGCTCAACCCCCTGGTAAATTTTTGTACACCCACACTGGGACGCCCTGTATAGACAGCAACACTTTTAGAATACAGTACCTAATATGTAACTCTTCACACGAATCACAAGGATTAGCTCTAAAATCTGGGAGTTGTATGGGAGAGGAAAGTGTCTATTAATATCCTGCAGTCTGCAATAGTGCCCAGAAATAACTAAAAATTTGTAAACGCTAAATCCCATTTACCACAGAAAATACTATGTCAAATTAGCAGGAGAATTCAATTTAAATCCCATACAGTTTACATTTCATTTAATAAACATAAATTGCTGTTTTACTACAGAAAATTGTTTGGCGAACTTACATTTTTACAGAAAATATGTAGACTCACTTTGTATCAGAAATATATTAAAAAACTTTTTCATAAGATAATTAATTGCATATATACCTCACAATTGCCAGACGGGGTGAATGCAAACCATTTATGCAATCCCATTCAGACGAAAATAACAAATTAGTGTGTAAAATATATGTATATTACTCCAAAGTCATAGTTGTGGCAATAAAATGGTACCCAGAGATTCCAACACTACACATATAACGCCACAAGCCACAATACAAGAGCGTTATTGAATATATATCTAGTTAGCATACCTACCAACATCATCAAATGCATCAGAAGACCCAAATTTTACTTTATTGAACATAATGATTAGAAAACGAAGCGATAACAAGGTATAAATCAAATAAATTAAGACCATTCCGATTTCGCAATATATTCGAGTCGCCTTTGATGAGCGCATTCGAACATTATCTTCGCATTATATTTAAATGTTATGATCTCCCATTCGGCATAATTATTGTAGATCCGCATAAAAATATCGCTAATCGTGATTGCGTTTCGTGTTGCCGGTGTATTCCTGACATTTCGCAAATGTCAATCTGTATCTCAGCATCTAAAACAATTATAAACATTTAATTATGCATACTGTTCCTCGCTGTTGTATCGGTTATTTTAATTAACCGACCGTGTTCTGTTTAAATGGAGATTCGGCAAATTCGCAACTCTTGGCAGCCGTATCACAGACGAAAACATGTTGCTTGTTGTTTATTAGTTAAAATGCTATCATAATATCCTTGGTGGGGTCCCCGATGAAAGTCCTTTGCAATTAAAATTATTATTAAGTCTGACCATTTATTGACGGAACAGGATCAGCTTACCTACAGCAATTTTTGTTTCATTTGTTTCAGGCAATCCGCAATTGCATAGGCATGGGCAATCCGCAATTTTATTGCCTACAATACAATCAATCAATGTAATTACAATCAATCGCAATCAATTACAATCAATTGCAATCAGGCAATCCGTTCCAATTAAAATTATTATTAAGTCTGATCATTTTATTGATGGAGTAGAATCACGTTACCCGCAAATATTCTTGTCTGGTCCATCGTCTTGTTTCAGGCAATCCGTTACAAGCAGGCAATTGCAATTACATTCAACTGCAATCAGGCAATCCGTTGCAATTATTATTAAGTCTGATCATTTATTGATGGAACAGAATCACCTTACCCGCAATAATTCTTGCTCCATTGCCTTGTTTCAGACAATCCGTTGCAATTACAATCAATCGCAATCAATTGCAATCAATTACAATCAATTGCAATTAATTGCAATCAAGCATTTCGTTGCACTTAAAATTATTATTAAGTCTGATCATTTATTGATGGAGCAGAATCACCTTACCCACAATAATTCTTGTTCCATTGCCTTGTTTCAGACAATTCGTTGCAATTAATCAATTGCAATTACAATCAATTGCAATCAATTACAATCAATTATAATCAATTGCAATCAGGCAATCCGTTCCAATTAAAATTATTATTAAGTCTGATCATTTATTGATGGAGTAGAATCACGTTACCCGCAAATATTCTTGTCTGGTCCATTGTCTTGTTTCAGGCAATCCGTTACAAGTAGGCAATTGTAATTACATTCAACTGCAATCAGGCAATCCGTTGCAATTATTATTAAGTCTGATCATTTATTGATGGAACAGAATCACCTTACCCGCAATAATTCTTGCTCCATTGCCTTGTTTCAGACAATCCGTTGCAATTAAGCAATTGCAATTACAATTACAATTCAGACACTCCGTTGCAATTAAAATTATAACTAAGTCTGATCATTTATTGATGGAGCAGAATCACCTTACCCACAATAATTCTTGTTCCATTGCCTTGTTTCAGACAATTCGTTGCAATTAATCAATTGCAATTACAATCAATTGCAATCAATTACAATCAATTATAATCAATTGCAATCAGGCAATCCATTCCAATTAAAATTATTATTAAGTCTGATCATTTATTGATGGAGTAGAATCACGTTACCCGCAAATATTCTTGTCTGGTCCATTGTCTTGTTTCAGGCAATCCGTTACAAGTAGGCAATTGTAATTACATTCAACTGCAATCAGGCAATCCGTTGCAATTATTATTAAGTCTGATCATTTATTGATGGAACAGAATCACCTTACCCGCAATAATTCTTGCTCCATTGCCTTGTTTCAGACAATCCGTTGCAATTACAATCAATCTCAATCAATTGCAATCAATTACAATCAATTGCAATTAATTGCAATCAAGCATTTCGTTGCACTTAAAATTATTATTAAGTCTGATCATTTATTGGTGAAACAGAATCAGCTTACCCACAACAATTCTTGTTCCAGTGCCTTATTTCAGGCAATCCGTTACAATTAAAATTATTATAAGTCTGATCATTTATTGGTGGAGCAGAATCGCGTTACCCTCAAATATTCTTGTCTGGTCCAGTGTCTTGTATCAGACAATCCATTACAAGTAGGCAATTGTAATTACATTAAATTGCAATCAGGCAATCCGTTGCAATTAAAATTATTATTAAGTCTGATCATTTATCGGTGGAGTAGAATGACGTTACCCTCAAATACTCTTGCCTGGTCCATTGTCTTGTTTCAGGCAATCCTTTACAAGTAGGCAATTGTAATTACATTAAATTGCAATCAGGTAATCCGTTGCAATTAAAATTATTATTAGGTCTGATCATTTTTTGACAGAACAGAATCACCTTACCCGCAAAAAATCTTGTCTATTGCATTGCCTTGTTTCAGGACTTCACAGGAATTTACTTATCTAGGCGATTAGTCAATTCTTTCATGGTACGTTGACTTTTAGCAGATTAGTTATATTTTAAATAGGAATTCGTAGTTCCCAAACTGAAGATATGGTGGCACTACTTCAAAAAACGAACTAATAATTGCACATGAACCTGCACACCCAAATTCGCCGTATTAGACAGACTAGTGTTGCACAGCCAACTAGGCCGTGATTTAGTAGATCACATAGTAGTACATATATTCACCTAAAGATGGAGTTGTTGTGTATAACAGTGATGCGTGGCGCCATCTATTAACTTTTGGGAACTACTCTATCAGGTTTTTCGTTTTATTACTATTTTTATAATAATTAAGCATAAACGTATTGTGGATATCGGAATTTTCATAATAACTTCATCGTAGTACAGTATTTAACATAATTTAATATATTTTCAATTTAATTTGTAGATCCTATACTAATGCGTAAACATATACTATTGTAGCTAATACTGATTTTGCTAATTTACGAAACATCTTTAAATTACTAGTACTAAAATATATTACTATAACCACTGGTAATTTTCTTGTCTACTTTCTTTGTTAAACGCTTTCCTTATATTGAACGCTAACAGTCCATTGTTTTACCACATGCAGCGCCATCTGTTGTGAAAGTAATACTGTGTGTTTAGATGTGATGTTTATTACATTACTTTGGTAGTAACAACTCATAAAATATCAATTAATAAGACACAGGTATTTAAATTCAGTATTTTAAAGAGTAATTCCCCGTTGTTTGTATAAAAATAGATTACCTTTTAGATATCTACTATAATTTAGATTTAGACAACATCGTATCGACTGTTTACAATATATAAAAATAAACCTGCTTAGTAAATATAATGAGATTTCTTAGAAATTTACTCAAAAGGACATCGATGATAATTTGTTGTCGAACACAACAAACCAAAATAAAAGTATCATAAATAATTGCGATCAACCTCTCTGTCAATAAGAGAACTAGAGAAAAGAAACATTTTACAAAAATGAGTGAATGAGTTCCATTTTTAAAGTGATACAAGTTCAGAAGTTCGCTGTACTTATATCAATATGCCTTAAATCCTTAAATTCAAAAGTGTGGTTCCTGAATAAAGGTCATGGGAAAGAATACATATTGCTTTATTATTGGGCACTAAATTAATGGGTTTACTTCTGCACTTTACTGCAGGAGACTCATTATATTTGGAGAGACTACTAAAATCAAGATTATATCTTTTTTATATCTTACAACTCTACACTTCTTCAGAACTCGATAGAGTACACACTACAATGTGTTAGTTAAAATTTTAATATACCGAATAAAAATTATTTGCATTGGTATGATCTAAACATACTTCTTATCTCACTGGTAGATTCGGATTGGTTGTCAATGCTCTGATCACAAGGACAGCTGATATGGGAAATGCCTTCATCTGCTCGTGTTTAGATTTAGTTGCACCTTATTTTTCTATATCCTCTGCTTATGTAACTTTTGACAAGTCTCAGCTGTGCCCGCATTACGATTACAAGCGCTACGCCCGAACCCGAGGCCAAGCAAATACGTGTTCCTTCGAATTATCCAACAGCAATCGATTCATCGAATTCCTGCGATCGCCGCTGGCCTACTATCCTCTGTGATTTACAACTCAACAGAAACAATTACGAATCGGCAACGCCGTCCACGTACGCGCGTCATTTGAAAATAATTTTGTTTTGACATCTGATTAATATTCCTCGAGTTAATGGTTTCAAAACGCCATTGTGTGTCCGTTTGCAAACGAAGAGCAATCAAAGTGACGTAACTGACTCCCGAATGATGTGAATGTCTAATTTGTGGTGGAATTGGCAATGTAATGACGGACGGGGTCCAGCGGTCGAAGGGGTTCCACAAGGACGCGAAGCTCACGCCGGAAAATAGACTCGTAGATTGTACCTAATTATATACCTCTGCTAATGTAGCTGCACATGTGGAACAGTGGGGGAGACAGCGGTTTGCCTTCGTCGTAACACTCGATAAAAAAAGTACTGAAGTTTTTCCATAACAAATAGTTAATTTATGTAAAAAATCACGGGGTCTCAGAGTCACATATCAAGTATGACGTTCTTATTTCAGCCTGGAAACCATGTACGCTTTGCTCTTTCACACATACTGCAGATCTCTTGTTAAACCCCGTAATATGTTTACACTGCAATTAAAGATATAAAAAATTGCGAGTTACCGAATGGATTTATATGAAATATATCTAAATGATCATTATTTTATGCTACAATATATATAAATTCCAATCTTCTAGTATATTTTCATTCTGTTAATGCTTTGAAGATAGAATTTATAAAACACATATTTTATTACACATATTTTATCCGTGAAAATATTATCTGATTTTTCTTTATATTTCAAATGGTTATTCACAGGTCAATATTTGATCATTTATTGATTGTTTAGTCTTTATTGTCCGGTGTATCATTTGATATTTGTAGGGAATGTATAATGTTGTCTTATATAACTCTGTTGCGTTTGGTATTTGCTGTATCTTAAAAAAGTTTTCTTTTGCAGGTAAGCATAAGCAATTCATCAATAAACTAAATCGATACTGTTTCATCCATGAACGATGAAGCAAATATTTCTATTAAGTATTATCAGGTGAGTCAACTGCTTTATTTCAGTTAAACACAGTGATATAAAATAAATATGGAGCGGATATATACATGTATTCCTTCTTGAGAATTTCCTTCGGTCTTTGTCATTTTTTCACGTCGATCCAACTTTATTTCCTGAACAAGAAATAAAACTTTACACAAATAAGAAGTGGTTAACATTGATTGCTATCGTAGAAGGCTTTGCAGATATGTTATAACTGAGTTTGACAGTATCGTATATTCCCGTTTAGTCGATTGACCGTTTCGTGGACTGGATATTCTTACCTGTTTTGATACCCTTTCATCGACTGACGCCTAAATCACTTTTAATTCTTCCCGTTTTGTTGACTTATCCAATTAAAGTTCCGAATTAAAGCTCCAAGACCAGATTAGGTTAGGTTAGGTTAGGTTAGGCAAATTCACAATATTTTGCACTGACAGTTTTAAGTATGTATAAAGTGTGAAGTAAAAACTTTTACTCTTGCGTAGTGACGAAGGTTTAATAAATCAACGATACGGAAATCATTAGTGACACCGATGTATAGATTAAAAGATCAGTAGACAAGACGGCAATTTTCTTCCAGTCGACAAAAGGGGAATCGACAAAACGGTAATGAATCGACAGTGTACGACATTCAACATTCATATTGCCAAAAGTCCATTGTTGATATTATTATGCACTACTAATCTCAAACGTCTACTTCAGTAACCGATATTTACAACTTTTTATTTGTGCAAGGATTTAATTATTTTATTTTTACTTTACGCAGAAATTTTAAATTTCCGATAACCTCTCTTTCCTCAAACAGTTCCATACTGCACATCATTCTTGCCCCACTCTCCCACCAAACGCCAGACCGCAACAGATTTTTACATTATCGAAATTCTTATTACCTATTTTTTTAACTGCGCAGTAATAAAGATAGCTGATCACGACGTTAAATGTTACCACCTACTATATAATGAGTAGATGAAGACCGATCCGCTGTGGGTATCTGGCTTCGATCGGCCGATGGAGGTGTTGAATTGAGGCTTCACGACGCGCGGGGCCGCCGTTTAGCGGTCTTCTCGGGGTCCCACAACCCTGCCCATCAATCACAGCACACCTGATATTCAGATCGGGATCTCTTTGTTCTCGCCGACACGGTGTCCGCTTGCCAAATTTTCAATGGGATTTTTTTCGGAGAGAATTAGCTCTGCTCTGTAGTTGCATACGTTTAACGGCTGCACAAGGTGGAATATAAGCTGAGGTCATCAGTAAATGTGAGTTTAAGAGCTTCTTATATAAATATTGTACCTTATATTCTCTAAAGAATCTGAGAGAGAGTAGAAGACATACGAAAATAGATACTCAGCGCGATATGAATTCTACTAGACTTAGGAAATATGTATAGTGTGATTTTCAGCTTAGGTTATTTCAATTTGGAATTGAATAATGATGAAAAATCATTTTTGGGAACCAAATCCGTTTATTCGTTATTATCAAAGGATATTAATTAAATCAAGCTATGGTAATCATAACAATTGCATAATTTCTTGAAATTTTTCTTCAGTTCTCAATTTCAGTTAGTTTAATTTATTTGATTATTGATTGACGATTGATTGGACCAAAGTCCAATCAATCGTGTGTCTCAATTATATAAGGCCTGTTCGCAGAGATGGATAAACATTCGTACGCCAGAATAGTTACAAAACCATTCTGGCATATGTGTTTACAATCAGAAGAATGCCAACTTAGTACTAATATGAGGGATTAACATCGGTTGATATTTCACTGTCTCCCTAACTAAGAGATTTTTCTGGTTTCCCTCATTCCAATACAGAATGGTGGTTAGGGCTTAGCAACTAAGACGTTCTTGTGGCGCAATTGCGGCCTATTGAAAATAGTAATAGTCCACCCCCTTTCCCACACAAGTCTCTGACTTCCGGGTTAATTCTTGTGATTAGAATGAGGAGCAGGAACATATTAATGAATGTACCCATAAACGTACAAGGTGGCTTCGTCCTTAAAAGTGCTTAAATGTAATTACTTGTCAAAGAGATTAGATAAAAACCAATAATTCAACTGAATGCCTCTTATGTAATCATGTTCTAAAATGTCCTGATACATTTGTAATGATGTTGATTCAAATGTTGCTTCAATATTCTGTGGCTGATATAAACCTAACTTAAATCATCAAGACATAGATGTCTTAATTAGTTTATTTAAACCCTCATCAATTTGTTATCTAACTGTTTCAATTAAAGAAGATTTGTTAAAGATACGTTCTTCTTTAAACCATAATCTGCTTTCTTCTGCATGATCACTTCCAGATTCTCAAAACTTAATAACTCAATTTTCATGAACTTGATTATGGTAATGGCATTATGGAGTATTAATTTCTATTGTAAAATACACATAAACCATGGATTGATTTAGGATTTTTATTGAAAAAATATAGATTTTTAAAAACACCAGGAAATGAACAAGATCTGAAGGAACTTCTTTAAAGATTCTTCAGGAATATTCATTGACAGAACGTTTTTTTAGAAATTTTAAATTGCAACTTGAATTGCTCTTGTGGATTTCAATATAAATTCACTAGATGTAAATAAAAAATTTAATTTATCCCTGGAAAATTATATCCCTGACTCTGAAAAAATCAAGACACTGTTACATATAAAAATCAAGGACATTTCAAACGAAGTGTCTTTATCTATACTGAGTAGTCCTTCTTGTATAATCCACCGTGATACATAAAATTTCAAAGTTTCAGTCGTTATTCATTTCTTAGCAATTCTAGGAACATGTTTCAAGTAAAATAAAATAAACTTTGCCCCTATTATTAATCAGACAACCAAAATGAAGAAACCTGCCCTAAATATATGTAAAAATACTGGAGTTTCATTTTGACTGCCTCATTTTTCTCAAAAAAACTAACAGACGTGTCACCAATTTTGACCAAAGGTGACAGGCAGTAAACCTCCATAAATTCCAAATTAAAATTCCCATATTATCGGCCATTAACTCCTCTAGTGTCTCAGGGTACAATTTGTGAATTAATTTCCACAACTAAGTATCTTTGATTTAAAGTAATCAGATTTCTCTTATTTTTACGGTTAAGATTTGAGTAGCGGTATCAATAATAATCACTGCAAACTTAATTTTTGTATACAAAGTAATAGACGGTAGTAATAACTGCTCTGACTTAATAAGTTAAACTTTTATATTCCTAGAGTGAAGTCCAGACAGAATGCCCTGTTTTCTCTGCCTTTTGCCAGGACTAATCTTCAAAAACATTCTCCTTTACTAAGAATGTGCAGAAATTGCAATAGGACTAGTATCAGTATTGACATATTTAACTACAGTAGGGCATCAATAAAAAGGATGAATTTTTCCCTTGTTTTGAATGAAAATCGATTTTCTGTTTAATTCAAATCAACCTTCATTTTGTTAGATTTTATCTCACATGTTTTTAATGTTTTATTTCTTGTAACTTACTTAGTTGTTGTTTGTCTTTTTTATTGTTTTCTCTCTTTTTTGTGACCTTCTCAGTCGTTCTTTGTTGCATATATTTTGTATTTATAAATTTGTTGTATTTATTATTGTATATTTGTTGCATATATTGTATTTTGTATGTGTATTTTGTATGTATTTTGTAAGTCCTACTCTGTAAATGGATAGTGTATCTGTTGGGTAATGTATGAATAAAATAAAATAAAAAATAAGTAAAAATAAGTATTTTGGAGTTAATACACTCGACGCATCTTAAATAGGTTAAAAAAGTTAAATTACAAACGTTTATAAATAAATGTTGCTGATTTTCTAGTATTTTGAGCAAATTGTTAAGGATATATAAATTACTTTCATTGCAACCTAAGAATATCAAATAATTGCTCCCCGGCATTGACCAAGGATCCTTTTCTATAGCATCACTAGAAAGAGAAAGGCGATTAATAATTAACGAAGATCATTTGCATAATTAATTTAAATACGACATTAATAATGTTGATTGAGATATCTACAATAATAATTTTTCGGTACGCCCATGCTTTGATCCTATACTTTAACATCGCATTCCCCACATCATAAGTGACGACTAGAAAACAACAGACGTGTCATTGGTTCAGATAGGTTGAACACAGACAGACACCTTGCCGCATAATTATAAAGCTTTTGGCGCAACACCTAAATTTCTCTATTAGATTCTTTGTTTTTCGCTTAACGAAACAAAAGGAATTGCAGTAAACTTCACATCAAGTAACGGGCGTTTAACTAATTACATACTACCAAAGACTATATCCTAATATATTCTTTGATTCTACTTACTAAGTTTTAGGTCAGATATATGCCCTTGCTGACCTCCAAATAATTGTTAATATTTCAGTGCGACATCTATGTTTCGTATTCACACTGAATACGTTTAATGGATCTTTTGACTGCGTGATTGACAAGGGAGTACAAACCCGCCCTTAAACTCTTTTCAACTGACTATTGGCGATTCAAATTACCGATGAGGGCGCTGCAAATTGTAAACAAAAATATGGAGGAAGACGAGTAAAAATTTTGCATTTCATATCACATCATCTAGCAATTTAGCATTCAACTGCCGTAAATATAGTAACTTCATGTGCTAGTTAGGGTGAAATAAAGGATAAAAAGAGTGGTAAAAACAGTCAAACGTCCCACAAGTGCTTCATTGACCATTATATGAATTTTTTGGGTTGAAACAGGTACCTTAGTTTTTGTTTACTTACATTTTGGACTAAAATAAGTGTGATAAACTGTTTGGTGATACCATATTAGTGCTTGTTTTTGTTAAATAGTGTTTAAATTAAAATATATTCTGCTTTTATAAGACTAATAATGGAAAAGTATAGATAAACTGCAACAATGTGGTTATGTTGTGTAAATAAACGTGTTCCCTGTTATTAAATTGTTACATACCTTTTGGAGAAATGAATAAGAAAAAGTTACTAGGGCCAAATTTCTACCTATCTTCAATCTTAAACACTTCTATTGACACATTTTGTGGAATGACACCCTATAAACACGGCAGTTTGTGTTGTGCTGATTTCTTTTGAATGCCATTTTAAAATGTAAAAATAAAGATGTACAAATACTAACCACGTCGTTTTTAACTTTGTAATACCAAAAAATCACAAGCACCATTAAATTATTACGTTAAACAAACCCAAATACGTGTTATTTATCATTATATCAGCAATAAGCCTCCAAAAATTACCTTTTAAGTGGGTTCAAATATTTTCATGCAGAGGGCGCATTCATTTTTGGAATCGCCAATTGTTATTTGAGAAATTCACGTTCGTTTCCAGTTTATTTTGTTTTTTAATTATAACTCTCAGAACTTTTGCAGTTATGGAAGTTAGTCGTTAGTCTTTTTCAAAACACCTTACTATTAATAATACTGTTTTCATTGCTAGATTTGAATAAAATGTAAGTCTAATTTTAGTTTTCTCAATAAAATATAAATAGATGTCATCTACGTAAGCATGTTATATTTTTTGTAAAATACTTAATAATATCGTTCACAAGCTGGTCCAAGGTCCGTTCCCTGAGGAACTACATATACTAATACACCTGCAAAAGTAGCAAAATAAGTTAAATATGATCACGACATCGAGTGCCAGTATGTCAAATAAAAACACAGACATTTCACAAAAACAATGTATATAATCAACCTATACTTGAATTTCTCATCATAGAGCTACGACAGTGTATCTGAATCACAGTGCTTTGGAAATTACTGATACCTGTTTTTGTTTTCAGCCTTAACGTTTCGAAATTCCCAATATCCAAGAAAGAGCAGCAACCATGAATATGAATTATGTATGTACCTATTACCTATATTAATAATAAATATAAATATTTATTAGAAACATGTATACGTGCCGTAATCACAATATTTTAAGCAAATCTAGACACCTACTTAAATGATATCGATAAAATTCTCAGCAACGCAACTTCTTCGGTAGTTGCTACTCTATATACAAGACAGATAAAATATAGGCACAAGTCTCTGTTCTATTGTGACACGAAATATAAGAAGAGATATAATTCCAAATAAATATATTATAGCAATTCTATAGAACTGCTAAAATGCATTCAGATGTGCCAAATTTATACATTCATAAATTAATTGTAAGCAAAATATGTGTATATATTAATAATTCAAATTGTATTCGGGTTGATCTATGTATTTTTTTGTATATCACCTGAAGTTCACAATCTTGAAACCAGGTGGAAGAGAAATCTGGTTCGTCCCTGTTTTTTCAAGATTCGTCAATCAAATTTGAGACGTTCTTGAGGAATCAAAAACGGTATTTAAATGCAAGGAACCCCAATGGTTGAAACATAGGTGGAACACCTCGTAAATTTTCACATATTTGGATTCCGCGTGATTCTTTACATCTATTAATGCCATAATTTTTAATCATTGATTGTCAAAATTTTCAATGTTACAAATATCAGTTTAGTGTGCTTAGATACCTATAATTAATGAAAATCACCATATAGCAATCTAAATATCAATAAAAAATAAGTGCTTCGCAGTAATTTTTATAAAAACATATGCTCACATTTTAGTAAAAAAAAATGAATTTTAACACTAAAGAACAAATTGGAAAACATAAAAATACGCTGAGTCTAAATATGTCAAAATATCACCGTTTCAAAAGTCGAGATCGTTTCTTATAAAATCGGAAGTGCCAGCGAATATGTTATATTATCTTTAAATTAAGTTTTTGGTACCATTTGGCTCCTCTCAAATTTAGTATTTTGAAAATTAAAAGTAATGCAAAACCATACATCATTTCTCTGTCCCACCTGGTATTTTCAATAAAATCTTTAATGGCAGCTTTTTGCAAATGGGCGCTACTGCAAGTGCATGATAAAACATTGCAAAAATAATGGTCAAAAAGGTGTTATGCTTTTAGTTTTCCCACATTAAAAAAAAATTACAGTTACACAAAGAATTAGGTTAATGTTTATGCATAGGAGACATTATAATGTACATATTTGCATAGGTCATAGGTTCACAGCCTTATCTCTTTTTTTTATAAATTGATCAATAATATATTTGTGAAATTGGAACTGAGTTACCAATACCACTCCGTAAATCAAACCGATCACTTGATGAACTATACCAAAACTAATCTAAATACATATTACTTTGTTTAATTAAAGGCTCAGGTAAATCTGTTACCTGAAAGTTTAGCCGATTTCCAGCTATTTGAGGATTACGATACCTTCATGTTATCTCTTAGGTATATTGGTTCCTAATCCTACCAAGTCAGGTCAAATACTTTCTTATGTTTCTAGGCGCAAGAAACCTTTCCGAATATTTTTCTCTGCTAATGATTCTAGGCATTCTTATTTCCTTAATTTATTTTAAAAACTGCAATTATGCTAGATGCAGGCATAGAAAATACCCCAAGACGACAAGATGGGACAATTTCTCAATTTATCATTCGTACTTACTTCAGAACGCCAATCTTGAAAGGGGTTGGAACCTTTGGTTTGAAGATAACGCTGACGTTGTTTTCCACATAGTACCAAAACAATATACTGTACTCGACGCACGTTTCACCAACCAAGTTGGCTCATCTGAAGATGATTAAAATTAAACTCTACGCTAACTCTTTCTCCTATTTACACCTAAACTGTTGCTACGGTTCAATGAACTAACTTACTAACCAATAAAACGGGCTGTATGAGATTGGCTCTCTGTCACAATTCATTCAATTTTTTCATTTTACAATTTCCAAACTCTCAAATGCATCTAGCTGTCTGGAATTTGTTACATTCCTAATTACCTGAATCCTGAATTGACCTTCTAGTTTGTCCAACATACTTTTGATTGCAGTCTTTACAGCTAATTTCGTAAATCCCCAATTTTTCCATAGTTTCTATTTTGTCCTTTGGATTGCGTACAAGTTGTAGTTTATTTTCCGATGAATAAACCACTGACATACCTACATATTTAAAAACCTTGCCAAAACCACGAGTGAAACGAAGATCGTAAGGAATAGATATGAATTTTGAATTTCCTTTTTCATTTTGAAAAGTCGAGGAATTTCAAAGTTTCTCTTTAAATTTGGGTTTCCTAATCAATTTATTAATTAAACTTACAGAATATCCATTACTCGCAGCTATATCCCTAATCAATACCGTTTATTTTTCACCTTATTTAGGGTAAGCTTAATTAAATTGAATGATGATGAATTGAATGAGGATGAATTAAAAAATTGAAACTCACCATTTTGTGTTCAGCACAAAGGTGAGGGTCCTTATGGATATATCTTAAAGTACTGGTATTTTTTCTGTATATGTCAAATTCTAACTTATTTTCACTATTTCTAATTATTAGATAATGGATATAAGAATGGTAGTTGTCCAGAGTTTTCAATTTCATATGTAAATTTAACTGACGCGAAACGACTATTTAATTATTGAGAAACAGAGTTGTCAATATCTGCAACGTTTGTATCAAACAATCCAAAGATATCTTTCACATATCTAAACCAAACTCTTGAGAAATACTCGAATTCTTATTTTGCCTCGAATCTGTTCATGAAGAGATTGGCAATGAATGGTGACAAAGAGTTACCCATTGCTGTATCCTCATGTTGTTCCAAGAAATTACCATTGAATCGAATCAATTTTGTTTCATGCAAAGATTAGTGAATTGAATGTATTCTTTTACTACATCTTGACTGAGATTGTTTGTCCTTAAGGTAGTCCGAGGTCTGTGGTGTAGGAACTCTTGGAAACAATGAACAAACGTCAAAGGAGATCAAAACTTCATCTTCTTGCAACTGGATATTTTTCAACTTATTAATGAAATCGTTGAAATTAATGTCAGAAAAACTAGATGATACAATGGGTAAACCTTCGAACTTGGGAACCGTCGAACAATAGGTTAACCATTTTGATAGATAGTAAGTCGGTTGATCCCATAGATATATAATATGTCTATGGTTCTAGACATATAATATGTCTGTGGTTGATCCAATTGATGAAATAATAGGATGCACCGACTTTCCTGGTTTATGAATCCTACTCTTAGGCAAGTAGTACAATATAGGTACACCTGGGTTAGATACATATAACCTCAAATTTAAATATGAAGTAATAGGGTTGTTGCAGGATTTAAGTACATTTCTTACTTCAGTAATCGTTTTTAGTAATGGATTTCTAGAAAGTTACTGAAAGTCTGAAAGTGACAGGGTGAATTCTGAACTCTAATGAAATGTATAATAATTGACATTTACTGTGTTCCTGGCATAACTGAAACATGAGATAACACTGAAAAAACAAATTGAATGTCAGTACCCATTCCAAAAAAAAAAACATCTTGATATTACATCCTTTTCAAAACACTTAAACTAAAATGAATTCAGTCTGAATATCTTGCGGTATATTCTAAATACTCTATATACTGACAAGAAGTTAATGTTTTGTTTAGTTCTGGCACAACAAGCCACTCCAGTCTATCCAACATATGTAACTCTGCGACTCGGCCATTATTAAAGAAGCTTTTGTAATTACATCAACACCATTTCAAAAAGATAAATGCTCTTCACCAAACCGGTAATTTCGAGTCATTTATCGAGTAAGTGCATTGTTGGCCGCGATACGATCGAAAAATTGTATCATTTGGACCAGGTTTGGCCTCAGGTAGAGTGACACCGTGGGCAAATGTTTATTTTCTTGTATAATTGAATGTAAATAACTGCTATATGTCCAAAGAAAAAGTGTATTGAGAATATTTTTCGACAAATTAAAATTTCGAACTAGAAACCAACTGCAGATCGGGTATATAAATTGTTATACCAACTTTTTAATACGACAAAAGCATTTATGTGTTATATACTAGAAACTATAACGTACCTCACTGGAAGCTGTTTTGAGCATGCTCTTTCTTTTTATTAGAGATAGACTATCTATTATTTATTAGAGATAGACTCTATCTAAGTCTGTAAAAAAATATATGTTGTTCCATTTAAACAATAATCAAAACGCTGTATATCTTTAAGGTGATTGTAAAAGTAGGAAAAACCTCAAGGGTATTTTCATTTATGGCAAGATAATTAACCCTATTGACGGTTTGTGGGATGATCGTATACAAGTAGAACTGGAAAGGCAAGTGAATGGGGCTCCAAATAATATACAGAGTATAGACGGCACGCACTGTTGATTTCACTACTCTCTCACAACTGAATAATAAAAAATAAAATAGTAACAAAAAAATTATAATAAAGAATCAGAACAATAATTTGCATCACAAAATTTATTACTAAAATGTACAGGTTATATCTTCTTCTTGAAGTGCCTTCTCCATTCAATGAAGATCGGCAACAATTCTGGCAAATTCGTCTCTGTATTGGGCTCTTCTTAGCAGGGAGTTTGAGTCTAAGAATGTCCAATCCCTTATGTTTTTCAGCCAAGGACCAGGACCTTATGTTTTCTACGACCAGGACCACGTTTTCCCTCGATCTTGCCCTCCATAATCAGTTGCAGGAATCTGTACTTGTCCTGTCTCATGACATGGCCAAGGTAAGCAGTCTTTCGTTTTTTTATGGTTTCGAGGATTATTCGGTCCTTGTTCATCCTATGTAAGACTTCTTGATTGGTGATATGATCGGTCCATGGAATACGCAGCATTCTGCGGTATATCCACATCTCAAATGCTTCCAGCTTATTAATACTGCTGACTTTTAGCGTCCAGGCCTCGACTCCATACAATAACGTGAATACACATAACATCTAAAGAAGTTAAATCTGATGTTTAAATTAAATGTTCTGTCAGTTAAAAGATTCCGCATTTTAATAAAGTTAGCTCTCGCTTGCTCCATGCGGGATCTAATTTCTATCTCAGGATTCAGGTCCTCGCTGATCCAACTACCCAGATATATCGAGGAGGATATTTTTATTACTGGTTTCTTATATGATTATTTCTGAAGTACGTACATTGTTAATATAAGTCAATCACACCATGCTTAAAATAAGTCCTTGAAATATAAAAGGCCGATGTAATTTGTCTAAATTATAAAGAAAACATCTATATCTGTCAAAATAAACCGGTAATTTAATATAGCGAATCAATAGCTATCGAGGATCGCTATTTAAAGAAGTAGTAAATACTTTGTCCACAAAATAAGAATTGTTTCCCAAATTAGTGTGAAAAAATTTGTCTTAAAGGTATTAAAATACCTAGCCCGATTTATTATATTGTTCTATTCATTTATGTAAGGCTTACAATTTTTAAAATAAATCAAGTACAATACGTCATGCGTATAACGCTACGTAATACGTCATGCAGTGTTGTTATTTCTCCTCCTCAAAAGATATGGGGAACAATTTTTTGCATGAGTACCTATCTAGGGCGCTGCAAAGGGCAATTCCGGCCCTGATCTCGATGTTGAATTCGTGAGACGGCGCATAATGGATTATAACTGACACCTGAGCTCTAGATTCTTTTCAATAACTTGATTCCGGTCGATAGAGTTCGAGCCATATTCAACGCGGAACGGATCCAGCAAAATATTTAAATAGTATAGCCGAGTCTCTTGACCTGTAGGGAATTTGGATCTTAAAATAATTTCCCTTGCTTACTGAGTGGGCCAAAGAATCACCTACACTGATCAATTTTTCTTCATCCTTCATCCAGTTCTTCATTTTGTTTTCATCATCGTAACCTCGATGATTAATCTGAGATATTGAAGAGGGTTGGAACCCTTGGTGTAAAGGTAACACTGACGTAGTTTTCCACATACCACCAAAACACTATACTACACTCGACGCGCGTTTCGCCAACCAAGTTGGAATCATCTGGCGATGATTAAAACTAAACCTATGCTAACACTGTGTCCTATTTACACCTAAAGTATTGCTACGGTTCAGTGAACCGTTGCGACGGATCAGTGAACCGTGATTTACTAACCAATAAAGCGGGCTGAATGGGATTGGCCCTCTGTCACTATTCATACGATTTTTACACTTTGCAATTTCCAAACTCTCAAAAATGCATCCAGCTGTCTGGAATTTTTTACATTCCTAATTAATCTTAAACTATTTGAGTTGAACCACATGTTCCTTGAATCTAATTTGAATTGACCTTTTAGTTTGTCCAACATACCTTTGCATGCAGACCTAATTTCGTAAATCCACTATTTCACCACAGATGGAACGAGGATGGTATGGAATAGATAGGAATTTTGGATTTTCTCTTTCATTTTGAAAGAGAAAAAGCGTACAATTAGCACTTCAGCTACAGTTTCATATAATACAGACTGTCCAAAATTCGAGTCTCTACATAGGGATCTCAGTTATTATAAAAGATAGGAAAACGCTCAAATGGGGAAAGTTTTAGAGAATTTTATGCTGATTTCAAATCTGCATTGAAAGTTATCGTGAGTCAATTGTTTTTCGATATATTAAGCATATCAAACTTTTCTTCATTTGAGAAATTGTGAGCCCCATATTTTCATTTAACGCAATTCATGTCATTTTGTATGACACTTGTGACAGAACGGGAAATATTTACATTTCATGGCACAGCCAACTTCTAAAGTAAACTTGTAAAAAAATGATTTTTTCAATATTTCACAAATTTTAAAAATTCTTTTATAGGCTTATGATACATCGTTGGAAAGAGAATTTTTGGCTTTAAAATATGATATAAAAATCCAATATGGCGACCATAAGAAATAGCAAAGTTGTGGTTCAGAACAGAAAAACAAAGAGTGCCTTGTAATTTTTGTTTATGCCAAAATGTTCGTCTTTAAAAAGTGTACTAATAATGTAAAATTTTTAGAAGTGTCAGATTAGCCATTAGCGAGTTATTGGCCAAAAACAAATTCTTCGGTTTTTCGTTTTTTTCAAATATCTCGAAGAACAATTGACTCACGATAACTTTCAATGCAGATTTGAAATCAGCATAAAATTCTCTAAAACTTTCCCCATTTGAGCGTTCTTCTGTCTTTTATAATAACTGAGATCCCTATGTAGAGACTCGAATTTTGGACAGTCTGTATATGAAGTCTGCTAAAAATAATTGTACAATCGACTTTGTGCCACAAAATTACAATTTAATTGAGAATATCTAACATGACAGTTACGAAACGTTATTATTTTTCCTATGTTTAGTAGCTTCTGGGATTTCCATCGAAAATGGGATAATCACGCTGTATGTGCCATCAGTTCGTAGGCCACTTAACCACTTGATGTCAAACAGACACTTGACTAGCCTTCGTCTTGTGCACGTATTTCACCTGTTGCATCTACCTTTTATTCTCTGCCAACTTGATTTACAACTGCATGCATTATAATACACATTTAAATTTAACTGTGTTTCTTTACTGCTCCCCATATGTGTTCCAAGATAATCAATCATAAGATGGCGTATATTGAATTTCCTAGAGTAGCATAAAAATATTAACAGGAGTAGTAACAGTGAAGTTATAAATCTTGTAATAATATGGTAGGAGATACAAATGAAAACATGTCTTTGTTTAATTTTTTTATGAAAATTTATTTTTGAAACAAATAGGGCGCTTTTAGGGCGCTTATAATTATGTTTCAGATATGGTGTTCCATATATGTGTTCCATGGCGTTTCATATATATGTATATAATTCCAAATGTTCCGATGGTTGCAACGATTGCGAAATCTGTGAATGTAATAACAAAGTTAATTCCCTATGGCGCATTAGGTGTTAAAATCCGATATAATTAAAACCATTTCATTGGATGACCATATCTTTTTACGGGAAATAATTCAAGTTGATAGTACCATCCTCGACTCATATTCAACTGTTTTGGAGTTGTAGCGCGAACAGTTGACTGTAAGATTTATTACGACGATATATCGACTTGACAAAACAATAGACAAGGTGGGATATGCATAAGTAAAGTGATACAGATTACTTTATGAATAACAAATTCGGTCGAAGAACGAGTCAGCCCCCCTTCAACATACCAAGAAACCATTTGATTCCGTCCCATATTTCGGAGTACCGTAGCTGTCAGCTGCCCACCATCCATGTACAGGCTGGATTAAGTTATGTGTTAGCTACTGATAAGTTTTTTATCGTGAAGATAGGAAGTTGATAGTCAAGAAGATAGTCAAAGTGGATACTGTTTAGTTGTTGATATACTATCTAAATTATTTTTATTAATTTAGATGCCAAGTATGTTTTACAACATAATATATATTTTTAGTGGATATATATTTTGATGCATATAACGTAAATTTAGTACTAAGACAAGCTCCATAGCTCTTTTTATAGGGTGATTATTGAAACCGTTCATTAGAAGAATTGCGCTGAGTTCTGTTCATTTTTTTCCTGAAAATATCAGAGTAAACATAGACCTGTGTCCCAGACATGTTATTAAGATAAAATGTTATATTTTTTTCTGACAAGTAGTTGTTTAGGTTACAATACAATACAATCGTCATGCAGCCATGACTTCTTATAACTGTCAATTTGAAATTTAACGTCATGTCAGATCGCTATTTATACAAGTATAAATGTCTGAAGAAATACACTTTTTATTTTGACGCTTGAAGAAAAAATTGTATCTATAGGTATGTTACTCGGAGTACAAAGCTCTTTATGTGTTACGCCCAGTTTACACAGCCTCGACAATCGCCTCGGCTATATTTCTGAGCTCAACAAATAAAGTTCACTTTCTACTCCCAGTAGCAACCGATTCATTTTTATCCTAGTAATGAAAATGATGACTAGTGCCAGATAGTCTTGTCTAGTCTTGATATCAAAACAAGCGTCTTTTAAGACGGTTGGAGAAAAAAGTATTTTGAATATAGCTACACTTGGGTTATACTGGAAGTCGTTACTAACTTCGTTATTTTAAATAAAATTGTGTACTTTTTATGGCATGTTTGGATTCTACTAAATATTTTAAGGGTAGTTTCATCAATAAGCCATACCTCTAATTAATTTTCTCTACTTTCTAATCTATTTTAGGGACAATTCAATTTTTTTGTCCCTTAATGTGTTCCTTTATTGTAAATGTGGCCCTTTTGAAAATGAAAACGATGACATTGACATTATTAATAAACAAACCCTTAAGCTTTGTACTACTGATACTTGCAATATTGTTAATTTATGTACAGGCTGTCCATAATTTCGTTTTACTCACAATTTGTATCATCAAAACTCTATATTTTTTTCATAACATTTATTCGCAGATGATGATGTAGAGTTCAGTTCTGCGTCAACTCGTAATAGTATATTCCCTATGTCTATCTTCAACTGTTTTGCTGTTATGGAAAGTTTCTGCTGCACCTACCTAAAATTAATTATAAATCGGCATAATTTATCCACAACCAGTTAAGAACATGGCAATTAATGCCGTAGATATATACAGGGTGTCCCAGATACAGCTGATATCTCGATTACGGTTTATGACAAAATGACAAGAGATATCTTTTGTTGTAAATTTATCATGGCACATTTTGAAAATGTTTTCATTTATACAGGCTGATCTATTTAAGAGCAGGGGCAATATCTTGGGAAATTTTAAATGGAACACCCTGTATTTTTTATGTCATTAAAATGGCCTTTAATTGCGCTTTACAGCATTGTTAATTTTTTTAATTTGAATGTTGCCTTACTGAGTTATTTAGTAATATGTGAAGAAATACAAAAAATTTGTATTTTATTTTATTTTTTATTTTTTGTATTTATTTTACATGTACACAAATTGACATTTGTTTTGCTGCTTTCCAACACTCTTGATATTTTCATTGTTTACATCGATCATTCGGCAATTCTTGCTTATTTCTTCACCTAGGTATTACTACTAAATAACTCAATAATGCAACATTCAAATTTAAAAAAGTAAATAGTGCTGTAGAGCACAAATAAAGGCAATTTCAATGACATGAAAAATACAGGGTGTTCCATTTTTCCCAACATATTTCCCCTCCCCTTAAGTGAGTCACCTTGTATAAATTAAATTATATTCAAAATGTGCCCTGATAAATTTACATCAAAAAATATCTCTCGTCATTTTGTCGTAAAACTCACCGTAATCGAGATATCAGCTGTCACGTTAAATTTGGGACACCCTGTATTAATTCCACCAAGAGCGAAATATGTCTCATTTCGTAACTAATGATTTTTAGTCCACCCTGTACTAATGAACAATTCCAGGTCGATCCATATTTCGGTCTTCTGACGTCTGCCCACCTCCAAAATCAGTGTGAAGCCAAGTAACGAGGCATACTTGGCGAGCATTTATAGGATAATGCGAATGCATTATAAATATTTATTAAAATATAAATCCTTGGTAATTTCTTGCCGAGACATTAATTTCTAGAGCGCCTGTAGAATGGATGACCAATGAATTTAAATGCGGGTTCATAAAATAACACCACAACAATGCCTCCCAATGAATTCCAAAGACATTCTTCTGGTTTTATGGCAGCAGCAGGTTGCGAACTGGACGGTCGCGATTTTGTATGGTTAATGGACGTCGTTATTCCATTACATAACTCCGGTTTCAATAAATTTCACCCATTAAGTCCGGGTTAATTTATCGGTTTTGATTCAAAATCGGATACTCATCTATAACAGTAAACTTTGCACACTGAAATTACTTATCTATGGCGAATAATTACTGTTCAGGGCAATTCCAGATATAATTTCGTAAACATTTACGTCTGCATCGGGTATTACCTCCATAAATTTATTACTGTCAAATAAAACGACCGTCAGGTGTATTTCTGTTGGAAATAAAAGAATAAATTCATTTTATAGTCGATTTAATACGCCTTGAAGGAGATCAGTTGTACCGTTGAGTGAAGATTGTATTTTTCAATCGACCGTTGTGCAGAAAAGGTCTCAAAGAACGAGCAATTTTTATAAAAGCCTTCATTTTAATTTCAGAAACTACTAAACGGTCTACTACAAATGATCCTTTAACAAAATAATCTCCCCCCACCTTGTTTCGAAGTGTATTCAAATTAGAAAAGCAACAGAAATTTCATTTAATTTTGGGGCGTTATTTTTCTGAAACGATTGAATTTACAAAAAGTGTATGAGACCATTTTAGTAGCAGTTTTTCAAATAATAATTTGACGATATTATTGAATACACATAATAATAGACATACTACTTTCGAAGATATATATAAATACAGGGTGTTAGTTACACATGCGGCAAAAATTCAAGAGGTTATTCCTTGGACTATTCTAAGGATATTTTATCCTTTGATGATTTTTGAAAAAGCGCGTTGTTGCGAAGATATAGGACGAAAAAAATTTTCAACAAATAACAATTTATTACTAAAAATTACATGCAAGATTTCTGAACCTACAAGAATTGTTCAAAATGGCTACCTCCAGCTCGGATGCAACCATCCAATCTTCTCCTCATAGACTCCCGAACTCTTTCAAAAACACCAGGGTCGTTTCTTATTGAGTTACACCCAGCAATTATCCGATCTCTTAAATCGTCCACATTCCACTGGCCTAGTATAAACTAACGACTTTAAATGGCCCCATAGGAAATAATCCAGGGGGTTTAAGTCCGGGGATCGAGCAGGCCATACGTGAGGTCCACCTCGACCAATCCAGCGATCTCCGTATGTTGCTGTTAAAAACTCTCGAGCAACTACACTAAAATGAGGTCGTGCACCATCATGCATAAACCACATTGCCCGTCTTGTAGCCAATGGTATATCCTCCAAAAACTGAGGTAGCGTTTGTTCCAAAAATTGTACTTTTATTTCACCTACATTAACAATGTGAAAAATACCAAAATTGGATTTGTTGAAAATTTTTTTCGCCCTATATCTTCGCAACAAAGCGCTTTTTCAAAAATCATCAAAGGATAAAATATCCTTAGAATAGTCCAAGGAATAACCTCTTAAATTTTTGCTGCACGTTTAACTAACACCCTGTATATATATGACTCATAGCTATGTAACATATCCTCCGGTTAAATATGTTACATTTTTTGGGCACCACAGAACTGTTGTTCATTGGTCACTCAATACAGTAGGATTCTGTATTGAATTTTCAATATTTCAATACTTTTCACTTACCAAAATTTTTTTAGAAGGGTGTCCTCGTTGTTAATGGACCACACTGTATAAAAAAATAAATTTACGTATGTTAACGTCATGTTATTCAGGTAATTATTTGCGATACATTGTTTCTCAAAAACGCAGGTGTGATAATTATAAATTCACTTCAAAGTATATCAATATTGACCAAGAAAAAGGCATACTATATTTACGTAAAAATTTTTTAAAGCTCACTCAATGTCATTTTTATTTATTGGCAGTTTTAACCGTCCTGCTTTGGTGGTAATTATAATAATTAGAGTAAAACATTGATAATAAATTGCGTATTTGATTAAACACTTACCGTGTATCCACAATTTATTTTCCAGTAAACAACTGCTTAAATTTAGAATCGAATATGTTTCGTTCATCTATATTTAGAATTATTCAGAATGGTTTATTTTTGTGAATACTTAGAATTGAAGTAAATATATAACTAGTTGACAATCTTTAAATCAAACTCCACCATCTTGTATAGAAATTATGACCTTGAATTTAATAGTTTTTCAGAAGATGAAGCACAGTTTAAAAACACGTTATTTTGGCTGACTGTGTTAAATACTCGATTGTCAATATTAAAAAAGTATAAGCATGTAAAATAAACCCTTGAGTCAACAGAATTATAGAGGCTGCTTTTTCTAAATTAGTTTTGTTGAACATTGCATGCCTCTTGTATAGAATTTTTCAAAGAAAAATCAGTTTTTGAAATTTTTTTTCTCTACAGGTCAGTGGTCAGCGAACACTGACCTTCTTAGCCTAATATACGACACGTAATTCTACTTCTGACGTCTTCAAGTAGCATAAAAGTCAGTAAATTACAGGAAATAAGTAACAAAAATAATAAAGGTAATGTCAAAAATTGTATATTTTTTCTAGTAGACCCTTTAAATGAATATGTTTAAAGAATAGGGTTATTTCTTTAAATACCTACGTTACAGACATAAAAAATACTTAAATGAATTAGTAAATACTAGATAATAATAAAAATAACAGTTAAAGAGGAAAATAATATAAAAAATATATCACTGAAACACTGAAAATTTCAAAATATTCCATATTCCAACACCAAACTAAAAATGTGTTTATTATATAGTTTCCTCCGATATTCTGAACGTTTGTCTAACGCTTGAATATGTTAAATAAATGTATAATTCATTACATCTAACGTTTTGTACCTTTTATTCAAATCGGTGTTTATGATCAGATTATACCAGTTTGGATCTTCCGCGAATAACGAACATAAGGAACGTACAAACGCCCTACCCACAACGATATTTATTGTTAGTTTTTTAACCTAGAATTGAATAAAAGTTCTTGGAGTCCGCCCACCCGACTGTTACACTTTAGAAATGGTCTCTTCTCTTTTCTGCTGTCACGAGAGATCTGTAAAAATAAATGCGTCCAACACACCTTTCACACACAATAGACTGATTAATGATATCTCCCAGAAATGTTGTTACATTAAGCCGGATTCGTATAAATTTGTGGGCTGAATATAAAATGCACAATCTAGCATTATTTGTAATCATTAATAATCGATTTATCAAGCGATTTTCTAAACGAATGGAATGCATAACGTTTTACCTGTTTATATTTCTCAGATCACGCCTGTTAACGCTGGGTTAGGGTTATTTTCGCCAGTCATCCTGCCTGAAAAAATCTCTCGACAGCTGTCTGAGGCTTTTTTAGACGCGATGACACAATTCTGGTAAATATAATTTACCATTCCGCTACTTTTTTCGCGATCTGGTCTGAAGCTGTATGAATTATTTATAAGAAAGTATCGGATCGAGTTTTGGGAAAAACTGCCCCAGTTCCGTCAATACGCGGGATCCTGCTAAATTTATAGCAGGAATGTATACCAATTGCTATTGTTGGACACGACTCGGTGACATCCTTAAGTATGTGTAATAAGATTGGATTTATTGACTTGAATTCGACACAAATAAGTGGATTTAGCCAATGTAGTCGTTGACAATGGAAGTTACAAGAAAATCAAATTTAATTACCTATACTTTAACACTATATTATGAAACTATTTAGTGAAACATATTAAACTGAGTGTTCTTTTTTATAGTGATTATTTGAATTTTATATTTTAGTAACTATTACATATTACTAACGTTTCATTTACTGGAAGGGAGGGATACTTTTTTAGAGCCTAATCACATCCTACATATAAAATTACATTATTACATTACATTACAAAATTACATTAGAGCACTACTATACACTAATAACATGAATTATTACGTTTTATTTTGATAAAAATGTCGGCATTTTAAATATACCCACACGTTTTAAAATAAAATTGAAATCATCACTTAAAGTAGACAACCTCCAAATTCAAAGCCAAAATCTGTCTGAAACACATTAAAAATACCAACTCCATTCTTCAATAGTTGAAGGGGTAACAATTTTATCTTCCTATACGGTCATATCTTTCGAAATAATAGCAATATCTGGTGTACTCCAAAGACCGCTCCTTGAGCCGCTGTAATTCGTAGTCTTTATAAATGACAGAAGTTGCAACTTCAAAGTTTTTTTACTGATATACATATTATTTGAAGGCCTGGAGTTATGAATAATTTAAAAGAGATCTACCAAAAATTGAGGCGAGATTTAAAAAAAAGATGAATATTAAGGTAGATAAATGCATTGTGACCTTTTACAAAGAAAACCAATAGCTTTGGGTAACTGTAATTGGAATTAAGTTAAACCTAACTAAAAAGATAATTTTCTACAGCATATTAGTCATTTAGTTATATAAATATGTCACCACAAACTCAGCTAAGCTAGGGATGTGCAATTCCACTAGCTTAAGTTCATTGACATTAGCTCCGGTAGCTCAGGGAGATTTATGACACAAGGCGTAGTATTCGTAGGGCTGCTTTGAATGTTGACAATTATTTATTTGGGCACCAGGATAATTTTTATAATAAGATAAAAGAAAACTATATAAAAGTTAGTTGAATACACTATAATCAAATAAACAAATTGAATGGAATTTACAAATGAATAATAAAGTGACTATTTAACAATAATTCAAAAATGATTTAATATTGACTAAAATATGAAAAAAAATTTGAAAAATGAAATTTTAAAATTGGCTAACTTTACACAATTTTAAGAGGTTCGGGGTCACTCTGAAAATCTCGTTCCTTCTTTATGAGGTCAGTACTCTCACCCTTAACCTGTGCTGATGATTGGATCCAGGTGGACTTTCCGTGGCAAAGTGGGGAAGCTAGAGCTCTAGTCCAGATGATGGTCACGTACTGCTAAGTCCAATCCTCTTATCTAGGGATCTGCAGGTGGTAAGCGTCCAGAGTTTTCAGCAGGTTATAGATCTCGCAGTCAGGTTACAGCAGCCTCGTCTCAGAAGAGTACATACAAAGAATTGTTTGTGTTAAGAGTGCCCCAAAATTTACAAATATATAGATGAACGTTGACGGCTAGTGTAGCCAAGATTAAAAATTATAAATAAATTCCTGAAGGGAATGTACCAGCAAATCTGGTATGGAAAAATCCTCTGTGATTCTCACAGGGAAAGTAATTAACAAATGAAAACAAAACCTGGAAGGTGTCAACCTTTAGTGACCCTACCCAGAATGAAGCAAATAAAATTACCCAAAAAATTGCATTCAAATGAACTGATTACAGTTCAGCACTCGACAATTTCTTAATAAAAAACTCTAATCATTACTATTTAAGGATACAATAGTTCAGAAGGAACAAAAATAAATTAAATAAAAAAACCCTCTATTATCTGACCCAAAATTCCAAAAACAACGGTTTCATAACCGGTTAAACAAGGAAATATTACCAGTCTAATTAGGTAAAAGAGAAAAATTATTTCATTAATATTTCAAAAACTGAGTGACAAGTTATAGAAATTCGTATTGATTTATTGTACAAATTTGTTGTCAAAGAACAATAATCAATGAATTTACTATGTTAGGAAACAGGTTCCAGTCTTCTAATCGGCGTGAATGTGAGTTATTCAAATCTATATAAAGTAACAAATTACTTAACCTAGTGCAGAAATTACGATATTAGCAATTTTCTATAGCTCCAATCATATATTATAACTATAAGATAAGAGAAGATAAGATAACGATAAGATAATTAACTTAATTCCCAAAGGGCACAACACGTGGTGGATAATCGCAATCCGATTCAAACAAAATGGAGGCAAGAAAACTCAAATTTATTGGTTTTAAAAAACAATGTTTTCTATAATCTCCGGACTAGAGCACAGCTTCACAAATTTATAAAATCATATTAAAACTATTTTCTATTGTTTAGAATCGTACTACATTTCACCATATAGGGTGACAAAAAAAATCTCCCTGACCACGCCTAAATAATTTACCTAAAATCCAGGTAAATCCTGATTATATATGAAATATAATTACTTAATAATAACTACAAATCGCTATGATCGTATTTCTGTACTAATAATAATTATAATCGCAACCAATAATGAAAGTGAATAAATTATATATATCAAAAGGTAAAATAACTCACATCTGCATCTGCCTACTTTCGAAGACGGGAACTGTCTATCTTGTCTATCCTAATTACACCTCATAGTCTGTTGGATTTTTGGAGGGGCTACCGTTTTTTCTAGCCAATGAGCGTTCTCCAACGCAGAATTGAAAAACGGAGAACTTAAGCCACCAACAATTAGGTTGGGTGTTTTACGGGGTGCATAATAGTCAACCTCATGAAACGACATTAAAATGTACGTTACAAATAATATAGTATCTAGTGCTTATTGGCCTATGCGCATAGCACGGGTCTATTCCAATAGCTCTCGACTAGCGGCAGGCACATAGGGTCGAAAGACCTGAGTGCTGCGGGTAACCGCGCCGCCTTCCAACAACAACAACAACATCTAGGGCTTACAAAAATTTGGATCTTACTATCAGAGTCTCAAGAGAATTTACAACATCGTACGTACTAAAAACTAGGAGACAACTAGAGAACCATAATAAATTATGTTCTCATAGGAAATTAAATTCTTCAATAATGGAAACGAAAGTGTATTTAATACAAGAATCATAAAACACAGAATTTTATTATAAATATCCTTATTGTCCAGCTAGTTTTTTTTTTACTGAAATGAAGCCTAGAAACTCCTGGGAAGAACGTGCTCGGATCGATTAGATATTCAGATTAGACCCGTGAAAGTTTCATGTTTATGTAAGGGCCAACGAGACACGTCTGATAAATACGGCTGATACGACTTTATCACCGTACATATTAGCTAAATTTCTCAATAACAATGGTGAATGTATCTTTCTCACACCCAGACAATAATTGTTGCAAATAACCTAGTGTTAATCACGAGCGCTAGTGTCAAATATCCTCTTCGTCCAATCTACCATCTGTTCATGTTCCGTCTCACTGAGCTTAGAAATATTACAACCCCCACCACACCCCTTTTGTTACCGTAACAATAGCCTTATCAGATTCTCCATGCAGTACAGCTCCGTTTTTGGTTAACTTCCGACGCAAAGTATTGCATAATTGTGACCAATAACGTGCTCGTAATTAAACAAATGATATTAATAGTCACACAAACGTGTCGGCATTTTTTTAAGAAATGGCGTTTATTCTATCACGATCTGGAGGTTACTGAAAAGGACAGTTTTAAGTAAACAATAGTTTTCACTTTCCTTGGCTCTATTTTATATATCATTTAGCTAAATGCCGTGATTTCAAAATTGATAAGCCGTTGCACAAGTGCAGCGGAGCATTATCTTTGTGCAATACACATTGTTTATTAAATTACTGTATTAACGTATGTAAGTACTAAGTATCTTTTTGGGTTCTGGCCTTGCGAATTTTCCCAGCCGTGTGATTAGCGGTAATTTGAAATGTAATTTGATTAATTTGTCCATCAGCAAAAAATAGAACGCGGTCCCAATATGTATTGTACTAATGATAATGCCTACGATGTTTGTGTGAAGCCACTTGGGTAACGCTGAGTTCTGCACTGCTTCAAGGTGACGTTAAATGACTATTGTATTTAACCTGACGGAATCTAGTTTGAGAAAAACGAACTTTGAAATATTTCATTGTATATTATTTACAAAACAACGTACATGAATAACGTTTTGTCAGTTTATACCGTTTTTTCAACCATCTAATTTTAAATCAAATCGGGGAATTATAATGTAACATTCAAAATTTATTATATACACAGTTTGTCCCCAAAGTAACCTCCCCCCTCCACTTGAACGGGTTGAGATATTGACCTCAAACCAAATGTAGGATGAATGGTATGAACCAGACAGGGAAGACTGGAACAATGGTCCCCCAATAACAGCTCAAATAGTCTGGTATACAGACGGCTCCAAGACAGAACAGGGAGTTGGAGGGGGGATCTATGGGGCGAGGCCAATAACCAAAATCTCAGTAAGTTTAGGCAAATGGGCAACTGTTTTCCAGGCTGAAGTAACAGCCATACAATGCTGCGCTAAGGAGGCAATAAGGCGAGGAACGAATACACATTCGATTTCCATTTTCTTCGATAGTCAAGAGGCGATACAGGAAATAGGACCCTCACAGGTTACGTCAAAACTCGTGTGGGATTGTCTGAATACCCTGAACGAGCGGGAGCGAGAATAACGTGACCCTAGCTTGGGTACCTGGGCAGGAGGAGCACTAGGGTAATAAGGAGGCAGATGAACTAGCCCGAGAAGGCGCATCAAAAGACCTCATGGGACCAGAAACCTTCTGCGGCATAGCGAAGCCATGCATTAAAACATCCATGGAGGAATGGATGAGAAACAAATCTCGAGAATGGTGAAGGAATCTACCACAACTGAGACAGGGAAAGCTATTCATTAAAGACCACATGCCTAAATTCACAGGAGATTTTTAAGCCAGAATAAAAAGGCCATCAGAATAATAGTGGGTCTCCTGACAGGACATTGTAGGCTACATAGGTACATGAATCTTATGGGACTGTCAGAAGAAGCAACTTGCATATTCTGTCAAGAAGAAGAGGAAACTTCAGTACACGTACTGTGCCAGTGCGAGTGCCTGACAAGACTGAGATTTCAAATACTTGGGCAAGGAAGACCAAGAGCCAACAGCTATATGGAGGAGCCTCAATCAAGGCTGTAAAGAAAATGTATCCATAGATGTTAAATTGAGGGAGTGTTGGTTTTTACAATACAATTCAATTATATGTTTCTCAGTAGAAGGTATTTGTACTACGAATTGCAAAGTTGCTGTTACTTGGAGCCACCCTGTATCCTTGACTATTTATTAGATATTTTGGTGTTAGCAGTCGGCGACGCGTAACAAAACATAAAAACATAATTTCTATAAATAAATATTTCTAAAAAAGGTATCGATTGCAATGAGTTTACCTAGTCATTAAAACGTCTGGCCACTTTTCGTCTCTAAAAAGTTTTATATTCCCCGCTACAGCTGCTAGATGTTTGGAAATGACTAGAAACACTTTCGTTTTTAGACCGAAAAGTGATAATTTGTTCTGTAATTCCGTCCACGGATCTGTGTTAACAAATTGAAATAACAATGTCAAAATTAGTATGGTAATTAAACCGGATATACTGATAATTAGTAGCCAATATTTTAGAAACTTTTATATCACTAGTATGTTTGTCTATGATATCACTTAATCCAAAAGAATTGGAAATGCTTTGAATAATATTTTAATAAATGATTAACAGATTTTCGTTTCTTCTCCAGGTGAATGTATCTCAAACATATAACAATTTGACACATTCCTGTGTATATTTAGTACGTCTTATACTAAGTAGAGAACAAATTACAGCCAATAATTAAACTATAAAACATTTCGTAATATATTAATTCTGTCAGATAAATTTACTTTTATCCACAAACTTCTAAAGTGTATTAGAGGAACATATGGTATTTATTTTCTGTGGCATACCTCTACCTACCACTTAATCCCGTAATATATGGCACTGATATTTTATTTATAAACCTACTAATCAGATCTGTAGTAATAATTTATTCTATTTGTAACTTGATAAACTTGTAAAATGGCCTGATTTAATATAGTACGTTAAAACACGCTTTTGGGTATCTCGTCACTGGAAATGTATAAAATTTATGACGTATTGGTTAAATACTTGCAGTTTTGACACTATCTATCATACATGTACAATGCATTCACGCCAGCATTCCGATCCTACCTTTTTTAATTTTTAGCGATAGAAAAAAATTATTAAGTACAAAAGTGGTAGGGTTTTTTTGTAGACTTTGTTATACTTATATTAAAAAATATGTCATATAAACGAAGGACAATAGAAACATACATTTTTAAATGGAATACCTGTATAGTTAGTGATACCTTGAAAGAGCTACTTTTTCTGAGTTCAATAATGTATAATAAGTAACATTTTTTTAGCTGTTTTAAGCACTTTTACATGTAGGACGAGAAAATTACAAAAATAGAATTTCCGATTGAAGTAACATAAAAATATCTAAATATATTTGTAAGTTCTGTTAAAGTTATTAGTCGAGTCTAATGAAACCTTATTTTTCAGTGTACACATCTACAAACCACACGTTCTAATACCTTTTACAAATCCGGTAATATATAGCTGCAACATTTTATTTATAAAGCTTTATTAATCAGATCTGTAGCAATAATGTATTCCTTTCGGACCCACCAAAACATTTCAATTTAATAAATTAAATGAAGACGTTCCCTATCTCTGGGTACACCACCATTTATGTTACGAAACCGATGCATATTTCTTCATGGTTAAAACCCGAACGGTCTCGGTAGCCACATGGCATTCGTTAGTTTTATTTCGTAACAACTTCTGGCTTCCAAATAAATCTCCGAATGCGACAATCTTACATACGGTCTAATTTTTTATAATTCCGACCAAATCGCGTCCGTAATAAAACTGTATCTTCTTTTTTGTTCGTTAATTGGAGTACATGGAAGTTGCCTCATTTTCATAACTCACATCGAGGCCATCATCTCGTCTAAGATCTCTTTATGATGTGTTTAACAGGTTACAGAGATCTAAAGATAATTGTTACATGGGAGTAGTTATGAAATTTGTTTTGAATCGGCGGAATTGGTAGGATAAAATAGAAAGTGTCATCTTAGAAGGTGAAGTTTGTATAATTTTAATCTTAATTACTTAATTCTGCTTCAAGGAAGATTCTATTAACTTGCTCGATGCAAAGTTGTGTTCAAATAAATTTTTATAGAAATACAGGGTGCTTCAAATTCGATGCAATACATGGGTATCTCGGAAACGGTAAGAGATATGAAGTCGGTTAAACGGAGGCAAAGTTGCCTATTTAGGGGGGCAACATAATGGTGAAAAGAGATCAAGGCTAATTTGATTAGTTTTCGAAATATTTTGAAAAAATCGAAAATTTCGATTTTCGTCTTTGTTTTTTTGCAAGCCTATTTGATGAGGTATTCAAAAATAAAGAGCACTTTTCTATAGCAACTTTTTGTCCTTTTTCGAATGGTGTTAGTGAATTTTCCGAAAATCGTTTCGTTTCCCGGAAACCAACATCAACTTAATTTTTTTAAATACGGACTTGGAATTTTTTTTTCAATTTTTTGGAATCATTTTTGTAACTTAATAGAATGCCACCATAAAAGGAACCAGATTTAAACGTTTTGTCTAAGAAAAATCCAACATTAGTATTTTTGTTTCGACTTTTGTTAATTCTAGATATTGAATAATATTTTTGAGGTTTCATTTTTATTTACGATAAATAAACAAAAGCTAATAATAAAACAACGAATTAACAACTATAAACTTTGATGTAATTGAATAAGCAATGAATACAACAACAAAATATGGTAAAAATACCCTAAAGCAGATGTTGAAATAATCCTCCGTCACTATTCATGCAGAGGTGTATTCGTCTTTTTAAGTTTTGAATAGATCTTTCGATTTCCCTTGCAGGTATTGCATTCAGAACACGAATAGTGGCATTTCTCAAATCCTCAATGTTATTATATTGATTCTTATGTAAAATATTTTTAGATCGTCCCCATAAGAAATAATCTAATGGGGATAAGTCAGGAGCTCTTGCTGGCCATTCTATAGCACCATGATTTCCAATCCATTTGTTTGGAAATGTTTCATTTAGGTAGTTGCGCACAATTCCTGAATTATGAGGAAATTTAAATAAAATTAAAAAATTCTAGATTGCCGAAAGCCATTTTTAAGTACCGATAGTGCTTGACACAACATTGAAATGTGTTTGTCATAGAAAAGTCTGCCTAGATAAAACTAAATCTAAGAGGATCACGGGAAATTATTAATGATGGATTTTTCTTAGACAAAACGTTTAAATCTGGTTCCTTTTATGGTGACATTCTATCAAGTTACAAAAATACTTCCAAAAAATTGAAAAAAAATTCCAAGTCCGTATTTAAAAAAATTAAGTTGATGTTGGTTTCCGGGAAACGAAACGTTTTGCGGAAAATTCACTAACACCATACGAAAAAGGGCAAAAAGTTGCTATAGAAAAGTGCTCTTTATTTTTGAATACCTCAAATCAAATAGGCCCGCAAGTCACGAAAATCGAAATTTTCGGTTTTTCAAAATATTTCGAAAACTAATCAAGTTAGCCTTGATCTCTTTTCACCATTATGTTGCCCCCCTGAATACGCAACTTTGCCTCCATTTAACCGACTTCGTATCTCTTACCGTTTCCGAGATCCCCATGTATTGCATCGAATTTGAAGCACCCTGTATAGCAGAAGGTAATGTAAATACATAGTGTCCTATTCTATAAGAGAAAAAATCAATGAAGCTACGTCTATATAAACTTTCATATTTTAAATGGAATACCCAGTACTATTTCACATCTTTGGAAATAACTCTTTTTGCGAATAGGGTCATATAAGGTTTTATGGGTCTATCTCTAATAATAAGGAAGATATGCCCAAAAAAGTGTGTCATAGTATTTGTTTACAAAAGTTGCTAAACTTTGACAACTTTTAAGCCACGAGAGTGTTTTGCAGGCATCTAATTTAACACAAAATCTGTTTACGATTTCCCGAGGCCTACTTTGTATAAAGTAACACCTACCGTTTTTATGCTGCGTTTAATTCTGTGGAAAAGCTCCACTTAGCACAGCATTACTCACTTGGAGGTCTCCGCAGTGACAAATACAACAATTAGCTGTTCCGCTGGCTAGACCCAGCACTCTTGATTTCTCGCTCATCCACCGTGTCAGCTTTTGCACAACGTTACACACAGGAACTCTGTGTTACACTTACCATGGTCAATTGATATTTTCAAACGGTGCCAGATAGTTTGATTTATTAGTTTTGTATGTGCAGCTCCATTAAGTTGGAGACAATAGTCGGAAGTGGAGTTACATCGGTTTCAATTTAGGAATGTTTTATTGCATTGTTCAGCGCAAGGATTTCGTATGGTCTGATATTTTTACAACTAGGTAAGATCGCAATCTGATGCCGTGTGCCTGTTTCGGCTGTTTCGTATTATGTAACATGATTTTTTAAATGCCTTCGCCACTACCGAAAATATTGGATGTAAAATAGTCAAAAAAAAAATTACTTTCCATATCTAAATAACTTTGCTACATATAGCATAATATTTTTAAATGACAGAGGTAGAAAATCACTCGATTGCCTTTATTTCAATGATTTTACATTATTCTTTAAGCAAAAACCATTGACAAAGTCAAAGTCTACTTATATAGATTAATAAAACACCTTCTTGGTGACACTGTATATATTCAAAATATTGACAAACGTGTTAAACTTGACCCCAATGCATAGAAAACATCAGCCGTTTTCCTAAATTTAAAAAGAAGCTCTTAGCTTTCCTACATGACATATATGTTTTTATACTTTTAAAGAATTTTTAGATTGTAGTCTTAATTGTTGAATGCGGAATAAAACTTTGTTTTGGAATGTTTTGTTTTGTATTTAGCGCTTTTATTTTAAGTATTTATTTTTGAAAATTTTTATAAGGTTTTTGGATTTGTTTTACTTTTGTGAACTATTTTTTACTCCAATTTTATTCTGTATTTATGACGTTACATGAATAAACTTATTGTTTTTATTATTATTATTATTATTATTATTATTATTATTATTATTATTATTATAATTATTATTATAATTATAATTATTATTATTATTGTCAAAAATATTTACTCGTTAATTAAATTTTCAATTAATTTTAGAAATTACTAATTTATTACACAAAAAGTTGTTCAGACTGAATTGCTGAGTAATTAGGTGACCCGTGTTAATTATAAAAATAAAAAAAATTATAGAAACAGACTATTTGTGCTGTTCTATTTGCTAATCAAGGTAACCGTTATTGTATCCATATTTTTGCGTTCTTAAAGCGATTGCCTTGACCATATTTAGAATAAGTTATGAAATTCAAAAGAAACCTGTAGTCATGTTAATTGTTTGCTTGGATTTCATGCAGAAATGACATCAAATTTTTTGTTAGACTCGAAACGAAACACAATAATGAAAATAGGTAATTCTCAAGTTACTACACAATTTTCGTCATTTTTCTCATGGATTAATGATTGTGTTTGTGTTAAAACTCGCAACGTAACGCTTTAGAGCAGCTACTTTATATACTCGTACTTACCACATCAATCTATTTCAGTAGATTATTTGAAAATATATTTTGGACCACGCGTTTTATGTTTTTCAAACATTAAATTAACCACAGAATTACGAACACTGAATTATGTTATTATTCAAAATTCGATCAAGACTTGTCAATTCAACCTTTAAATTCAATATTATCTACTTTTTTAATAACAAGAGAATAATATACCAGGGGAAAAATGTTTTACAATATTAAATAAAGTGGAAAATAATAATTGCTAAATATACAGTGAATAACAGTAAATACAGGAGTTCATAAAGCCCCACATAAATTCATTATTTCAAAAACGGTAAAGTTTTTGAAAAGTCGCTCGGACAGGTCGATTTTCTTTTATTTTTGCACTTGTTTTACGTATATAATATTTTTACACGGCGATTCAATGAAGCTACGTCGATATAAACTTTAATATTTTAAATGGAACACCCACTACTGTTTTACATATTAGGAAAGAACTCTTTTTTACGAATAGCATCTTGAAGGGGGTTGGAACCTTTGGTGTGAAGATAACACTGACTTAGTTTTCCACATAACACCAAAACACTATACTACACTCGACGCGCGTTTCGTCAGACAAGTTGGCATCATCTGGAGATGCCTAAAAATATCATCATATCAGTTTTAATTATCTCCGGATGATGCCAACTTGTCTGACGAAACGCGCGTCGAGTGTAGTATAGTGTTTTGGTGTTATGTGGAAAACTACGTCGGTGTTATATACTCCGTGAATAAAATATGGAACGTTTGACAACCAGTGTCATAGAATCAATGCGTTAAATCAATATTTTGATATACAGGGTGCTTTAAATTCGATGCAATACATGGGCATCTCGGAAACGGTAAGAGATGCGAAGTCAGTTAAATCCAGGCAAAGTTGCGTATTCAGGGGGGCTACATAATGGTGAAAAGAAATCAAGGCTAACTTGATTAGTTTTCGAAATATTTTGAAAAAACCGAAAATTTCGATTTTCGTTTTTATTTTTTTGCGGGCCTATTTGATGAGGTATTCGAAAATAAAGAGCACTTTTCAACAGCAACTTTTTGCTCTTTATCGAATGGTGTTAACGCATTTCCCGCAAAACATTTTGTTTCACGGAAATCAACAATTTTTTTAAATATGAACCTGAAATTTTTTTTCAATTTTTTGGAAGCATTTTTGTAACTTAATTAATTTTTTGTTAGCTTTTGTTTATTTATCGTAAATAAAAATGAAACCTCAAAAATATTATTCAATATCTAGAATTAATAAAAGTCGAAACAAAAACACTAATGATGGATTTTTCTTAGACAAAACGTTTAAATCTGGTTCCTTTTATGGTGGTATTCTATCAAGTTACAAAAATGCTTCCGAAAAATTGAAAAAGAATTCCAGGTCCGTATTTTGAAAAAATTAAGTTGCTGTTGGTTTCCGGGAAACGAAACGTTTTGCGGGAAATTGCTAACACCATTCGATAAATGGCAAAAAGTTGCTATAGAAAAGTGCTCTTTATTTTTGAATACCTCATCAAATAGGCCCGCAAAAAAAATTAAAACGAAAATCGAAATTTTCGGTTTTTTCAAAATATTTCGGGAACTAATCAAGTTAGCCTTGATTTCTTTTCACCATAATGTTGCCCCCCTGAATACGCAACTTTTGCTCCATTTAACGGACTTCGCATCTCTTACTGTTTCCGAGATCTCCATGTATTGGCATCGAATTTGAAGCACCCTGTATATGTAATACAAATTTCCATTAATTTTAATATTTCTGTGAAGAACAAATTCCTACTAAGTGTATTGGTCTGTTATTTAATGATTTTTTACACCTGCAGCGCATACCTACACACAGCCCGCAATAATTAAATTTCAAAAAAATCAATAGCAACATAATTTGCAATAAAATAACTTTATTAGGTTGGCGATAAAAACACCAATATACAGTAAATTTCTACTCGCCCGAAGCCATAAGATTACGGACATTTCATATATGCTTCTTGCTCGTATGTACAGGATATGCAACCGTCTAAAAACCCTGTGACAAATTCAGGTCTTTTATTGTAATCTACCCGTTACTATTTCGTAGTGGTAGAGGTAATTAGATGGTGCATTAGCAAAAACCACTCGGCGGCTGTGTGTGAAACTAATCTCAAATTTTCCATCTGTGTCGTGAACTTGCCTGACCGCAATACAGCATAAAGTTCCAAGCGCGACCTAAAAACTCCGGAGCACCAAATTGCCGTACCATCTAAGTACGGTAATAACAATAATAAACATTATAGGTTATAGTGTAGCAATTACGTGATTCAGACATACAGAGTGTGCCAAATTTAAGCGGTGTTCTTTAGAAAATAAACGGCGTTGTTCTCATGAAGAGTAGTTTATGAGAAAAAGAGGCTTGGGCTTTGGCAATTATAATTATTTTTTAATAAGGGATATCTTATATGCTACTGGTTTTTAAAATATAACACAATTCATAGTTTGTTTCTTTTGGGATTACACCACCTGTAAAATAACAAAAGGCAGAAAACCAGAAGTATGCAAATAAAGTTACAGACATTATATAACATAATGTTCAAAATAGCAGACTGGTTTACACTTAAAAAGGTCTACACCATCATAACAAGTTTGCATATCGAACAACATGTCATAATAATTACTATTAAAAATCAACTCTAGTTATGATTGCTCTATAGAGCACTTTTGAGCCAATCGGGTTAGGGACTCCTGACAAAATACAGGGTGGATCATGTAAAATTGATATTTTTTTACGTTTTCTCAAATAAAAGATGGCGCAACAGGTGCTGTCAAATATTTTTTTTTATAATAATTTAAGCGAAAATTCAACAGTTTAAGAAAGAAAACAATAGCTATTTAAATAAGAATAACTAAAGATTTTGTTCAAATGATCACCTTGGACCTCCTGACAATAGAAGAACCTATCAGTCGTTTCCTGGCGCGGGTTGTAAAATGTTTGCCTGGGGATAGATGCACACTTATTGGTAATTCTCTGTCGCAAACTCAAAAGATTGCCTGGTTAGGTAATGAATAGTACCTAATGAACACCTTAGATTTAAGGTATTCCGATAGAAAAAATCCAATGGACTCAAACCCGGAGAATCCAAGACGTCCAATCCGCCTGCTAGAATAAAGGTTATCAAGGAAATTCCTGACGTCCCGCAAATAATGTGGTAGCGACACCAGAGACTTCAATACTAGATCAGAATACTAGTTATCATATCATTTAAACTGTCTCTCAATTCTCTGCATACTAATCTTTGAAAAATTTAAATCGATCGATCCGTTCTTAAGTTAATGAATAAAAAGCAAATTCAACAGTTTAAGAAAGAAAACAATAGCTATTTAAATAAGAATAACTAAAGATTTTGTTCAAATGTTCACCTTGGACCTCCTGACAATAGTAGAACCTATCAGTCATTTCCTGGCGCGGGTTGTAAAATGTTTGCCTGGGGATAGATGCACACTTATTGGTAATTCTCTGTCGCAAACTCAAAAGATTGCCTGGTTAGGTAATGAATAGTACCTAATGAACACCTTAGATTTAAGGTATTCCGATAGAAAAAATCCAATGGACTCAAACCCGGACAATCCAAGACGTCCAATCCGCCTGCTAGAATAAAAGTTATCAAGGAAATTCTTGATGTCCCGCAAATAATGTGGTAGCGACACCAGAGACTTCAATACTAGATCAGAAACGAAACCAGAGGATTTTAATGTTTCACAAGCGAAAGAAGAGACGTGTGGCAGGGGAAGTATTGCGAGAAAATTTCCGCTTTTCTGAGGTTATAAAAATGCAGATGCGTCTCCGGAGAATCCAAAACGTCAATCCGGCTGCTAAAATAAAGGTTACCAAAGAAATTCCTGACGTCCCGCAAATAATGTGGTAGCCACACCAGAGACTTCAATACTAGATCAGAAACAAAACCAGAGAATTTTAATGTTTCACAAGCGAAAGAAGAGGAGTGTGGCAGGGGAGGTATTGCGAGAAAATTGCCGCTTTTCTTCGGTTATAAAAATGCAGATGCGTCTCCGGCGAATCCAAGACGTCCAATCCACCTGCTAGAATAAAGGTTATCAAGGAAATTCCTGACGTCCCGCAAATAATGTGGTAGCGACACCAGAGACTTCAATACTAGATCAGAAACGTAACCAGAGGATTTTAATGTTTCACAAGCGAAAGAATACGAGTGTGGCAGGGAGGTATTGCGACAAAATTGACTCTTCTCTGCGGTTATAAAAATGCAGATGTGGTTCCGGAGAATCCAAGACGTCTAATCCGCCTGCTAGAATAAATGTTATCAAGAAAATTGCTGAAGTCCCGCAAATAATGTGGTAGCGCCACCAGAGACTTCAATACTGGATCAGAAACGAAACCAGAGAATTTTAATGTTTCACAAGCGAAAGACGAGGAGTGTGGCAGGGGAGGTATTGCGAGAAAATTGCCGCTTTTCTGCGGTTATAAAAATGCAGATGCGTCTCCGGAGAATCCAAGACGTTCAATCCGCCTTCTAGAATAAAGATTATCAAAGAAATTCCTGACATCCCGCAAATAATGTGGTAGCGCGACCAGAGACCTCAATACTAGATCAGAAACGAAACCGAGGGATTTTAATTTTTTACAATTGAAAAAAGAGGAGTTTGGCTGGGGAGATATTGCGAGAAAATTGCAGCTTTTCTGCAGTTATAAAAATGCAGATGCATCTCCGGAGAATCCAAGACGTCCAATCAGCCTACTAGAATAAATATTATCAAGGAAATTCCTGACGTCCCGCAAATAATGTGGTAGCGACACCAGAGACTTCAATACTAGATCAGAAACGAAACCAGAAAATTTTAATGTTTCACAAGAGAAAGAAGAGGAGTGTGGCAGGGGAGGTATTGCGAGAAAATTGCCACTTTTCTGCGGTTATAAAAATGCAGATGCGTCTCCGGAGAATCCAAGACGTCCAGCCTGCTAGAATAAAGGTTATTAAGGAAATTCCTGACGTCCCGCAAATAATGTGGCAGCGACACCAGAGACTTCAATACTAGATCAGAAACGAAACCAGAGGAATTTAATGTTTTACAAGCAAAAGAATAGGAGCGTGGCAGGGGAGGTATTGCGAGAAAATTGCCGCTTTTCTGCCGTTATAAAAATGCAGATGCGTCTCCGGAGAATCCAAGACGTCCAGCCTGCTAGAATAAAGGTTATTAAGGAAATTCCTGACGTCCCGCAAATAATGTGGTAGCGCCACCAAAGACTTCAATACTAGATCAGGAACGAAACTTGAGGATTTTAATGTTTCACAAGCGAAAAAAGAAGAGTGTGGCAGGGGAGGTATTGCGAGAAAATTAACGCTTTTCTGCGGTAATAAAAATTAATATGTCCTGTTGATACGTTAGGTTCAGCCCTTGAAACTCATGGACATTATCCTAGGAGATCACATGATAGGACGCTTTTTCATTGAAGAAAATTTTACAGGACATGTATACCTTGACTTTTAGAAAATAATATTCAGCCTGCGATATCCGGAGCAGTTCAGAAGAATGTCTCTAGGTTTCATAACGTATCGATAGAATGGTGCTTCAGCACATTATTTTAGGGAAGTCAGGTATTTCCTTGATAACTATTATTCTAGCAGGCGGAGTGGTCGTCTTGGATTATCCGGATTTGAGTCCTTAGGATGTTTCCTATGGGAATACCTTAAATCTAAGGTGTTCATTACCCAACCAGATAATCCTTTGGATTTGCGGCAGAGAATTACCAACGAGTGTACATCTATCCCCAGGCAAACATTTCACAACGCGCGCCAGGAAATGACTGACAGATTCTTCTACAGTCAGAAGTTCAAAGGTGCTCATTTTGAACAAAATCTTTAGTTATTTCTATTAAAATACTGTTTTCTTTATTAAACTGTAGAATTTGACTCTTTTTTATTCATCTATGTCCTTACTCACAGAAGCGCTTATAACTTGAGAACGGGTGTACCGATATGTACCAATACGTACCGATATGTACCGATACGTACCGATATGTACCGAAATTCTTGGTTTAGTTCAGTGTAATTTGATATTTATGCCTTCGACAACAGGTACATGGAAATGCCAACATATAGGTATGGGCCGCACTATATTTTATTTTCTATTGAATTGGAATTTCGTCAGGTATTTCTGTAATAATTTTATTATAAATTTGGAGTCACCTAATCCGATTTTAGGTTATTTGTTGGTTTTTTCTCGCTGGTGCTGCGAAAGTATGAATTTTATCGTGCTGCAAGAAGGTTTTTGTTAGTAAATAATATATTTCTTCAACAAGATGTGTTATATATTGTTCTTATAAACACTGGTCAATTCTGTTGGGATCTTGTTACTACAGCAATATTTCTAAATTTATATCACTTATTTTCTTCAGATCATTAAATTTCGAGTCATTAATATGAAAACTTAATCAACATAGAGAGAATATTCAATGTATTCTGAATATTGCACTTCAAAACGAGATGCAAACAGATTTTACTGGAATAACTATAATAAGTTCTTTATAATTCATCTAAAAAAATTATATTTAAATGTATGTCCCTTAATAACTTGCTGCGATCGTTTAGGAACTTTAAACAAATATATGAAGGTTGTTTTTCTTGCAGATGAACCAGACGTGTAAAGTTTGTGGAGAGCCGGCAGCTGGTTTTCATTTCGGGGCCTTCACATGTGAAGGATGCAAGGTAATTATTTTTTTTATATATTTTTTAGTATATGCTAAATATTTTTAAGCTACAGTTTCTAAATAGCACGTAAAGTTGACAGATTTTTCATCCTTTGGTACAATTAACGTGAATAGTAAAGTAAACTTTGGATCACAAGAGTATCTCTTTCTTAGATTTGTCTGTGACTTTGTATTGTTTACAATTCTAACACATAAAACCTACATTGTCAGCAGTTCATGTAAAGCTGTCTCTCTATAAAGAGCGCATTGTTAAATTAGTATTGTTCAAAAATATGCATAACGAATCAATTGAATATGTCTGTCAACTTTCGTTTTTTGTCACGTAAAAACTGACAATCTATGTACAAGCACACATGAATATTAAAAAATCCTAACCGTTAACTTCCTCAAACCTTGAGATTTGAGTACACAGGGTGTTCGTTATAAGAAATCATGTAACATGAATACAATACTTATATTGATATGAAATTTAAGAGTATTCTAAAATGGTCCTGGAGACGCTAACATTGAAATTTTAAATGGGAACGTAGCTTATTTGACATCAACTAGAATCTAACAAAAAAAATATAGCTGTGGTAAATAGAGTTAGATAGTGGGGCAATTTATTCAATTATCCTATTTTAGTATGTCTACATTGTCAGTACCAAAAAGAGGCGCAAAAAACTGTCCTCGGCAAGCCATGGAATAAAAATTTAAAGCAATTCCAAAAAAAACCAAAATTTGTTATTGAAATATAAAAAATATAAAACATAAAATATAGAAAATATTTTCCGTCTTGAAAGGAAATATTTGTGAGGAATTATTTCTTTCTTTACGTTTTCTTTAGATTTTAAATTTTAATTAGAGCTATAGAAAATAGTCCATCAGGTCATATCACAAGTGTAGAACGACCACTTTATTAAATTAAATAATTACAATTTAACAATGTCTCTTTTACGGTCTCTCTTCGTTAGCATAATAGTACTTTTGTTCCTACCAACACTTCTAGATTATTGAAAATTGCTGACCAAATTTTTCACCTCCTAAAACAATTTCCCATAGGTATTTTCATTGGAACACCTTTGGGAATTCTTGAAATTAGTTCCAAATCTTAGATTCAATACTGAATGAAGCTCTTTGACATGTATTGTGAATAAAATGATAACCAATAAGTTCTGGCTAGATATTTTGCCAACAATTGCTGCTGAAATAAGTAATTTATCTATGCTCAGGACTACTTATGAAAATAATTATTTTTATTGACAACAGATAAGTAAATTTTCTTTGGTAATTCATTGGTTTGGTTAGTTAAAACCATTTTAATTTTTTTTTATTCAACGGTATTCAACTCTGATGTCTTTTATTTTATTCAGAATTGCGTTCTTCTGTAAAACTATATTATATTCATTTATTTGGAGATGCCGAAAACAACTACTCCACGGGCAAAATGCCACGACTGGCGTTGCCTTACATCAACATCTCCATGGATGTCGCCACATCCTTCATCAAGACCAAATACCAGACAATGACCTTTTTCGATCTTGTTATGATCTCATCAGATTGTCATAGGTATCGGAATCGACGAATGATCTACCGACGTGATTGCCTAAGGGGCATAGAGAATGTTTGTAGTGGCGAGATACAGTGAAATACACCGTAGTGCCCCCTTTCGGTCTTTGCTACTACCTGTCTGACAATTATTGTCTAGTTGACAGACAGATAACGATCTGCTTTTCAGCAGATGCCATTACAGCGATCTCTATTGTCTTTGAGGAAGACAATCCTACTTATTTATTTATTTGGAGAAACCGAAAACAACTACTCCACGGCCAATATGTAAAGGTAGTAGCAAAGACCAAAAGAGGGCACTACGGTGTATTTCACTGTATCTCGCCACTATACAAATATATTATATTCAGTTTCTATTGTCTTCTCTGGATTAATACTGATCACATAGTTAATGGGACACCCTCTATAGGTCACTTTTTCTGAAATTCTGCAATAAATATCAGTTTCACTCCGTCCAGATTCGCTCCGACAGCTTGACCTTTATCTGAACTTTTTGCGGCAAGCAACTGATCTAATTCCTTCAATTAATCAATAACGTACAAGAAAAAGACATTAGATTTCTCTAAAATTATCCAGTTCAATAGTTACCTATTGAAACATAATATACCTACATTAATTTTTACAAAACCTCCGCGCAACGCTCTATTGTAATAGTTAAATGACACTCATTAACCTGTTCCAATTTTACTTATTGCGGCGACGTATCGACCATGTAAAATAACTATAGTAATCCATTAAGGATAAGTATAAAATTTCGATTACTTTTCCTCTATCGCGACTTACGCAATGCGTCACGCAATATGTGCCGCGCAAATTGAATGACAAATGAGGAATACCACCGTGGAGGAGCGGATAGCTCCAAATTTGAGCGTTTTGTTATTTAATGTTCCCTATTGGAACCAATTCGTTAAATTGGTACGCAATTTTATATTTGCTGGTTATTGTGGACGTACCTATTTCATAAAATACATAACTGGAATCAGTGTATATGTTAGGCTCAGCTCAGTGATAGAAAACAGTCAAAATTGATAACAATGCGTTTTGCCAAAAAGCCAGAATACGAAATTCATGTTGTGGTTCCAACCATGTGTTGTGTAGGTTTGAAATATAGTCATGATGCAATGTAATATAAGACACACTGCTTCAAAAATAACTCAAAAATGGCTTGATTTGAATCAAATATGGACAACAGACAAAGTAGTATGTGTTTTTTTATTAATACTGTTTGTGACAAAGTGCTTAATATAAAAATAACAAAACAATATTTAATTGTCTAATTAAGTAAAACTCTGAATGTTTTGGAAGCATTGCTCTCTTGTGAAAATATTTATTTATATCTTTATTTTTAGTAGAACTGTTATTGTGAAACTTTGAATAGGACTGACATTATTTGACTAACAGTTGAATTGTCGTTCAATTATTTACTTAACACTTTTCGTAGGAACTTGACTTTTCTGTAATTCTCAATAAAATAATCGACTTTTGGAAAGTGGCGAACAGTAAAACTTTTAATATTTCGATTAATTTTGTTTCAAACTGAACCAGACTTGTTTTAAGTAAATGATAATTTCATTAGCTTTAAATTCTTTCATCATAATGATTTTATATTTATGTTTAATCATAACAATGACTGAGACCAAAATTACACAGCAAACTTTATTTTTTTTAAATAAACATACTGTATGTTAGTAGTGGTGTATGCGTCTGACAATTATTGTCAAACTGACAGACAGATGGCGACCTGCTTTTCCGCAGGTGCCATTACAGCAAAGTAATGACAAATAATAAAGACGGATAATAGCAAAGACCCAGAGATGGCACTACGGTGTGCTTCTCACCACTACTAACATTCAAGATGTCCCTTAGGCAATCATGTCGCAACATTGTTCATCGAGTCCACTACCTATGGCACTCTGACGAACGCATAATCAGCGCGAAACCGGTCAGTGTCTGGTAGTTGTTCTCGATGAAGGCTGTGGCGACTTCCATGGAGATGCCGGCGTAATGCAACGCCAGTCGGGGTACATTACCGTAGAGTAGTTATTTTCGGCGTCTCCTTCAAATTAAAAAAATTTCTTCTTTATGTTCTTGAAACAATAAACAAATTGTCAATGTTCATAGTTATAAATATAAATAGGGAGAGGTTCATTCACAAGTTCACAGCCGACGTAGACATTAAGTGCCACAAGGCAGATACAATTTTAAAAGGCCCTGGTACAAATTTCAAATTTTTTACTCATTCAGTAATCGCCGTAACCATAGAAAAATATGTTTCCTAAGCGTATAATAATCAGTAATAGTCGTAATTCATGTTTATTACCGATTATGTTTATTTCAATTACCGAACTTGCTAATCGAATTCCGCAAATTATTTCAATAACCGGGTCCCAGGTAATTCTTAATGGGGTGTTTTCCTATTTTTTTTTTACATCGGCAATGGAAAGTAGTTGGAAAAAGAAGAGATACGTATTTCTGGAATTTTAATATTGAATTCATTTAAGTCCATAAATTATTTTTTTATTGTGCGCGATATCGATGTGACGTCACTAAGCGAAAATTTAAAATTTGCGCCATATTTTAGTGATTTCTAGGATATTTTCATTTGTGTGCTTGGTGTCACTGCGTGACAACTTTATTTTTGTTTATGTTTGAATTATTTGGTTAGGGTAAACATCATGGCAAACATGAGACATTGTTTTTAGTTTATATTTTTATCTGTGAATTCTTGTCTCTGCCTTTGACTGATTACAAGTGTATTTATTAGTAATAGAAAAACATCGTAATTTGTAAAGGTATTTTTTGAATATATTTAATCGACTTTGCAGTAATACTGTTAAGTTAAATACTAACCTTACATTTTTCATCCCTTTTATTTCTGAAAGGATCTATAGAATCTTTATAACAAAAAGATGTATAACCGGTAAATTGTCGGACTTAACCTCTACAAAACCTTGCTCCATGTTTAATAAAAGTTTACTTCACAAGAAAACAACAATACAACAAGCCAAGTTGTCAAGTCAAACACAAACAGGAAATTTCAAATGTCAATTGTCGAAATGTCAAATGTCGTTACAAACTGAAACTAGCCACATATTATCAGTGTGACCTCTTTATAGATACATTTTCCCCAGTTTTCACTTACGTAACGTCACGAATATAGAATAAAACTTCAAAATTGAATTAAAAATTTTCTACCGATTTAATCTTAATAATTTTTATCCTAATAAATATAAAAAAAAAATATATTTTATAAAAATACAGGTTTCCACTTTCATTTCGATTGAAGGAAAATATCCCATTCGAATTACCCCATCACTGTGATAAATGTCACAGGTTTTAATTCGGCGATTCCTCGCATTCTGCCCGGCATCCGCCCCGCTAACCCTCCACACTCGGTTGACAATGGGCGAGAGCCAGCCACCATGCAATCCGACCGGGTTTTCACGGTAGGCCGGTTCGGAAATCGAAACGGCGGGTGACGTAAGCCGGCGCGGGCGTCACGCGCGCCGCAGAAGACGGGACGCGCGTGCTGGAGCGCCGGCAGAGACGCGCCGCGCCGCAACTGGACCGTGGAACTACCGCGCTTACTCGATGCGGTGAGGAGACGGACGAGCGATAGTGCGTTTGTAGCGGTGATGTTTCACGGGCGGCCGGCTTCATGGATCATGTTATTTGTTTCGTAGGTAGCTAGATTTGGCGTAACACTAAAATCAACAAGTTTGGGAGAGTACCCAAATAAATGAATTTAAAAATAAAGTGGATACTCGAAGTGGATGGTTCTTTATGAAACATCGTGAAAATAGTTGTTTTGAAAAAAACATTGATCTCATTTAGATCTCATTTAGACTAGTATATAGAGTGTTTTCTATATATTTCTTGGAACATCTAAATGAGATCAATGTTTTTTTCAAAACAATTATCGTGAAAATAATTGTTTTGAAAAAAACATTGATCTCATTTAGATGTACCAAGAAATATATAGAAAACACTCTATATACCTACTAGTATTTCGACTTGTTAGGCGGTTATGGGGGTCAAACCGATAGAAGTATCGAAACTAGAGTAAAAGAACATAAAAAAATCCATATTAAATAACACAAAAAATTCAGGATTTTCGACGCATTGTATAAAAAACAATCATTTTATAGATCAGAAAAATGTAAAGGTACTGCATCGTGAAAAGAAAGGAAAGCGCTATCTATTAGATAGCGCTTTAGATCTATTAGAGCAATTAGAAATTAAAAAATCTTTAATTATAAATCCGTGTACTACGAATGATCAGATAGATTTTACACTCTCGCCCTTCTTAGAAAAGGTAATAAAAACTCGGGCTTTACCGGATGGTAGGATCAATCGGAGTTAGGTGCTCGTAAACAAATAAATAACGAAAACGCGCTTGGAAATGTTTGGTAATAGACATTTACTCTATTGAAAAGGGCCTAACAAGCCGAAATACTAGTATATAGTGTTTTCTATATATTTCTTGGAACATCTAAATGAGATCATTGTTTTTTACAAAACAATGAATTTAAAAATATTCTTGTGTATAATTAAACAAGATCAGAAAGGCTTCCGGTGAATAGAATATTATTTAAAACAAATATCCGACTGACAGAATAGTTCAAACATTCTGTTTATTGCATTATATTCCAGACTAAATCATTCCTACAAGTTTGATTTTTCTTTTAGACTTTGAGAGACATCTGTGTTAGTACATAAGAAAACATACCATAACGTCACAATATGTAACTTATTTGGTTAATTGCACTGTCCTCAGTTCGGCGTACAAAACTGTATTGAAGTAGATTGATGATATTTTTACATGCTTAATAAAGCGCAAGATTCAAGGTGGCGTATGACAGAATCGGTAACTTCCGGTAAACAGTAAGTGTAATTTCCGTAACTCTTTATACCTACTGAAAAACATAAGTGCTTCAGATATTTTCGAATAAAAGCAATTTGGTTCCTTTTTATATAGAATCTCACTATTACTTCTACCTAAACGAATTCTAAAGGACGATACAGAATATGATTTTATACTACATTTAGTTTTTTTTTTTTTTCAAGATATAACATTAAATGTATCTACTACAATTTCCCCTAAATATACCATAAGTTATATAAACCAAAATAATTTGTAATATCCATAAACATTGTGTTTTACTAATTAATCAAAAAAACCATGAAATTATAGAGGAAAGACGCAAAAACACCATGTATTAAACTAGGAATACATAACACAGGATTACTAGGTAGCAATAGAAAGTACACTGGTAACTTTTTTATTATTTCAGATAGAAATTTGGAGGGCTGGTACTAATAAATAGTTAGTATATAGTAATAGCTGATAATTTTGAATATCAAATTACAATTTCTTATTTTTAAATGATACACCGTGTATTTGTTGAAATTTTTCGAATTGACGGATCATTTTACATCTCTATACATACAGTATAAATACCTATATTTAAACGTTTAGTGTTTTATATCCTAAACTACACAAAATAGAATATAACGAAAATAGTTGGTAGTCTAGATAATGAATAGTATACTTAAAGCTTTTACACTTTTTGTTAAGTGGCAATTTTAATGGAGAAGTTAATAATAGAATATCGAATTAAACCTGGAAATATTTCGCAATCATAATATTTAAATTGAATCCAATCATTCTATAAAATATTTTACAAACAGTCTTCGCCGTACTTGATAATTTTGCAATCAAATCATCAGATCATTTAGAATCTGTTACAACCAACGTACAATTTATTATTTTCCGTCCGTTCGCGCGATGCCCTCTGCATTTTAGAAGGTTCATTAAAGCCGAACACCGCGTCACGGCTAATTTGATTCGAAAATATTTAGCAAACGAGGTTTTAATGCTAATTCGATTACTAATGTAAATCAGGGGTAGCCGCTGTGGCAACTCGCTGCCGTAACGACGAGGTTAAGGCTCAAATAAAATCGTAAGCTGATGTCAACACGCTCTCGAAGCGTTTCAATGCCACGGTTAAGTCTCGGTCCGGGATTTCTTTAGATAAACCGCGAATGTCACAATGCATTTGTGGGTGTAATATAAGAAGGCATTGTATTTGCCGTGCGACTGGTTGCATAACCACAGACCTACTAATTTAGGTGTACACTGAGAAAATGAGTTGAGTTACTTGGCAAAATTCTAAATATGTAGTGCTTGCATACAGAAAACTTCTTCGTTGAAGACCGTAATCTTATTATCAGGTACTTGGAGTTACGTTAGAGACATGTTAGTCTAGTTGGAGGAACATCCCTATATTAACTAAATTATTTTTTATCAGAAATCGCCGATAAAGTAACAATTAATGTGCTCCTATGGATTACACCTAAGGCACCTGTGAACTCAAGTTTCGATTGCAGACAGTCACGCCATAAGTTTTGGTCTACCAAGATAAAAATATTTCAAATAAAACACTCACCAACCAATTTAAAATTCTTTGGAATTAGTCAAGCTGCTGTCAATTTACCAAGAAGTTCTTCATGTATCCTAAATGAGATACAGATATGAGGTACTGGGGGATGAATACCGTTTCTAAGAAGGGCGAGAGTGTAAAGTCTATCTGATCATTGGTAGTACACGGATTTATAATTAAAGATTTTTTAATTTCTAATTGCTCTAACAGATCTAAGCGGAAAGCGCTTAGATAGATCAGATAGACTTTACACTCTCGCCCTTCTTAGAAACGGTATTAAAAACTCGGGCTTCACCAGATGGCCAGAGGTAGGCTCGTAAACAAATAAATAACGAAAACGCACTTGGAAATATTTAGTAATAGACGTTTACTCTATTGAAAAAGGCCTAACAAGCCGAAATACTAGTATATAGAGTGTTTTCTATATATTTCTTGGAACATCTAAATGAGATCAATGTTTTTTTCAAAACAATTACTTTATATATAAATTAGCCCCCTAGAACAGTTGTGAACAACAGGAACATGTACCCTGTGAATGTTATGCCACAGCATCCATTAGGGAAATACCTGGTGGAAAAACACTGGCCACCTATGGCCAATTTGAGGTAACTCATCCTGCAAATAGTGTCCCCACCTTTTACGCCAACGTAGACTGGTTGCTTTGCTTGGATGAAGCGATTGGACTAAGAAAGACACTCAGAGGACGCAATGAGCCATGGTGTAATTTTTGGGTTACCATTTCACCAGTCACCAAGTGTAAATAATTATTCTATGCAAAAGTGAAACCATTATTTCTTCCAAAACTTAAATAAATAATCTTTTCAATGGTGGATGGTTCCGACCAGTCACTACCCAAAATCGAAAATATAATATTATATTGGATAAAAATAAAAATAAAGCGGAGTTAAATCATTAACTGCTATAAATATATGCACTACTTTTATTTTACTGAAATGATATGGCTCAACTATAAACTATTCCCGAATTTATGTTCGTATTATTTACTGTAATTTCTTCGAATTAATGATCAGTACCCCCTATATAATATAAATAGCTATTTCCAAATTTAAATTATTCCCATTTCTAAATGTTACAAACTTTACATATAAATCAATGGTCATATAAAAGTAAGTACATATCTATTTGACCTAAATATAAAAGCGGGGCCGTAAATCATTCTCTCAGTGTACAGGCCGTGTCTCCGTCGTGTGTCGGATTTGCATAACGGCAGCCCTCCGATTTGAATATAATTGCATACAATTAGTCGCCGATTACACAGTTGGCCGGTGGAGCGATGTGGCGGGAAAGTGCTAAAGTGCGTTGCGGGCGAACTAACCCGAGCATACCTTACGTCACTGGGCTTCCGACCCACTGGTCTAGATGGCCAGCGGGCCGTCGGGCCCAGCAATGCCGCCCTAAACAATGCCTACATGCGCAATTTCACTTTTATTGTGGCGTGTTGCGGTGTTACGCAAGCCTCGTCAGGAAACGGCTCGTTTGCATGGATGGCAGAGGAAACGGTCGGTCTTTTAACAGCTACACCTCCATCAGATAAGATCCTAACCAGTAATTATGCCAGCTAATATATTTAATTATTTCTAGCCTAGCCCAATAAATGTTATTATCTATAAACATTGTAATAAAGCCGTTTATTTACAAGTCAATCAATGCGCAAATTGGGAAAAAGGTTAGAAAGGTTAAATGGCTTGCATAATCTGTGGTACAACTATTAAAGATGATAGTAGGTACATTCAAATCGTAGTTCACGTTATATTGTGTGAAAATACCTATGTGATATTCAAAATTCTACAAATATATGGAATAGAAACGTAAAAATTCAATTGTAATGATACAATACACGAAAACTCTTGTGTATTAGAGATTTGTTATGAAAAAAATACATTTAAAAGTCTAGAGTTTCTAGAGGAAAGTTTGTACATGCATAGATTTGCTAAAAGGATTAATTTTCGACCACGGCAAGTGGTATATAAGGATATCTTTCAACTATATATAACTATTTATTTTGCTTATATTTATAGAGATAGTAGTAAGCAGGAGCTAAACCCCGCCCACACACAAAAATTTAAATATTAGCTATAGAATTGCCGAAGAGTATTCAAAGAAGTGTGGAGATCGGCAGTTACTTGCATGTTAGGTTTACTGACATCAATGATCCGTCAGTAAATAAGGGCGATGAGAAAACTTGCTTGGAATTTTTATCAATGGCTTTGTGACTGAAGATTTACGCTTTATAACGCCACAAAAAATTATTATAATAGCAGTACTTATATTATACTTAATTTTTTATCGGTTACAGCGCAAGTAGCATTGATATTCAGCAACTATTAGCAGCAAAATATCATGCACATATTAACGCTACCCAACACAATGTAGACATAATAAAAGAATTTGTGGTTATTTATGCCATAGTCCACAAACTATTCCATGAATCCTTTCAGTGTTTAAAAATATTTCTGCATGAACCCCTTCTACTATTTTTTTATTTGGTGTATTCATTAAATAGTCCTTTGAAATTTTAGTAGTGAAGCCTTTATACATTACAATTGTTCCGCATAATATTTGTCGTCATTGTTGTTATTAATCATCAAAAACAAATTTGTACTCGAACTAATCGTTTTCCTTTATTTCCAGTCATTCTTCGGTCGATCCTACAACAACCTGGGCTCCATCTCCGAATGCAAGAACAACAGCGAGTGTGTCATCAACAAGAAAAACCGGACAGCCTGCAAAGCGTGTCGTCTCAGAAAATGCCTCCTGGTAGGAATGTCAAAGAGCGGCTCCCGCTACGGCCGCCGATCCAACTGGTTCAAGATCCACTGTCTCCTTCAAGAACAGCAGCAGCAGCAGCAGCAGCAAGCTGCCATGAACATGCAGCAGAACATAAAACCACCACAGAAAACACCGCCACTCCATCACCAACCACTCGGAATGGGTTTGCTCGGGGTTAACCCCTTCCCCCCACCCCTTCTTCACTTAACCAAAACGAAGGAGGAACTCATGCTGCTAGGCCTTGATGAGTATAAAAACTCCGCCTCACCTTCAGTCAGTTCGCCTGAATCACACAACTCTGACTCATCAGTTGAAGTCAGCGATGCTAGAAGGTTACCTCTATTCCATGGTATGCTACACCCCACATTTCTTCCACATCCAGGTATCCTGTTTCCTCCGGGTTACTCCCCTTTATACCCAGGGCTGCTACAGCCGGCTAACAACAACAACGGATTGATGAGGAACCACAACCCTGGTGTAGAGGCCTTCAACAAAAGAGTATTCCTAGATGCTGTTCTCCAGTCTCAGCGCTCGCCAACTCCAGAGGAAGTAGAAACGCCCGTGCCCGCGCAATCTTCCATACAAGAAGACCCCATAGACCTTAGCATGAAGACCATCAGCGAAAGGGGGTCTTCTCCAGCGCATAGCGATGGATCCGGAAGCGTCGCCACAGAGAGAGGTAATGGAAGTGAAGCTGACGAGGAGAGCGACTGCGAGTCGGAAAACGAGCTGAAAAGGATAAAGGTCCTGCGGCCCACTCCGCTGGACCTGACGACGAAGGTGTGACGGACAGCGGCCTGACCACCACTGTGTTCTGTGGAGTACCTGGCGCGCCGTGACTCGCAGAGATGCATTTCACATCATAAAGGCGGCTGTGAGCGTCTCACGCAGGGTAATGAGCTTGCACATAACATCATACGAGCCGATCATGCCATCTGGGACAAGATGCTTTCCTATGGATGCGCGAGCGCGGTGTGGTATTTTTATTTGTCGATTGGTCGATCGCAGCGGTTAGTTAATTGTTGGCCATTGTTTTAAAAGACGGAGATCTAGATCGCTGTTGGAGAGCTTTTTCTTTGACAGGCGTCTAAGAACAATGAATCGTGACTGAGCATGACTACGCCACGTTTATGTCTCCGTAGTGTCAGGGTATATGCGGTTTACATATACAGGGTGCCTTGAAATTAGTGTAGTTGGTAAAAGTAGTAAATTATTTTGTTTGGAAAATAGTGCTTCATTGCCTAAACAAGACAAGTCAAAATCAATATTCATTTACGAATTATATTGGGCCAGTTGAAAAATTTAGCAGCATATTTAGTAGATAGTAACAGGGCAGCAAAATGTGTACTTAAATTTAAGTAATTTGGAGTATTTATGTTACTTTAAGGAAAATCAGTAATTACTTAACATTTCCCATTTTCAAATGAAACCTAGAAACTATTAGTAAGAAAATTTTTGCTTTATATACAAAACCATACATATTTTTTATATTTCTATACTCTCTATAGTTTCTAAGTTTTAATAAAAAAATATTTTGCCTAAAATAAGTAATACCGACATCACTGTTAACGTTGTATCTGTGATATTTCTATTATTGTGATCTGTCACTTTTCAGAACTGCTTGAACTTTTATTAAAACGTTAATTATAAGGTGTTTATACTCCGGAAGCAAAAATTCTAAAGACAAAATGTTTCTTAAGTTATTCTATAACGAATACAAACACCCTGTAATTACCTTTCGCAGTTTAACCAGTGGCGTAACTACAACCCCAAACGTCCCTCATTTGAGGGACCTATTTCATGGTATGATTTCATGGTAGGTTGTTGTTTCGAATAGGTTATTTGTTGATAAACATCACCGCAAGGAGCTAATGAACTTCTTCTCAACGACAATCTATCAATATCTCCCTTGATTTACAGCACCCCTTACAAATAAATAATAAATTTGTATGTCATTAACTCAAGAAATTAAATATTTTGTAATTTTATAATATTCTATTTTCTATTGCTATAAAAGTTAAAAGAGGTTTCCTAAATGCTATAACTGCTTATTAAGTACGCACCTGATGAGCACTGATAACGCAGAAAGATATGTTTTTTAGCTAGAAGCTTGTTTCTCCAGCTATATGAGGATGACAAATAAATATGAACATTTATGGATAAATATTTCACTTTTAAAAAGATGCGGAAAAGCGAATTCCGAGGTTCTAAAATTTAATGTGCATTTCTTAAAATTTATACTCAGCGACTGAGTATTGCAATCAATCCTGATTTCTAACAATGCAAGATAATACGCTGATATATTGGCAACTTAGGTACTACCATTATTATCTATCTTCCTGGTGTAAACTTAAGTTGTAATATTATCCTTATTGTAAGTCATCACACATACCACAATCACATATTTCATACTTAATAATAGTGGTAATAATTGTAATGATAATAATAGTAATAATAATAATAATAATAATAATAGTAATCACACTAAGTAATAATAGGCATAATAATAATAAAAGAATAAAAAATAAAAATAATAAAAATGAAATAGTTTAAAAATAAATAAGTATAAGAATGAAATAACTTAAAAACAAGGTAAACATTCATAGGAAATAAGAAACTTGAATAATAGAACATAAAATAATAATTCAATTTATAAACTATTAAATCTATCAATAGAAAAGAAATTAGATATATAAAATATAACGCAGCAGTTGCTCAATAGGTGGCACTCCACTTAATACACATTTTAAGTAACTAAAATCTAAAGCAGTTATACAAGAAGTAGTGCCTCTTAATACTAATTTTTCTGCAGCAAATGCAAGACAATTTTGTTGCGATTTTATCTCAAACCTCTTTTGCGGGGTGCTTAAAATTTGTAGTTACCCACTTGGTTTATCTTTAATTTATAAATAGGCAAAGAGTAATTTTTAAGACAATGTTAAAACATACTAAATTCGTAATAGGCATTTTTTAATAAACTTTGAATCACCCTGTATGTGGACAATACCACGAACTTGTGTTTTATATATCTTGATTTCTGGAGATCAAGAATATCACCACGGCCGTAATTTGTGTTTTGTTTTGAGGGAGTGGGTATTTCCGTTACCATGGAGGCCAACTGTTTATCTCCCCAAACTGGACTTTGTAGGTACTCTGTTTATTAAACGTTAGTATTGTAAAAATATTGTTCTTAAGGTTAGAGCCTTCTGTGAGACAATATAATAATTGTTATAGTTAAAAATTCCTTGTAAATACGGATCGACCTGTATATAGTATTTAAATTAAATTAAACTGTAAAAATTTCTAGTGATAAACTGCTCTATTGATTACGAGGATAATCATTATAGTTGGCCAGTATATACATAAGATTAGGTTTCCTAAACAGTTGTTAGTTAATGTACATATAAACTATTTTTCTATCGAGCAGTGCAATGTTGAGATCTGTTTTTAATTTATTTATATATAGCCAGTATTTTTCTGGCGTTGTAGTTAGAAAATATTGTTATATATTTCTGTAATTATATTTTTAAAGATACCCAGTTCCTGGGGCAACTATTAGTTGGGCATTTTTATGAACAAATTGTAAATGTATTTTATTTTATATATTTTGTTATATAATATTGTGTGCGTTCTGATAGTATTCCTGTCTGAAAATAGGGGACTAGGGCCAGTTATGTGAGGGCGTGTGTAAGAGGTATGCCTGCGTACATGTAATAAAACAAAATAAAAATATGAATATGAATTGTCGCATCTTATTTTACCATTCTAAACAATGCTCCTTTTTATATACTTCCCTCTCACTTACAGAATTGTGCTTTAGCTCTACATAACCATTCGGAGTACCTCTAAATAGTGGTAAAATTAACTGTAGATGAGCAAAATATTCGGGGGGGGGGGGTGATTCTACAAGGAAAATTAATGTCCCAAGTTCCAAGTTATTAACAATGTTTTGAAAACTCAAAAACAACGGAGCTACCGGGCTTTGAAGATAGATTTTTTGACAATTTTTTACATAAAATTAACTGTCAAAATTATTTCCATGTAGGTGCTTTAGTTTTCATAGAAACATCGCATTTGTTTCCATGCCATGTTTTGTTAAAATGTCTAAAATAGTTTAAACGTCTAAAATAGTTAAAATGAGTTGCTATTAATACAGTGCAACATAGTTTTTAAAGACGTTTTTCTCTAAAACATTTCATTTTAAAACGGCTCATTGTAAAACGGCTCATTTCTTAAACGGCTCATTTTAAAACGGCTCATTTTAGTGAGATGGAACAAGTACCTCTTTTTTGTATGCATTTGTATGCTCTTTTACTTTATACAATCATAATTATTAAAAAGCTAAAAAATTACATATTACAGCTTCTTAATCTATTTGCAAGGGTAATATCAATACTTTGGCATAGGGGATGAATTTCAAATTTGGAACATACTAATGTTCTTTTTCTTTTACTAATTTTCTTTTGTAAATGTAGTGTAGCAAATTTTAAATGAATCGGTTAACCAGCAAATAAAATATTGAAAAAAAAGTTTTTAAAAATCTAACTTCAAAGCCCTGTAGCTCGGTTATTTTTGAGTGTTCGAAAAACTGTTATAAGAACTTGGGACTTGTATTTTTCTTGTAGAATCGCTCGCCGAATTCCTTGCACATAATTTTTGGACACCCTGTATACATTGAGAATAGAAGTCCCAATGGCAACTGAAATAAAATTAAAATTGGTTTGAAATGGTTTTGAAATTATTTAAATAGCAATGACAAAATTAAAGTAAAAGATCAGATTTGTAGATCAGAAATAAGCGAAGTGAAACATATGAAGACAAGATATAAGAAGCTTTATTGTAGTTTCCAGGAAACCAGAGCTATACAAATTAAATATTCAAAACGTAGTATCAAGGCAAGCGTCTAAAATTTGCCCCAAAAAACCACCAAAATAATATGCAATAAAAATAAGTGTATGACGAATTAACTAAATTTCATCAATGGTTTTTTAGTTTTACATACAATTCTAATATCATAAATGATATTTCGAATTATGTAAAAAAGTATAATGAAATTTAAAAGAAATTAAACACTTAACTAGCGTTGTTCTATACGTTTCAAGTCAATCGTCGAATCGTCGACAGTGGAAGAGTAGAAGTTTGTATGGTAGAAAATTGTCAGATTAACATTTTTATTTCAAAAGTTGCACTAATCACTATATTATTACTAATTTTCCACTGGTAACATGCATCTCGAAGAAAGAAAGAAATCGAATAACAAAACAACACAATTTTAAAGAATTTGGTATGAATATGCGTACAGTTTATGATTTGTAAAAGCATGGGAAATATCTTGGGTTTTCAATGAGCCAGTTTTATAGGATATCAATTACAGAAAATATTATTCGACAACTTTCGAAAAAGAACAACATAATGACATATTTAGGAATGTATTCTATAGAGCCCTAGACCAATTACGAGTATATTGTTTTATTATTAGAAACAATGCATTTTTTTAACAGACAAAATACATCCCAGCAAAAGAGATTGAGAAAAGTAGTTCCTATCATCGCCAATGCCACACCACGATAAATAGTATCTACAAAATGCAAGTATGCAAGGTTTTTAAGAAGACATCCATCTTATAAACACGTACTTGCATATACATATACGCATTCCTTATGGAGATGAAACTAAAAGGATCAGATGTTATTGCGTTGACCCCTGAACCTCCAACATAGGCGTTATCGTAGTACATAATTTATTTATAGATGCACTTTAGTAATGAAATTTCTACGCAAGCAAGTGTCCCACGATATTTTGACTATATTTCAATTTCATTACTTCCCACACGTTGTTTATAATCATTTGTGGAGTTTATTGCGGAAAGTTTGCCCTGTGCACCGTATTCTGGAAAGTAGTATAAGCAGGTATCTAGAGAAATTGGAATTAATGTGAATTTATTGTTTTACGATGTTTACAATCGAATGTTTTTGAAATGGGCTCTCTTTTCGGAATACATCTCCCAAACTTTGCCTATTTTTCTGAATATAATTCATTATTTTCTAGATACGTATTATACCAGTGCCCATTATCTATCTCCTTACATGGCGAACTTTGTTTAGTGGAGATAGAGAATTGGTTAGATTAGGAAAATTGGGCAGAATTACAAGAGAAATTCAGTGCATATTTCAGATTTAATTTTAAATGTCAACTTTTCGAGATATTTTGAAAAAACTGAAAATCGCCAAAATTTTTAAACTTGAATATCTCGAAAACTATAAAAGATGCAAATAACATAGTGATAGTGTTTTTTACGTGGAATTAGGCGGTGATATGGAAAATTTCACAGGCATCTTAGTTTTTGAGAAAAAAACTAAAGTTATGTTTTTTTTTAATGGCAACCATAGTTGGCTATGCTATCAATAAACAGCTTATCTTTTTCTAATAAAGTGGATACTCGAAGCGGATGGTTCTTTATGAAACATCGTGAAAATAATTGTTTTGAAAAAAACATTGATCTCATTTAGATGTTCCAAGAAATATATAGAAAACACTCTATATACTAGTATTTCGGCTTGTTAGGCCTTTTTCAATAGAGTAAATGTCTATTACTAAAGATTTCCAAGCGCGTTTTCGTTATTTATTTGTTTACGAGCACCTACCTCCGATTGATCCTACCATCTGGTAAAGCCAGAGTTTTTATTACCTTTTCTAAGAAGGGCGAGAGTGCAAAATCTATCTATCATTCGTAGTACGCGGATTTATAATTAAAGATTTTATAATTTCTAATTGCTCTAACAGATCTAAGCGCTTTCCTTTCTTTTCACGATGCAGTACCTTTACATTTTTCTGATCTATAAAATGCTTGTTTTCTATACAATGCGTCGAAAATCCTGAATTTTTTGCGTTATTTAATATGGATTTTTTTATGTTCTTTTACTCTATTTTCGATACTTCTACCGGTTTGACCCACATACACGGCGTTACAATCCCCGCAGTTAATTTGGTATACCCCCGATTGTTTTAATTTATTAACCCTTTCTTTGTTGTTTATCAAAATCCTCCCAATAGTACGCTTGTTGACACTAATAGTTTTACACCCGTTTCGTTCTATTCTGCGAGCTATTTTTTCGCTATAACCTGGGACGTGATTAATATAACTAAAGGTGCCTTCTTTTTCCCGAATATTGTAAAACTCCCGACGAATTAATTTCCTCCTTTTGTTTTTTAGCGTGCTATCTATTAGTTTTTCTTTATATCCGTTGTTTCTTGCAATTTGTTTGATTGTACTTAATTCTTTTTCAAAATCTGCTTTTTCCAGCGGAAACATTAAGAGCCTATGTATTAAACTATGGAAAACCGACTTTTTTTATTTGCCAGGACTGCTGCGAACTTGCTGGTATAATTGCGTCAGAAGTTGTTGGTTTTCTATAAACCGAGAATTTTAATTTATTTTCTACCTTTCTTATTGTTATATCCAAATAGTTTAATTGATTGTTTTCCTCCTTTTCCATTGTAAACTGAATATTATCGTTAAGCGAATTTAAAAAATTGAGAAAGCCGCTCAAATTTCTTTCAGTACCAGTCCAAATACAAAAAATGTCATCTACATAGCGAGCCTAAAAGTGAACATGTGATTTTAAATTATTGTCACTATTGAACAGTGTGTTTTCGAAATGGTTCATAAATATTTCCGCTAGCAAAGGAGAAATAGGACTACCCATGGACTACTCTATTGAAAAAGGCCTAACAAGCCGAAATACTAGTATACATAGTGCTTTCTATATATTTCTTGGAACATCTAAATGAGATCAATGTTTTTTTCAAAACAATTATTATAGCTTATCTTTTTCTGATTTCAAAAATATAATATTTAATAAATCGTTTTTCTCTTCATTTGTGTACATTTCACAATAACGAATTTAACTACGAGGTTTAATTTTGACGTGTATAATGTGACTTTAGTGTGATTTGACATTTGTATTTTATTGTTGTTTACTGATCTACGTTTATTTTTCATAGCTTACTATGTTAATAAATTATTTGTTCATTACAGTAAACGATGTTTCGTTCAAAATATAAAAAAGAAAATAGAATGGTATATTAAATATTATATTTTTAAAACAAATTTTTAAAAGTACTGTGGAAGTGGAATGCAGTGGAGTAGTAAATTTTTTTCTATATCTACATTTATTTCGACTACAGAATAAACTTATGTTTTTTCTAAATGGTACACCCTATATATCTTTCTATATTCTTATTATTTTCTTAATTTGTATTTTTTTAATATTGAGCAAAATTGATCTGATACCATCATCAACCTTCCCTTAAAAATATAGGTAGGGACTGTGCAATTAATTTGTCCATAACTTTTACACTTTTTGAGTTTGAGTTACATATTTGTAAAATTACTATGTAAAAGCAGGCTGTTACGTAAACTACTACAAAATTTTTGTTTCGAAGTATGATATTCATTATGAGATGTCGAAAATATAAACCTACCTTTAATAAATGCATAATTGAAATATATTTTATGGACTATTCCTATTCAATTCTAAAGCTTTTCCGTGTGTATTGACTTCAAAATAATTAACTAACTGCTATTTCCTACCTATTGAAATCTGCTTGCTATTTATAATCCATTATACAGTTAACTAATTAAAGATATAAAAATATTTAAATTCACTAAATCGCCGTGTTAAGTCCTCGGAATATTACAGATATTAATTACGATTCACATTACCCAGCGGATTATACCCTTTATTATATGGTAAAGTGCAACCAGTAAAAACCCCGATTAAAAGCCGATGTCACACGATTAAATTACTCGACGGTGTGTACATTATCGAATATAAAACTGAAATTATTCGTATCTTTAACCGGTTAACTGATTGTAAAGTAAATGCACTACACTTTGGGGTAATATTAAAATTAAATGATTGGTGATTCAGTTTGCTCTTATGCTCTACTGCAAAATATTTTAGTATAGGTACATGCAGAATGTCCCGGGGTGACTGCGAGCAGTCGCTTTATGAGATTTTAAGAAATCTTAACAATTCTGGATGCGCACTTGTGAGATTTTCAACTAAAATCAAATAAAAGGCAATTAATAGTGTAAAAAGTTCAATTCTTTTAAATCGCGATATGATAGTACACTATATTTATGTATTTGCTCAATTAAATTCAAATAATTTCCTAATATCCGATCACTGGTGGCCGAGAGCGGCACACGACGAATTACTTCGTGACGTCATTCAATTAATATTGAATTAATGATTGTTATCATTTATTTGTCGTATAATAAATATGAATTCCTTCGTTATTTTTGGTACCTCTTCCCGAAGAAGGAATGTATGAAGAAGATTTTGTTACAGGCCATAACTTATGATAACTTGTCAAAGATTGATACGTTTATGCTTAAATGGCACACAAGCATAAATGACTGTTCATTATTAAACACACAACTACCCCCAATGGGGGTTATGATGGAACATGTAGGTGAAATAAAAGTATGGCGTACTACACTGGACGTATCAAGTAAAAGACATGTAAGAAAAAGGAGTTGTTTTTTCTTACCAACATCCCGTGATACTTCGGAGCGATTATTTTGTATGTTGCGTTTTTGGAGTTTGTATGTGTCGTATTTGTTAAGATTGATTGACGTTTGGCTAGTTGACGTGTAAACGGTTGTTAGTGAAGTCCTCTATCATGGCTCGCTATACAAATGCCGAGATGGCTGACATGCATTTTATTTATAGACTTGCTGATGGCATTTGACAGAAAAAGCTGTCAAAGCTGTGAAACATTGAACATTGAAGCGAAGTGTAGGACCAGGAAGGCCAAGGACTGTAAGAACGGTAGACATAGAAGAGAATGTGCTGGACGTGATAGAATAAAATCCAGGTACTTCTACGCGAAGAATTGCAAATACTTTGAATGTAAGTAATTGAACTATTTGGAAAATTCTGAGAGATAATTTGTTGTACCCATACCACATTTAACGCGTTCAAGCACTTCTTCCTGGGGATTTTGCTCTACGTATTGCATTTTGTCAATGGCTTTTTCACACATTGGTTGAAATCCCTCAACTACTTACGCTGATCGCGAAATGCAATAAGGAATTTCCACAATAACCATGTGTGGGCTGACGAAAATCCACATGATATTTGTGAATATCGGTTTCAAGATCAGTTCTCGTTCAACGTTTGCGTTGGAATTGTGGGTGACTGCAGCAACATACGGAGATCGCTGGATTGGTCGAGGTGGACCTCACGTATGGCCTGCTCGATCCCCGGACTTAAACACCCTGGATTTTTTCCTATGGGGCCATCTAAAGTCATTAGTTTCTACTAGGCCAGTGGAAGATGTGGACGATTGAAGAGATCGGATAATTGCTGGGTGTAGCTCAATAAGAAACGACCCTGGTGTTTTTGAAAGAGTTCGGGAGTCTATGAGGAGAAGATTGAATGGTTGCATCCGAGCTGGAGGTAGCTATTTTGAACAATTCTTGTAGGTTCAAAAATGTTACATGTTACAAATAACAATTTAGTAATAAATTGTTATTTGTTGAAAATTCTTTTCGCCCTATATCTTCGCAACAAAGCGCTTTTTCAAAAATCATTAAAGGATAAAATATCCTTAGAATAGACCAAGGAATAACCTCTTAAATCTTTGCCGCATGTTTAACTAACACCCTGTATAACAGGTTCGTGTTATTCGCTCCATCATATAGCCTAATATCTCTAAAACCAGTTATTTTAAATTCTAAATTTCGAGTTTAACAAAATTTCTGGTTTAAACCTGAAATTTTCCCAAAAACATTTAAAAAAAATTGAGTGATATCCTAAGCTTTCGGATGTTCACACTTTAGTTTTCTGTTCGAATTTGCCACGCGTCTAAATAAAATTTACTCCAAACTTACTGAGCAGAATATATTTTGTTAGAACAGAAATAATTAGTCGATTTAGCAGCATATCCCACCGCTAACATAATTTCCTTTGTTAGTGATAGATTTAGTATTACTAAACTTGTATTTATAGAGAATGCATTTACTAGAATGATGAATACTAAACGGCTATCTCATGAGTGTTGCAATTATTATAATTATGCTAATGTTAAAGATACAAGGGCGATTTTATCAACGTCAGTTACATTATTTATGTACCTAATTGGGTTACTGGAACATAATAATTTTATTTACATTGCTGCATGTTTTGTAACTCATAACTTATTACTGCTAAACGTAAAGCTATTATTTACAAAATACCATTATTCATATACTATTATTAACCAGCTATGATGAGAGAATTACTTACTAGAAGAATAAGTAAGGTATCCGGAAATAATATTTGAACGATGTTTTGATTGCTTAGTCTAGCCATCTTCAATGCAATGAGGTCCGTCAAGTTAGCGACTCATATGTTGAAATTTTACAGTTGAGTTAGTAAATAATTTTGTGCTCATTTTGTGCTAATTTGTGCTGTAGGTTGTAAATTTTGTGCTCCATCCATTTTTGAGGTAAGCCAAAAACTAAGATGAGTCGCCAGCTTGACGCTGCGACTCACACATTGAATTTTTGATATTTAATGTTTCCAACATTTTGTGCTAATTTTGTGCTAATTTTTGCCGTAAGCTATAAATTTTGTGCTCTATCGGTTTTCGAAATAATCCGAAAACTAAAATGAGTCGCTAGCTTGACGCTGCGACTCACGTATCGAATTTTCAAGATCTAGCTTTACAAGTATTTTGTGCTTACTTTGTGCTAATTTGTGCTGTAATTTATAAACTTTATGCTTTATCTATTTTCAGAATAATTCAAGAATTAAAATAAGTCTATAGCTTGGTACTGCTACTCACGTAGCGAATTTTCAAGATCTACCTTTACAAATGTTTTGTGATCATTTTCTGCAAATTTGTGCTGAAACTTATAAACTTTGTGTCCAATCCATTTTTGAAATAATTATTTGTGTTATGCTTTACATATTTTGTGATTTTTTGTTTGTAGTGTATTATTAAATTCTTATATGAATTATCAATATAAAAGATTTTTGAAAGTTAAAAATTGACAAACATGAAAACACAAAACACAAAAAGGCATATCAATTCACTAATGACACTAAGCAATTTCTATAACTAATTGAAAACCTCTATAACCGTTAAAACAAACACTACACATCTATTTACTCATTACGCCATCTATCCGATTTAACCGCAACGACTACTGATGAGTACGTTCCCTTTAGTCAGGTAATTTTGAGTCATTTTTCTGCAGTATCTACTTGAAGAAAAATTGATTAAAAACATATTAAATTAGAACTTCATTATTTTTAATTATCAATTCTATAAGTGAGATATATATTATATTTGAGATGGAACACAAATTGTTAAATAAAACGAGTTACTACGATTCCAATAACAGTACACATTTATAGCGTTGACGTCTAATTCGAGCTATATAGCGTCTTATTCGACGCCTTCTGTTGTAAAAAAATCGATACATGACTCTCACCGTCAAGCTGGCAAGTCTTCTTAGCTCTTAAATTATCTTTAAATTAGATAAAGCATAAAATTTATAAGTTCCAGCACAAATTAGCACATAGTAAGCACAAAATACTTGCAAAGCTAGATATTAAAAATTCGATACGTAAGTCGCAGCATCAAACTGGCGACTCATTTTAGCTTTCTAATTATTTCAGAAACCGATAGAGCACAAAATTTATAACTTACACCACAAATTAGCACAAAATTCGCACAAAATGTTGGAAACATTAAATATCAAAAATTCGATATGTGAGTCGCAGCGTCAAGCTGGCGACTCATTTTAGTTTTCGGATTATTTCGGAAACCGATAGAGCACAAAATTTATAACTTACGGCACAAATTAGCACAAAATTAGCACAAAATGTTGGAAACATTAAATATCAAAAATTCGATGTGTGAGTCGCAGCGTCAAGCTGGCGACTCATCTTAGTTTTTGGCTTACCTCGAAAATGGATGGAGCACAAAATTTACAACCTACAGCACAAATTAGCACAAAATGAGCACAAAATTATTTACTAACCCTAATGTAAAATTTCAACATATGAGTCGCTAACTTGACGGACCTAATGCAATGCCATATTTGATTTCCTTATGCCAATTTTGAAGAAAGATAATGATTATATAATAATAATAATAATATCTCTACCCCTCATTCTAATCGCAAGGATTATCCCGAAAGATGAGATTTGTGTGGGAGATAGGGCGGTATATTATTATTTCGCGGGCCGCATTTGCGCCTCAGGAACGACTTACGTTGGTAGGTCCTAACCACCATTCAGGGCTGGAATGAGGGAGACCTGGAAAACCTTAATAATTAGGGGATACCTAACATCATTAGTTAGTAATATGAAACATTATTTCCACACTTATAACCGATTTACTTGAATTGTGTCGGGCCCTAAATATAGGCAACATAGGGCTAAGCAGTTGGTAATACTAGCCTAAAAACAAAAGTTTTTTGACCACTAAGAAAAGTTTGGGATGAATCCTTTGATTTATACGAGTATGAGTTAAAAATTAAACCATATTAAAATGTTATTTCAAGGCAAGTGTTGCTAAATTTGTAATTTTTTAATAATTAGTACACTTTTCCTTGCTCCTTCGCCAATATATTAAAAAAATATAATAATAGGTGTGATATTTATATCTCTTTTTAAACATTGATTTGTCATTCGTAAAGATATTTTCATTCATCAATAATGTTTGATTTATATAATAATATACACAAAAACACAAAATATAAACACTAAACAGAAAAATGGACTGACCAGTGACAGAAGACATAACAGAAATGAGTAATTTATAAACGTTGGAAACTGTGACCAACGTACAAACGCTAAAGTATAAACAATGTGCAATGGAATGGAGTGAAAGAATGGAACTTTGTTCCAAACTCTGCCTTTTGGCATGTTATATTTAGTATATGTTTTGTATAATGTAAAATATCTGCATTTTATGCCAGTAAAAGCCTATTATTATTATTACTATTATTATTATTATTATTATTATTATTATTATTATTATTATTATTATTAGTATTATTATCATTAAATTCCCACTTTTAGAAGTGGTCTTTTATTCTGAGATGACGGGCAATACCAAGTCGTCTCAGAATCTATTGCTTGAATTGAGGAATGATCGTACTATATTACAGGTTTTAAGGATGACAGACTTTTGTACATTTGTGTGAATGCTTGGATTAAGGTAGAGTTGCTTGAGATCCTCGATGAAAATGTACGGGGTGATGCCTGTGGTTGAGATGATAAACGGTATAATGACCACTTTTTTCTGTTTCCATACTCGCTGAACTTCTATTGCTAAATCTGTGTACTTTGTTATTTTTTCATTATATTAAGTTTGGATGTTGGTATCATTTGGCATGAATATGTCTATCAAGTAGATGATTTGTTCTATTTTATTTTGGAATACTATGTCTGGTATATTGCATGTTATTTTTTTATCAGTGTGGATTTATTATTATTATTATTATTATTATTATTATTGATTTAAATTACTAAAATTACGTCGCTCGGTTATAGTAGTAAACAGCTTATATCAAGCTACAGTCTAAGTCTGATAAGTCTCCAGTTTCCAAAAATATTGTCTGTGTTATCTCCAAATGTGCTGTAATTAATATTTCTTTTATAGATTGCTGGACCGACCATCTCTATTAAATCTCCGAAACACTCGCTGGAAATTCTTTAAAAATTTCTGGAATCTATAGAACGCACTTCTCATCTCAATCCAATATCGTCTTTACGTAAATCGGCTAATAACTTTTGAACGCCGTATTCTTTTTTTTTACTTTAGGATAATATGTTTGCTCTACCTCCAGCTGCGAGCGAAATATTTGTTCGATATTTAAAAGACGTTTCCCCGTGTTAAACTTCAACAATATACAAACAAGTATTTACAACATATTTGAAGACAAGTGAAATTGCATTCATATAAACGAACAACTGTTCAACACGATCATCTCACGGCAAATTCGCGATTTTTTGCGCCGTAACGGGCCGATTCTGTGAAACGCAGTAATCTTCTTCATTGTACCACGACTAACAATTCGAATTTCTCCTTGCAGAGTGTCCCGAAGAAAAAACGTACGAACTCATGTACTCGTAGCATGCAGCGGAGTTTTGACACATAATTCAGTTATTAATTATTTATACAAATAAGGAAAATAAGGTCAATCTTTCTCTAAAGGCGGGTTCAGACGATCAAGCAATTGTCGTAAATAGATTTTGTAACGGTCTCGTTTTGAGTAACTAATAAAATACCTTTCTTAGTTGATTTAAACTAATAATTCTTATTTCATTCTGTGTTTTTACCTTCTTGTTAAACACCAATCCTGTATTTAAAGTATTATATGCTATTCGGTGACTATTAAGTGATTATAATCCCAACTTCACTCTATGTGTTTGTGCGCTAGGTCTATGTCAATACATAGTCGTAGGGTTGCCTAATCTAAAGTTCAAAACAATATAGTGACGCCCTCTCGTGTTACGAACGTGAGCGGATGGACAACGAAGAAGAACAAGGGGAAGAAAGAAAAAGATGGCGAAAATTGGCATTGGCAAGCAGGTTCAGTGAATTGGGCAGCTTCCAAAGTTTGAAGAATAAAGCTGAAAAAAGCAAATATAAAAGATGAATTAATCTTAATAACCGAATCCTACTATTCCCTAGTGTGATTACGAGAAATTAATCATTTCCGTACGTTGATTTGTGAATTGGCAGCAGAACGTATGAACAACGTTAACCCCGAAACAACTGTTTTTATGTGAGTACTTTATTATTTATTTTGGAAGTGCTTCTTAAACCACGTTACGTATACCGTGCCTTATTAGACTAACTCACCCTATGCATAGGTCGTGTGTGCGAATGAATTTAAGGGTCCTTACTATTACCTCGCGTGCTGTAAATATCTAAAAACTGCATTTTTTGGTAGATCTTTAGTACAGCCAAACTACATTTTGTTGTCAAGCTTTATTGCTGTAAAACCTTCACTCATTTTTGTACATTTGAGTGTGTATGTCCTAATATTTAGATTTAGGTGTGTCTTTTATGTATGTTCCGTTCGTAAACGTATAGTTGAGAGAATTACATTAAAAATTAACTTTGTTCTTGTCAAATGTTTTTTGCAATTGTCTTCACTTAGATAGGAACTATACCTTTACTCTGTACCATCAAAAAAAGATCAATTGATGGCGCCCAATTGCAGCTAATAAATAACCCTACCGTACTTCACTCTGCTCACCCCTGATAGAGAGTTTCATCGCTATAGTAAGTATATTTTGTACCTTTGTCTACAAATAATAAATAACGAAAGTTGTCGTAAAAAAGTATAAAACATCATTTGTTTATACTGAGAAAGGTCTGGTAATTATTATTTATCCATCTGAATCAGCTGTATACGGTTTGTTTACTCACGTTGGCTGTTATAATTTCCCAAAATAATTAATAGTTATAATGTCCAAAGTAATTATAACCAAAGTATCATTATATTTAATTTTTTTCATTTGATAACTATGACCAAATCACTATTTGCTTCAATATTCTATTTTGTACTTATACCAAAACCTTTACTAAGAGCAAAATTGAAATTAGTTATTACTTATTGGTTATTAGAATTTTGAAGCTACTTCGAGACACCCTGTATCTGTACCACTTCATAGGACAATCAGTGTCAATTCACAAGAAACAGTAACGTCAACCCGCCCACGACAGTAAGTTTGAAGTGTGGGAATTTTATGTTTTAAAATCCAATACGCTATTATAAAGAATTCTCTATTTAAACAAATTATATTCATTTGTGAAAGTATTTACTATTCAATTTCCTACTAGAAGTGTTAAATTAGGGTGTTTATCTTCTATTTCTGTTACGAAATTTCGGTATTTATTAGGTGTAGCGGTATGGCCTACAGGGTGACTCACTTAATGTGGACAGTAGATGTCTAGCTTTTTTACTGAAGCAAAAAATATTTTTAAGTGGCTTATAAAATATTGCCTCTTATAGATTTAGTTTTAATTGGAACAAAGAAAATGGAACCTACAGCTCTCGTCAGTCAACTTTACTAATGATTTGGTGATTGTAAACAAACTCTTTGTTTGAAATAAGAAGCGATAAAACATTATAATTCAAGATACCGCTTAAGAGGGAATGCCGGAAACAACTTTGCAGGCAAAAATCCTCACCAGCATTAAAGTACCTCGGCATATACTAGAAGGAGCCACATCATTTGCCAAGTATTCAGTGTTGGTTGGGGCTTTAGCCTGCAGAATAGATTTTCTTTTAAGATTTTGTCTATTGGAACAACACTTCATTCTTCTAATAATACCTGTAAAGTAAACAGCTAACTTTCGATTAAAACTATTCTAGAACAGGTAAGAGTAGGTATACCAATAGAGGACACTACCATTCATCATGTCATTGCTATCTCTAAAATACTTTTGTAGACCACTAATATTTATATTTATACTGATTTTGTCTGAACTTACAGTTTAACTTCTTATTAGATAAACTGTGATCACTGCAATTATAGCGTGTGTGGGAGAGGGAGCTGCATATTATTATTTTGGGGCCGCGAGTGCCCAGCAACTACTTCAGCGACGATGTAAGACTTGGAAGAATAAGAGAAACCTGTAAAATCTTATTAATTAAACTGAATAGTAGATTGTTTTGATTTTTAACCACTTGACCACGGAGTTCCAGTAGTATATCTTCAAGATTTTTATAGCTACTATAGATAACTATCATGTTATATTTTGTTGAGTAATAAATGTAAAATTCCGTCAAAAACTGCGCCAGTGGATTTGAAAAAAAATCTATTTTGACGGATTTTTATCAAAATTGGTAAAAATACTTTGAGCACTCCTCGTATATTAAAAAACGCCAAAATTTTATATTTCGACGTTTTCTACATCTCCAAAAAAGAAAATATACCTCGTAATAGTACTAACCTTTACAATGTTTCTCTCCCTCAATAAGATCATGATATACATTATGTGGTATCACCCTGTACGTGTAAGAAATTATCTTACATGTAGGTATCGTGTACGTCGGTTGCACGAGTGGATCGAAACGCCTATGTGAAGAAATGGTACTTTATCGGGCAGTGAGACATGGCTATCTAACGGGAACACTGGTAATTTAAAACGTTTGGGAGGATGGGTGGATACAGGTGGAGATACAGAATTCATTAATGATATAAAAGAATATTTATTGGAACCGATATTATCATGTGTAGAAACGTATTTAACATTTTAATAAATTAAGTCTTCCTGAGAGTTGAAACCAAACGGACTAAAAAGATCATTGTTAAATATATACATATTATACAGTGGTTTGACAATTGAAATTATCTTGAAAATTTCCCTCCTACTTTTCCTAACCAATCACACACTTTCATTTTGAATCATTACTGTGGCATCGAAAAAAATTTCCAAAAATGTTCACCCTCCTACAAGTTGCCACAAAATTACACATGGAAATTTTTCTGTCATGTTAAATGTCACAATAATGAGGTGGGAATATCAGAATAACTTTCGAATTTAATACTATTTGTCGACGCAAAAAAAAGATATTTGGTACACAAAGTAATGTGTTAATGTTAATATTTATTTATTTTTATTTTTAGTTTAAATTTTTTTTATTTGTGTTAAAAATGTTCAATATTTCTAAAATTTTAATAGGTTCGAAATATTCTTACCGAATTTTCTTGACCTTACCCTTCTGATTGAATTAATAAAGGACATTTTTCCTCGGTTACGGATATTTTAAGAAAATTATCCCTTGATAATTTCCAAAATATTCGAGCCCTCAGAAAAAATTCTGGAAATAATTCAATCACTAGGGAGATTACAAGAAAAAAACGAGTTTTTTCTTATGGCATTATGCAAGAATAATAAATCTTACTAACTACTAAAATATTCTATTTTTATTATTTTACAGGAACCATTACCAGTCAAATAGAGAAGCTGAAGCTACCCTATATAAAATTCAATTGCAACCAGATGGATTTCTTGTGTAGACAGATTCTTATCAATGCATTTTATAAATTCCCTTGTTAAAAAAGCGGAAAATTATATCGATAAAAAATTATTCCTATTTTACTTGATCAGCTTTAGAGAACATTTGAAATTCTTTTACATGGCACTGCATAACACAAATACGTTTCCTTCTAACTGTGGCACACACGATTTGAATATTTTACCAATAAGAATCCAAATCTGGGTCCCACAAATTAATTTAAAAAGTCTTGCTTGTTTTAAATTTCTGAAGCATCTCAATTACAGATGATTAGCATACGTAGCACCGCATTATCAAAATAATTAGTGGCCTCTGCCACAGCCCACCTAGACCTTCACCAGCGACGGATCACTCATTCTCATCAGACAGGGTAGGCTGATGTCTTGGTCCCGCAAAGACAGCGACTTCGCTTCAATTGGCATTAATTATCAGATCTCAAAACTTAAAAGGCTCCTGGAATTTTAATTATTATCACTGAATTTTTTATTAAAAGATATATCAAGTCGAAATTTTGAGTACATAGTAAATATTTCAACAATCGTAAGTGGGAATGCATAGATATTAGAAATGTACCATTTTTTTACGTTTAAAATGCCTTTGAATTTATTTACGAAAAGACTACTTTATAAATTTAATACCTACAGTGCTTAAAGGTGTTTTACCTAGATTAAATACAGTGTTTTTATACAGTGGTCCATCCAAATCAAGACAAATAAGCGACAAGAAAAAAAGACGTCTTCAAATTTTAACAATTGAATCTATTCCTATCTTTTTTTATAAATGCCCTAAAACAGCTATAACCAGTGTAAAAATTTAAAATGGATGTACACTAACTGAAAAAAATGATTACAGGATTCTTTAAGGGCCCTGGAAAACTAAAATCCGCCTCTGTGCTTCATTCTAATAAAATTATCAGATTGCTCTGAAAAGCTATCGATCCGTCCAGCTATATGGATGAAAGTGTTTTTTAAAAATGTTAATTTAAGGTTCTTTAAATAGTTTAATTTCTTCGGTATACCAATAAAAAATAAAAGCAGGTCGATCCACTTCGAAAATAGAATTTCAAAAAGATGTGTTGCTTGCAGGTACATTCTAATCACTTAAACTAATCAGATTAAGTCAGATGTCTGAGACTTGTATGGGTGAGAGGGCGGTATATTATTATTCAGTATGCTGCATTTGCGCTTCGGGAACGACTTATGTTGGTAAGCCATAACCATTATTCAGTGTTGGAATGAGGGTAACCTGGATTAAGTCATTAGTTAAAGGGGCAATCAAACACCATTCGATGTTATCCTCTCAACATTAACACCAAGCTGACATTCTTTCCATCCTGGCCGCCGCCAATATCCATTGACAGTGGTCATGACCTAGGATGGTTTGGGGCCGAGCACCATCATCGCTCTTTACCCTCCTCATCGCAGTAGGCCTAGACTGGCTCGTAGAGGTGGACCCCATCCTTCACCAAACCCGATCACAAAAGTGATAGGTGTGGGCGATTCTTGGGGTCTCTTCCTGGGCTGGTTCTACCCCGCAGTCTGGGTAGGATCTTCTGGCGCTCTTCTGTCTTGTCTTCTTTCTTCGCCTGCATGTCTAACCTACTGGGGATAGTCTGTCCAGGGTGGGGGTGAAAAATTCCGCTTTCATCCTGAGTGGTGGTTTGGGGTAGTTCTGGAGTGGTTTGGGGTAGCCGGGGAAGCATCTCTAAAGGAGACTCTTTACTGGCTCTTTAGCTTTATGCTAGGTAAGAGGAAAGGGTACTCAAAGTGAGCCCTCCACCGCTGTCGGCGGACGCGGCTTCGAGGGGAAGTCTGAGGATCGTTTTTAGTCGCTTCGTTGCCCTCCACACTTGTTTCGGGTGGAATCTGAAACATAAAAAAGATCTTACTCTCATCCTGGGTCCAGCAGTTGGAGTTTTGGCCGTTTGTGTTCCACGGCTTCCCGGTAACTAACTTAACTCCGCGCCTCCTGATAACTTTTAGGACTGGGACGTAGTCGAGGTCCCCATTTACATCGCCTGTCTGAAGGGTAGGCGGCACCTACGGCATTCCTCAGTGCGATATTTTCGACGGCGTGGATCTTCTTCATATATGTCTTTGCAGCAATCGCCCATGCTGTGGATGCATATGTCAACTGGGATTGGATGACTGTCTTGATCAGGTTGCTTAGGCTGAGCGCGCTGGTGTTGGTGCTACTTATGGCCTCACAAAATTCGTTTCTAACATGCTGTTTCTGCATTTCGATTTTAATTATGAACTAACTGAGTAACCAAAATTACCGAAACGTAAGGCGCTATAACAAAACTAGATAAAATGTCTTATTAAACCCAATGAGTAAGAAGCAATTCGCTTGGAACATACTAGCACTCGAAGCGCTACAGCACTGACCGTTTCAGGATAAAATTTCAGGTTAACCGAGCATCGAGGTTAATGGGGAGATATGCTTCTGATTAACTATTTATTCTTTCGGCCAAGTTTCACACTATATAATAAACAATATCCCCATAGAAACAATTAACCTGTTCTAGCATGTAACTGATACGTTTGTCGTTTGATATTTATTTTACAAACAGGATATTTTTCAGTCTCCAAGAACCATAATTCAGCTTTTTCCACACCCGGAGTTCTCGTTTTTATATATTTAAATTCTGCCATAATAGGATCTATATCTATATCCGTATAAGATACCAGTTAGCATTCCTGAAATTATAAATTAATATTCCTTTGTTGAATGTTAAGGTTTAGCTAATGGCAGTTAAAGATAATTTACAATTAATAGAAAAACAACCGTCGCATTCGGTTGAGTTGTAAATATTTTTATTCGAACGTTCCTCGCATACCGACCGGGGAATTTATAAGTTATCCAAGGAAATTCATTAACTACGGGCACTAAGTGGAGAAGCTTAAGATTTATAAGAGCCCGCATCCATTTGAATAGTCGGGCCGTTAAGAAATAGACGTATAAAAAAGCGTCCTCCGCTTTTGACATAATTTTCTCGATTTGAATAATTAAATATCACTTAATTTTAACTGTAATGTCAAATATATAAACTATTCATTCGAACATTAAGGTTATTTTCTATGTATACACTGATGGAAAAATCTTACATAAACCTCTAATAAACCAATTAATTATTTATTTTTGCATAATAGATTTATAATAGATAAATAACAATTTTATACCAGGAATATAGAATATAGCAGGAATTGATATAATTATAAAAACTATGTAGTTTGCTTAAAATATTTTAAAAATATTTATTTTCTAAAATTAAATAATTATTTACCTACAACATATTTAGAGCATTAATGAATTTTAATTAACAAATACGTATTAGTGATTTAAATCCAAATACTAATTCTAGAACTAAATATTTAGTATTAAGAAACACATTTATTTTCTACAATTAAATATTTAATTGCAACCACTACAGACCGCGCACAGCACAGCCATTGTAGTAGGGTTACCATGCGAGAAAAAGTGCCAGCACAATAATAATTATTGGTCATTCATAACCGTAAGGAGGTTCTAAAACTCGAAAATTAATTGTTAACATTTGTTCGTCTACAAATTGAAAATAACCTATAGGAAAATAATTGTTATGCATCTTATCCTAAATAAAAGAGAACTATCAAAGCAACGTGCAATGGCACTACAATGGACATTAGTACAATTTTCTCACAAGAAAAAATTTACACGTCTGCAATTTATCGCTAAACGATCAAACACGGTTTATTGAGCACGTTTGCTAAAAATTGTGTTTTAAATTGCTACTTGAGTAGGTAGTAACATTTTCTCATTTAATAAACATCAATCAATAATAATTTAATTGTTATTTTTTATATTTATACCTACTTATTATTTTTTTAATGATAATTAACTATTTTTTACTGCTGAATCATCCACCAAGTTATTCCCTTTTTTGTTTGTTATATTAAAAAAACACTGGAGATCAAACGTCAAAGGAGATCAAAACTTCACCTTCTTGCAACTGGATATTTTTCACCTTATTAATGAAATCAATGGAATTAATCAAAGAAAAACTAGGTGGTGCAATGGGTTAAACTTTCGAACTTCTCTGTTTGATAAGTAGTGGTAAGTCGGTGATTCAATTGATGAAACAATGGGACGCACTGACTTTCCTAGTTTATGAATCTTAGGCAAGCAGTACAATCTAGGTAGATTGTACTGCTACAGGATAGTTTAGGTAGAACGCAATGTTAGATTAGATTAGATTTATATAGGAGTCGGCCCCCTGGCCTAATCCACTGCGACCTAGAAGATCTATTGTGACACTCCCAACCTATTTAGAGCACTTTGTCCTTTGCATTAAACTCCACAGCTTTGATAGAGGCTCTTCCATGTAACTGTTGGCTCTTGGTCTACCTTCCCCAAGTATTTGAAATCTCAGTCTTGTGAGGCACTCGCACTGACACAGTACATGTACTGAGGTTCATCATTGTCAGATGATGTCAACTCGGTTGACGAAACGCGCGCGAGTGCAGTATAGTACCGGGATATCAAAAATTATCTTGGTCAAGGGTGGTTGTGGAATGTAAAACGTGTGTCTTACTTTAAATTTGAAATAATTATGTCACTGTCACACTGACATAATCAATAACCTACAAATTTCATACCTATTTATTTCAGTTGTAAAACAATAATGAACTACAAATTATGAAATAACGGTTTTAGTAACAAGAAAAACTAAATTACAGTAATTGTTGGAAATGTCCCCCGTTTTGTTCGATGCACAAGTTGACGCGCCTCCTCATGCTGTGAAAAGCGTTTTGCAGAATTTCTGGCGTTATGGTTGTACATTGCTGAACAATTCTTTGTTGCAGTTCTTGCAAATTATTTACCGGAGTTGCGAAAATCTTGTTTTTTAAGTAAGAAAATATAAAATAGTCACATAATTGTCAAACAAGGTGATCTTGGAGGAAACTCAACTTCTGTATGCAAACTTATCAGCCGGCCATCAAAAAACTCGCGGAGGAAAGCAATATTTTCTCGTGTAGTATGTGCTGTTGCACCGTCATGCTGGAAATAACCGTACCGAAGTTCATCATCGTTTAACTGTTGCACAAATTCAGTCAAAAAGTTGTGTCTGTACCTTTCTGCGTTGACGGTGAAATCGAAAAAAATTGGCCCAATTATTCTTCTGCGAGAAACTGCCTTCCAAACACCAATTTTTTGAGCATGTAGTGGCGATTCAGTAAAAACATGAGGGTTATCATTGCTACACATTCGCATATTTTGAGAATTGATGTATCCCGAAAGGTGGAACCACGCTTCGTCAGAAAAAAAAGTTAAGTCCAGAAGATCGTCATTCATTAAATTATTGACAAACCAATGGCAGTAAGCAAGGCGTCTGGGGTGGTCTGCGGGCAGAAGAGCTTGATGTGCTTGCATCTTATATGGATGCATGTTCAAGTCTTTCTTTAAAATCTTATGACATATTCCATAAGAAAGTCCAATTTCCTGAGAATGACGTTTCAAAGGTTTTGCAGGCTCCTCTTCCATACGTTGACGAACGTCATTGACAACTTCTTCTGTACAAACGCTTGGTCTACCAGCACCTTTTTTATGAGTCACACAACCAGTTTCGCGAAACACTTCAACACAATTTGTAAGGCACGCATAAAAATTGTCCGGTAATATTGCCACGTTTGGGAAGTGCTCTCGAAAATTGTCCAAACACAAACGTTGACTGTATTGCCAATTTCCATTAACTAGCGCACCCTTTCGAAAATAGGCTTCAATCATGAAAATTTTGTGCTGTGTGCTAAGAGGCATGATTCAAAAACTGGATTAGAAAATTTCAGCACAATGACTTGATAGATTCTGACACAACAAAACATATTCAAAAATTTAAAGTAAGACACACGTTTTACATTCCACAACCACCCTTGACCAAGATAATTTTTGATATTCCGGTATTTTGGTGTTATATGGAAAACTACGTCAGTGATATCTTCACACCAGAGGTTCCAACCTCTTTCAAGATATTAAAAAAAGTATATACTGTATCTATAAATTAGTATCAAGTAACAAGAACTATTCCATTCTCTGTGAAAATTTAAAAATGGTGTACGCCTTTTTCCTAGACGTATACTCATTTGATCAAATTCTTGTGTGAGGGGATTTTATAGTGTTTCAACTGAAATTGTAAATTATAAATAGGTAGTTTTTTTTGGAGGAATCTCTTCCTCTGTGTGACTAACTCACACTCTGTATTCACCGAATGCACACAATTCCTTTCTTGACCAATGCACGCGTTACTCATCATTTTTGTCGAACTCATTCCGACCCACCTCATTCGAAATCGCGCTCGTCAATAAATTCCCCGGATTCCCAGGGCTATTATTAAGGGAATGACTTGTATTTGTTCATGTCAGTGTATCTTTCGGAGCGATCAGTCTACACGTCGCTGAAATATCGTACTGTTCCACATGTGCTGATATTCATGCCTGCCCCTTGTGTGTAGGGGCGGACAACCGACTGGTTTACATCGGTAAGGCACCTGTGGATACGCCCCGGGCAAGCATCTTCTGCCTGTGCAGTATGTTGCATATTCGGCACAATAATCTCAACAGGTTTTTAATTAATTTTTGGCTGTGTCCGAAGTTTGCATACGTTTGTAGAGGCGAATACGATCCACATGTTTTTGTAACACCGTATCCTTAAATTACGGAAGGGCAGAGGGGTCACGGAGAAAAAATAAATTAGATTAAATAAACTAAAAATTTCTACACACTAAGAAGAAATTTGAATATAATAAATGTAAAGAATTTAGACCGATTTTTTCTTTAAAATTGGTGGCGTATATTGAACGCATTTTTTAGTACATTTTGGATCAAAAAAACTTTAGGAAAATGGTTCATGTTAGTCCACTGACCTTTCAACTATCCAAGCATGTATCAAAGACATTCCTGAGATAGAGTACAATAGGCATATATACGGGACTGTCAATATCGGGCAGTTGGATGGGGTATAATTTCAACAGCTTTATAATAATATCTCTACCCCTGATTCTAATCACAAGGATTAGACCGAAAGTCTGAGACTTGTGTGGGAGAGTGGGCGGCATATTATTATTTCGCGGGCCGCATTTGCGCCATAGGAACGACTTACGTTGATAGGCCCTAACCGCCATTCAGTGTGGAATGAGGGAAACCTGGAAAACCTCATTAGTTAGGGGGACAAGTCAAACATCAACTGATTTTAATCTCTCACATTAACACCAAGTTGACATTCTTCCCATCCTAAGCCATCTCCAGGATGGTTGCCAAGCCATCCCTGCGAATAAGCCTTGATCTAGGAGTAAACAATTTAATTAAAAATTGTTTGGTGGAATGAGAATTAGAACACACGACCTGTGGGTAGAGCGATCGAGACGCTAAGCGCTGAGCCACCGGCTCGCTTTATCAATTATCATTTTCAGTGTTTAAAGTATAGTGATAGTCACAGAACATGGTTGTTGTCAAATATTAAGGTAAACCGGGAGATAATCTGTGACAAAATATGATAATAACAAAACCATCTTACAAAACCTGAAAGTCAAATCCCAACCATTTTAAAGTTATATTAATTTTTTTGTAATATTGTTTTTTCAGTGACTGAATAACAAAGGCTGTATGGGGTTTGACAATGATTTGCTCTTATGTCAAACTAATATTATAGTTCATATCTACTACTCATAACATACTAATATCATTCTAATATAATTTACTGCATCTATTACTTCGTCAACTTGTGTCACATAAGAAGGAGTTTGATAGAATATTAGAAAATAATGTTTCCTGAATTACTTATTTACATCTAAAATATAAGTTCAGTTAAATGTAGTTGAAATGTAGCTGAAAATATAAGAAATATTCATTTTCCCTCAGTGAAAACTGAGGTAAAGCATCACTATATACATGAACACTACAGAAAAAGTAGTGGGATTTACGAAATTAACTGTAAAAACTGCAACCAAAAGTATGTTGGGCAAACTAGAAGGTCAATTCAAACTAGATTCAAGCAACACATGGCTCATCTCAAGTATGGTAAAATAGATAAGTTCAGTGTTGTCTAACTTGCGGTTGAGAACAACCATAAAATAGATAGTAGCAATTTAAGACTAATTAGGAATGTAACAAATTCCAGACAGCTGGATGCATTTGAGAGTTTGGAAATTCCAAAGTGTAAAAATAGTATGAATAGTGACAGAGGGTCATCCCCGTAACCGTAACAATAGTTTAGGTGTAAATTGGACATAGTGTTAGCATAGATTTAGTTTCAATCATCTGCAAATGATGCTAACTTGCTTGACAAAACGCACGTCGAGTGCAGTAGGTATAGTGTTTTGGGATTATGTGGAAAACTACCTCAGTGTTACCTTCACACCAAAGGTTCCAACCCGTTTCAAGGCTGGCTTATTACAAAATAAACCTTAAAGTACAACGTATAATAATATAACTTTTGCAGTTATAGTAAAAACTGACCAGTTACTAAGAATTTCAATATTTGCAAAGGTTTTGATATAGTAAAGATGTAGCTGTATTGTTTATCTATATACGATTGACATAGTATTCCTAACTGTACCACTTTTGTAAATATGCGGAAGTAATTAAATATTCTTACAAAACTTACAAACTTCGTACTTGCTTTATTATTAAAAATACCTTTTCCTTGGAACTGAAACACTCAAAACAAGTTCGACTTAATAAGTAAAAGTAAAACGTTCCGAATATTTGAATATCCGATCGCCGTTATACAATAAAAGAAATCGTAAATATCCATACGGAACAACAAATTAAATTAGACAAAAATGGAAATTCCTCCAACATATAGATACTGATTCCAAAGATAACATTCCAATAATATTATAGAAATAAATCAGTTTGTTCGGTTTTATCAATATTTTAATCAACATCTAATTCAGGAAGATCCAACTAGTGGAAAACTGGATTTCATAGTGTTAGAAGTTGTATTAAGAAACTGGCATGCCGTAGATGCCAAATATAATAAAATCTGATATATTTATTACAATATCCAACAGGAATTATGCCCAATAACACGATAAAATTACCAGAAAGAGCATATGTATATACAAAACCAATAAATACGGAATACAAGTTACAACGTAAGTAACAAAAGTGCAAAAAATACGTACACACATGTATATGTATACTATAGCATATGAGATACCATAATATGCTATAAATTGATCACGTTTTGAACGTGAAAAACCATCATCAAACTTATATGCGTCTGTCTCTATGTTTTAACAAAAAGATAACGAAAAAGTAACAAATCATTAAAAATAAGTAACAATTAATTAACAATAACTCATAACATAACAATAGACTTATTAGCCAAAGAACAAGAGATTAAAAAATGATAATGAACAATTAATAAAAGAATAAACAAACTCTAGAATTCTTGAAGGGGGTTGGAACCTTTGGTGTGAAGCTAACACTGACGTAATTTCCCACATAACACCAAAACACTATATTGCACTCGACGCCCGTTTCGCCAACCAAGTTGATATCATCCTGGAGATGATTAAAACAGTTTAAATTATCTCCAGATGATGCCAAGCGTCCTTTATATTTGACTAGTTCTTCAAACAAGCCTGAAATTTTACAAAAATGGATTTCCAAAATTTCGATTTTCTTCGATTATCTCAAAAACTAATCATGTTTGATTTTTTTAGGCATATTATTGGTTACCAAATTACGCAACTTTGCCCCAATTTAACTTAGCCTCTATCTCTAACGGTTCCCAAGATATCAATATAATTGCATTCAATTTGAAACAATTTGAATAAGGTCATTCCTAAATAAAAAATCATTTCTTTAGACTTTATACTAACCCGTCTACAAAAATACAAATCAGCTAACGTTGCAACCAATTAGTGTAACGTTAAATATAAAATTGATATAAATTTTTAATGAAAAAGTGTTTTCATTTATTTTATACAACCTGGAAGCTATAACAACCAAAATACAATCTTATTTGTATTTTTTATTAAAAAAACAAATAATACAAAAAAACAACAAATACCACCTTTTTCCTCATTCAACTAACTTTACCTTACTTTATGATTTCCGAGATCACAATAGTGAATCCTGAATTTCACACCCCACTATACCGATTTCAGTATATTCTTAACTTGGGTAACAAAGCCAGTATAAAGGCCACCTTACATTGATCACCGTGTATCTAGATTGAAAATTTTCTAAAATGTACATTAAATGCCTAATTAAAATTGTAGGTGTTATGGAGAGCCGACTCGCATAAATATGGGTTTCAAAGGTCCTGTCGCTGTTACAAAACTTGTCTAATTATAATTTAACAAGAAAGCACTAAACAAGTTATTATTACCTATGTTATTATTTATTATGATGGCGGGATTTTCTAACGACCATAAAAAGTGTGAGAGGCAGTTATGCCTTATCAATTTTCGATCTGATATGAAGCATACTAGGTTAAGTTTTATAGGGTCTTGTTGGCTAACAGGGCCATATTTCAAGAGAGGATACGGTTAGCGTTCTGCTTCCCAATATGGCTCTGAGCACTATCGTAATTAACTGCTATAAAGATATTACAGCTGCTATAGTTGAAATTATTTCAATTGTATATATTTATGTTATGTTGGATCAGATAACAGGTTTAATTGCATGAGTTGCTGCGGCCTACACACGAGCAAACGCATCTGTGCATTACAAAAATCTTGTTTACGTTATCTCTGGATGCTTGCGATTACAAATTTAGGCTTTATTGAAGTATGAAATGGGGAAAAATACGGATTTTTAAACATCCAAGTGGCTTGTTTACTTTGTCATAGATGTCATAGAACATGTGAGTGGAATTATACAGAGGGATCTTTATTATCTATTAATTATTTGAAACTATTTTAATATGCTGATTTTTTACACTTTTCGGCGATGTACTAGAAGTCCTGAAATAATCTGAAAAAATTATACAGAGTGTCCCGAAATTAGTATGCAATATTTTACCAGTGTCTTCTATGGTTAAAAATGGGACTTTTTCTTCATATAAACATGGATTGGAAAATGCTTCCTGAAAATTTTAAAATCGGTTTTATTTCAAAACTGAGCATTTCATCGGTTTTTAATAAGAGCATCTTTTTACGTAGAAAACTCTAAAATTTCATATTTTAATGACAAAACAAGGAAAAGTTACATACAGTGTTTTCGAAAAGTAACGAATAAATTCATTATTATAGAAATTGAGAAGTTTTCGAAAAAATCCCCCGACACGTCGATTTTGTTTTTAAAAAAGAGACTTTTTGACATACGACCCATATTTGTGACATTATCGTTGTTCGAGATATGACGTCATCGACAATTTTTTTAAATAGCAACCCCCAATTTTGGCCACGCCATTTGAAAGAGCGTATCATTCTACATAGGCATCATGAAAAATTATGGTGTTCCATAACAAAAATTTCAAGAAAATAATGTTTGAAGATCTTAAAATTTAATTTTCACAATACCTACTGACAATGATAATGATTATGTAAAAAATAGACTAAATTAAATGTTCAAATTGTGCACCGTTGAGTGGCCAGCCAGATCGCCTGATTTGACACCCCTAGAATATTTCTTGTGGGGATACTTAAAAAGCAAAGTATACGTTACTAGACCGGTTAATTTATAAGATTTAAAAGCAATAATTCGTCACGAGATACATCGTATACCTCCTGAAGTTATAGATAATATCCAAACAGAATTTATTAATCGTCTTGGCTACTGTTAGGCAGCCAACGGTGCACAATTTGAACATTTAATTTAGTCGATTTTTTACATAATCATTATCATTGTCAGTATTGTGAAAATTAAATTTTAAGATCTTCAAACATTATTTTCTTGAAATCTTTGTTATGTAACACCATAATTTTTCATGATGCGTATGTAGAATACGCTCTTTCAAATGGCGTGGTCAAAATTGGGGATTGCTATTTAAAAAAATTGTCGATGACGTCATATCTCGAACAACGATGACGTCACAAATATGGGTCGTATGTCAAAAAGTGCCTTTTTTAAAAACAAAATCGACGTGTCAGGGGATTTTTTCGAAAACTTCTCAATTTCTAAAATAATGAATTTATTCGTTACTTTTCGAAAGCACTGTATAAATAAAGTTACATACATCTTATGTTATAGCATGTAAATACGTCGAACTTCAAAAAGTATTGAAATTTAATGTTTCCTTATCAAAAGTTGCAAAAGCCAAAGCACTAAAAGGTAGGATACCAAATTTGGTAAATTTATCTCAACTGGTTTCGGAGTTATTTAGACAAAATCTGCACTAGGGGATGCAACCTTTAAGGGGCTATAGCCACATTAGGAAACATTTTTTTTTGTCTATGTTTATATGAAGAAAAATTCCCCTTTTTAACCATAGAATACACTGGTGAAATATTGCACACTAATTGCACGGGACACCCTCTATAGCTCAGTTAGCTATAGTGTCCCAGTTTTATAATCTAAACATTCGGGAAAATGTAGAACCTGTAAAAATAATGGAACTCTGCTATGAAAACTAATTTCCAAATCTGTACCGTTTCCGAGATAAAGGGGATGAAGTTGAATAAAAATATTTTCTTATATCTCTGACAGTAATAATTATTTTCAAATTTTATTTGGTAGATGGCTACTATGAATCTTTACTGCCACAAAAAAATTTCAGCTCGATGCAATCTGCACTCTTGTGACCACTTTTCTAAAAAATATATGTTACCCCAATAACTAACGTTTAAAATAATACGATGTTTCCATATTCCATCCATTTCTCTACAAAAAAGTATACTTACATGTTTTTCATAAAACACACCGTTACGGAGTCAATCGATATTTTATAAAACCATGTCATGTCCGTTCCCAATAAAATACCTAAGGCGGCGGTTACATTGGATGCGAATTCGTACGAAATTTTATTCGTACGAATTTGTACGAATTCATAAGGACTGGTCTGAAGTAAACAAACAAATGCTTCTTTATGTTGGAGGTTACAGTGCATAAGAACATTTGTTCTGATTTCATACGAATTCGGACGATGTTCTGATGCGACCAAACTATTTTGTTTTTTTCGTCAGTATTCGTGCGGAGTCGAAGATAGATTGCGAAAAGTTTATAATTTTAATACAGGAAAGAAGGTCTTTGCGGGACAAAAAAAAAAACAGTATCATAATAAAAACTTAAGTAAAAAAATATGGGGGAAAGTGGCAGAGAAATTTTTTATTTGTTTCTTTTAAGTTATTACAGAACCGATTAATATGAGTAACAAAATTGATGTATTAAAATAATTATTTATTAAAATCGAAGAATTTTGGATTGTTTTCTATAATTTCTGTAAACGATTGTCCAAACTCATTCGCATTCTGCTTTATCCTTTAGAAGTACCTAATCGTCAACACAAGTAATATAGTTTTACAACTAGATTCATTGTCAGTGCTGTTAAAGTATTTACATATTCAGAGTATGCACTACTGAACTACCTACTACTGAATACTGAATTGCACTGTCAGTACGCATCTAATGTAACCAGTTTTAATTACGCATTCGTACGAATTCGTACGAATAAAACTTCGTACGAATTTGCATCCAATGTAACCGCCGCCTAATACCTTACGACAGTGATTCCCAAACTGTACACCGCGGAACCCCGGGCAGCTTCATTTAACCAAAACATTGGCCTAACTAAACAAAAAACAAAGTGAGAAGCTAAAAATATTTAGATTTCTTGTGTTCTATTATTATTAATATCCAAAATGTTAATATTCATATTAATATTAAAATTATGAAGATTCAAAAACCTTTCCAAAATATGATCGGTTGCTGCCTGCTTTTACAATATTATATGAAGACGGCATCGGCCTAGGTCAGAGGTTAATTTCCTAAAACCATAATTAATTTACCACAATTCTACATAAATTTATGGTTAATTGAGTTTGTCCAACATATGGCACCCATGGAGAGAATAAATAATCTTATAGGTACCTAATTCAATAATTTTAACATGGTGTACCGACAAGATATTCAAATCAGGAAGCATGATTTTAATAAATAAATTATCGGGTAGCAGGAGAGTGTAGAAAGGAATTTAAATGTATATTCTGTTATTATAATAATAAAATGATTTAAATTGGCGCCATTTTATGTAATAAACATTCATCTAAATTCAGCTCTCAGCTGGAAGCGTGTCGTAGGTATCACGAAAAATGCTTGCCGTTCAAAAATGATGGTCCATTTCAAATGCCGAACTGTACTTTTGTATTTGATTACATTGGTGATAAGATTTGTCTTTTCTTACTACATAAATTTGATATAAGTATAAACTTTGTGAGATAGACGATAATTTTAGGAAAATTGCTTGCTCTTTAGGTACCTATTATTACCAATATATAGGTTCTTCTTAAGTATTTATTTGAAAACTGACGCATTATTATTATTATTATTATTATTATTATTATTATTATTATTATTATTATTATTATTATTTTATGAAGCATGTGAAGAATATGGGAGCCTTGCTGTTATATTTACAAGCTATAAAAACAAGTACTCGTACAAAACATATTTCGGAATCCAAATTTTAACATAGAATAATAACTAATTGAAATTAATAGGGTGTCAAACAAATTGAAAAATCTAAAATATTAAACAAAAGTTAAACAACCTTGTCAATAAATAAAAACTTATCACAACGCGTTTTTCTTGTTGTTGGATGGTGGCGTGGTTACGCGCAGCACTCAGGCCTTTCGACCCATGTGCCTGCCGTTAATCGAGAGCTATTGGAAGAGACCTGTGCTATGCGCATAGGCCAACACGCGTTCTGGGGGAAGCTCTCTAATGTCCTGGGGCAGAAGAAACGCTGCACCCAGATGTTTGTGTCTCTTGACCATGAGGCAGGCATAGCGACAGAGGATGTGAATGGAGTCCTCGTCATCGTGTCCGCAAAACCTGCATCTTCTAGTGTCACTAAGGCCGATAGTGTTAAGGTGCTTGATAAGATGTCCGTGACCTGTCGGCAGTCCCGTGACAATCCTTATGCTGATACGACTTAGCGCAAGTATTGATCGAGTTGCGCTCGACCAAGGTCTTTCAATTAAGAGCCTGGCTTGTCGCAGTCCAGTCCAGTTCGACCATTCTTCGTCTGAGCTTTCCTTGATCCAGTTCTCAATAGACCTTGTTATATAACTAGGCGGAAGCCCGCGTAGTGGTTCGGGCCCTGTAAACTGTATACTTGAGCCTTTTTCAGCCAGTGCATCGGCTTCCTCATTTCCTATTATGTTGTGATGACCCGGTGCCCAGGTCAATTTTACTTGGTTGTTCTGTCCTAATTGGGCCAAACCAGATCACAACGCGTTCTGTCGCATATAAATGCCACAAAGCAGAATTCGTTTTATGGCTACTGAAAAAAGGCCCACAATGCGTTGTGGTATACCTACCTAAAAGAGCCAGAACGCGAAATTCGTGTTGTGGTTCTTTCTATAATCGACCAGAACACATTTTGGCCATTGTGAAAGATATTGTATTGACAGAAAATGTAAATGTCAGTCAAGTAATATCAAGTGCAATACTAGCAACTCTATAGACCTCTAAAATGATTCACTCTTCATGATGATGCAGGATTCCCGATTACAAATTCAATAGAAAAAAATGTACTGTCATTTAATGTTTTTCTATATCTCCCAAAATAAGAAAGATACATGGCTTTGTTGAAATAAGCAAAGTTTCAAAATCACCCTGTAATTCGAAAACATGTTACAACAATAGAATTAATTCGTCCGTAACTTTTACACTTTTGAATTCGCCTGCATTCTCATAAAAAATGTACTGCTCTGTACAGTAGAGTTTCACGCCAAGATGCCTCTATTTTCACTGGATCCATCTTGGAAATACGTATACTTTTTCCTCCAAATCTACATCTGAATTGATTTTGTTACAGACTCCTTACTACAATCAAGTAAAATTATGTATAGCTTTCTCAGCTGTAGAGCGTTTTTAAATACTAATGGATGCTGCGGAAATGTACCTCACCATATAACCATCATCTTTAATTACATTTCTCCACCATATCTAATCTTAAGTACTATTTACTGAGCCGTTATATAAATTAAACAAATGCGTGCAGCGAATAAAAGCGTTTTTCGAAATATTAATAACCTTCTAGATATTACAGACGCTAGACCTGGGAGTTAATTAGGTTTTTTTGAATTCGGTGTTAATCACTCCATAAATACCAGAGTGGCCTTTTCGGTAGAACGATGGAAACGGGCCGACACACAATTCAAACGAACACGTAGGCTTAGAAAAGCGATTATCAGACCAATATTTTAAAAAATGACTACATGTGACTAAAATTATGATTATTCACATGGGACAGGTGGATCTGAATTAATTGTGTAAATATATTATGTAAATGATATCACTGAGAGATTATAATGCGTGAATGTTCCGTCACCATATTGATTGAGACGGTAAGAGACAGGGCCGTAATTAGGTTTTTTGACGATTTTTTTTTTAATCGCTAGGACCCGGGGATTTTATTTTATTTTTACCATTATTTTACATATATTTAAGTTTTTACAGGGTGGCTGCATGAAACTACGCATTTTTACACCCTATAATTTTAAAATATTTGGAAAGAACTCTTTCTTACGAATATATATTTTTATTTGCATATCTCTAATAATAAGGGAGATATGTCCAAAAGAGTGTCACAAGAGCAATATGCTAGAAAAAGTATATCGATTGGTTGTTAGGCAGTCTTTCTCCAACACATCGGGAGATGTGGGAGAAGTGGGCCTTCTTATGGCCCACTTTTTTTAAGCACATTAGAGGTAGACCCATGAAATCGTATATGACCTGTTTATTTATATATTTATATTGTATCATACAGTAGCAATAAACAGCAACTAGATGAGGGCAAATAAGCCTCGCCATTACGAATGTGGACACTTGATGTTCACCAGATGACAGGACCAGAAGTAGGTATTAATGATCTGGTACAACGGAGGTTATTTATATGAATAGACAGAGCGTCTCAGACCTCCCCACGAAGCCGCGACCGCTGACAGCGGTCGCGGACTCTCTTCGAGTACCCTTCCCTTACTTTGCATAAAGCTAAAGGGCCAAATGGCTCATTTAGAGGTGCATTGCCGGCTACATAGCTACTTCTGACCTGCCCCAAACTACGACCCAGGACAAGAGCGGCACTTGCGCCCTCGCCCGCGGCAGACTACTCCCGGCTGGTCAGACATACAGGCGAAGAAAGAAGACAAGACAGAAAAGCACCAGAAGATCCTACCCAGTCTGCAGGGTAGAGCCAGCACAGGAGGAGACCCCACGAATTGCCCACACCTATCACTTTTTGTGACCGGGGTTGGTGAAGGATGGGGTCCACCTCTACGAGGCAGCCCAAACCTACAACAATGAGGAGGGTAAAGAGCGATAATCGCGCTCGGGCCCAAACCATCCCAGGTCATGACCACGGTCAATGGATATTGGCTACAGCTCGTCAATTACTGATTCATTATTTTACTAAATTCACTAGAAATTTGTGTAAAAATAAGACGAAAAAATACAAAAAACATTTATTTGTCAATCTAAAACCATATTGACAAGTTGATTGTTTGTCCATAATTTCTTTCATTACATTTTATACAGTATTAAAAATGGCATCATAAATTCAAAACTCAAGATATTACTATAACAAAAGCGTTTTATTTTGTGGCCGAAAAATCCAAGAAACGTAACCCGGCTGTATATTCAAACGGCCAAGGAAAGAATATTATTTATTTTGAAACGTCTTTCGTTAAATAAGAAAGTAGCACAGTAGGGTAAATATTAATTTATTAATTTCTTAATAAATGTGTAAATTGGCGCCCATCTCGGCCACGCCCTAGTTCCAGCCCTGACAAGCATTCGAAGTCGCCACAAGAGAAGTGGAAATATCCTAGAACCAATCGCTCTACGATAAAAATCAGTTTAGGAGGGGCTTCGTCGCTTTAATATTGCTGTAATTAATATACTATTAATTAAGACAAGCTTTTATATTTAGATTATAGTTTTTTGTGCCTCACCCAGAAAATATGGAAATTATGTGAAATATCGCGTAATGTCTGGTGATCAATTTCGATACGCCAATAACTGTCTGTCGTAAATTGTTGCAGGACATTAGTTTAACAGTGTTTTTTTGGGGATTCACAGTTATTACGATTATATCGCGATAGACCGAGGCACTTCTCTCTAAATTTTATTACCTGGATATTAGATTTGTTAATGAAATGCCATAATTTAAATAAAAGCTCTGATGACTAATAACAGTTTGTAAGTTGCCCCGCATTTATACCAACGTGAGTATATTTTCTAATTCATTCGTATATGTGTGTGTGTCGCAATACACCATTCACCAAAATTAGCAATACGAAAATTAAAATTGTATTTGTTTTTTAATTTATATAATTGGAATGTTCTACATATACACTTTTTGGACAACAATCTTCATAACCATTTGCGGATCATTGAACATATTTATGGTTCAGTAGTAGTTGCAATTGCCTGAAAATAGGATATTTTCTTTCGTCTAGTCGTAATTCTCTAATATTCGCTGGCGGATAATTTTGGTGGCGTCAGATCAGGTCAATCACAAGGCTACTGAAGATGTGTGCCACGATAAAATATTCTATTTTCAAAACGTTCATAAATTAAGGTTAGGAAGACCTGTACGTGAACTTGTTGAAACAATTGCATGTGCACCTGCAGATGTCGTATGTGGAAAAAGTTACTTAACTCTCTCACAAAAGGTCTAGCAGTATTCTCTCTATAGCGCTCTTGGTTGACAATAACTGGATGTTTGTCCTCGTCCTCAACCAAATAAAAACCATACCTAGATTCCGCACACCAAATGGTAACTTGGTCATTTCGTGGCTTCCCTATGACAAGGAATTTAGTTGCTGTAAACTATTCCTAAACAAATGGAAACACTTTCCGACCCTTTGGTTCGTGTCCCTGTGTAGATAAAGTAGGCCACCAATTCTACAGATGAGGCAGGATGAATAGCGATATCATCATCAACTTTGATTACCTTCCTAACCAGTAATATTCTCTAGGTTTGTTTCAGTCCTCTCCTTGACTTTTGAAGAATGGCTAAAATTCCCAATAATAATGTACCACGCCTTAAGATGAACGTGATTTCCGTCCCAAAAGCATACGTTCGTATACTAGCCTCTACCTATACATGTTTGTCCGCAGCGTTTAGTTTTCATCCATTCCATGAGTACCGCATTCAAATTTCACAGGGACTAAACATTGCTGGCAAACATGTAAGAGAAGTTTACTGTAAACGAGTGTTGAGTCTGTAGATGTTTCACTGATATTCAGTTTATACGTAATTCGTCGAAGTATTCCTTTCGGAGAATGCAACGCCTGGTCAAAAACGCTTCCTTCATTATTGTTGGTACAAACTATTCTTCGACAACCTGAAGAGCCCTTGTACTCACGCAACACATTACCAATGTGTCGATATTTATCAACAATTGTTAATATTGCACTTTTACTGGTTACTATTGTGTAAAACTGTTGTCGACTTGTTTGAAACTTGAGCCACTATCCTGCCCATCTTATCCAAGGAAAAACTGGACGAGGAATAGCAATTGTGGACAGGCCCATGAGTTTCTAAAGGGGTTCGACAAAGCAATGTCGGTCTGTTTACTGAACCACAGTCGAAGGTCTCTAGACCAACTGGTGCTAATCCTACTTAGGCAGTGCAGACTTAGGAAACACATATCCCTGACAGGGATAGAAGAGGACTCGATATGTCTGGAATGTGTAGAGGAGGAAAAAACACCTCTTCTTTCTCTGGGACAATGTGGGGCATTCAGGAGGCAGGAACATGATGTCTAGAACGCCAGGAAGCCACATGTACTCAAATTCTGAGATCCATCAGAAGGTCAGGTAGGTTCTAGAGGGTCAAGGAATAAAGAGTAAGTGTTGAGACTGTTACCAACACTACTACTACTACATCCCATCCATTTCCGTATGTGCGGAAATAATGTTCTACTCTAAACACTTTTCCTTCAGTTCTCAGAACCATTTTCAAGTCGATTTTAGTACCAGAGCAAAATAATGTTAATATGACAACCAGTGACAAATAAGCCAAACATGAAAAATACAATTCCATAAAACGTTTTGGTCTGGTTTATTTTGGCGAAGAAACAGGAACACATCGAGGGCTCATTTTAGGCCCTAAGTGGCTTGTCATTTATTTATCTCAAACCAAAAGTATTCCAATACAGGTTCTCTTTACGTAATATGGGAATCTCTCGAATCAGAACGCCTCACTAATAGAAAAGGGCTGATAGTATATGGTCTAGAAGACAATGTCACCCTTGTCTAAATATCTTCTATATCACCAATGTCTTCTATTATTTTCAATTTTCTTCAATGTCACCCTTTCATTTCACAAATAAAGAACATCATTAATTATTATACAGTTTGGTAAATCTCGCGTGAATTCACTTACATTAAACCTTATAAAATGTAAATAATTGAGTTGAGGTATCGTGTGAGAACATCATTCCATACATTCCAGGGATATCCGAAATTCGTAAAAACTTAAAACTACTGATGTAGTTTAGTTAGTTTTTGGCATATTTACTTTATTACATATTCTACAGTGATTTTTTAGAAACTTTAAAGGTTTGACTTGAAAGTAAATTGTGATAAACGGCTTCATACCCTTTGACCATTGATACCAATGACTTTCATAATGATATAATGACCTTATACATTAATCAATGTATCGATCCGCTTCCATGACCTGCTCCCTTCCCGGATTTAAGTACCTTAAACTTCTTTCTGTGCGAGTTTTTTCAAATTTAAAAGGCCTTCAGTGGATCAATTAATATTTCGTCCTTGATGCAACTCCACACGATACTGTTCAAGGGACAGACGTCCAAGTAAACCTATATTTTTACATTTTACAATATTTTCACCGGTGACAAAATACCCAAAAATAAGTCCGTTTCTATAAGTGCGTCCTCATAGCTGATTTTCTAGACCTTACAGCACGCCAGTGTCTAATATACAGCACCACTTCAAACCCATTCTGGTTGTGTCGTCCTTATCCTTTATCCGCTTATTTATACCAAATAAATATCTAGCAGACCCATACAAAAACTGGTAATATTATTTTAAATGAAACGCAACATATTGCCCGGGAACATGTATTTTCTGAGACGAAATGGACCGCCGCCGCTTCGCTGGCGGGACATTAGCATACGAATATTCCATTAATACTTTTAAAATCTGGCCGTGATTTGTGAGGTGAGTTATGATAGTAGATCTCGCCCAACGTAGAGGTCACATGATAATGGTATAGCACCAATTTATGTGAGTCCGGATTTCTAGTTTTTTTTTTTGTTTGTCGTCGGACAAGACTGGGCTCTGGATCTTTTATTAAATAAGGACTAAAGCGGACCTTACATAATAATATGCAGATTTGTGCGGCGAGAATACACCTAGGAAAAAAGATTAGTAGGTAATTATAATTAAAACCATTTGGTTGTGCAAAGTTTGCTTAATGTGAAACATAAATAGTTCTTTATTTGAAGGTGATGTCGAAAACAACTACTCCTCGGGCAATGTGCCCCGACTGGCATTGCATTACTTCGGCATCTCCATAGGAGTCGCCACATCATTCATCGAGACCAACCAACCAGACACTGACCGGTTTCGCGCTTATTATGCGCTCTCAGAGTGCCATAGGTAGTGAACTGGATGAACGATGCTGCGACGTGATTGCCTAATGGGCATAGTGAATGTTAATAGTGTTGAGAAACACATCGTAGTACCCTCTTTGGGTCTTTGCTACTATCTGTCTGATAATTATTATCAAAGACCCAAAGAGGGCACTACGATGTGTTTCTCACCAATACTAATAAATAGTTCTTATATTTTTATATAAACAATAACTAGATACATATTTTAAATATAAATAAATGATTTTTAACACACATTATTTTCTTTGTATATAAATCCAAAGCCGGGGATACATTCAATAACTTGGCCATGATAAACTTCATAGATAAACTAGTCATATCACAACTAGCTTAACGAGTTTGGTTAACTAGAAGAGGAAGGACCTGCAGGGTTACCATTGGAAGTATAGCTTCTTCTGACATTTTTTGATTGTTTCCTAAAGTGATGAAGAATGTTTTATCAATTAATAAATAACAAAACTTTAATATTTTGAAGCATCCTAGAACCATATACCACTTTATTGAAAGTTCTGTCTGTCATAATGGGCATAAAATTGTTGTATAATACGTTAGTTCTGTGTATATAACAACTTTATTAACATTATAATTCATCCTCATAATGAGTATGATATAATTCATCCTCATTGCGCGCTGGAATATGTAATACCATGTACCAATAAGAATGGACGCCGGCCGTATCTCAGAAACTACTTATCGTATAACTTTGGGAAAAAAATTCTAATAAGTAAATCCGACAAGAGAAACCGCTGGAAATTATTTTCAAGTTCGTAGGATGACCGCTAGGGGTCGCAATTGCTATGGTCAATCAGAAAATGGGATTTTTCTCAAAAATATGCCAAGTTAAGAGGTATTTTAAATAGTGGCATTGTAATCTTTGTAAAATTTTCAATCTTTTTCTTGTAATGCACTTTGCTCTATCTTTAAAAATAAAGTGGTGGGGGAAGGTTAAACTTTATTTTATTCAAATAAGGATAACTCCGGTTTGGGTTAACAGAATTAAACAAACTAGGGCTCGTTTAAAAGAGCTACTCTTACTGAATAATCTGCAGTATATACTGTTCCTGAACTTATTTTACCGTGGTAGCTAGAGGGCGCTGTTTGACATCATAACAGTTATTCCGCGTTTTCATAAAAATTTTAAATAGCAGGTTATGTATCTTTTTACATAGTTAAATATAGCACAAAATTTCTAAAAAATCAGCTCAAACCGCAACTTTCTATCTTCGCTCTAACGGGAGATATTAAGAGAACAAATAAAGTTAGGCTGCCTCCTAGACCTATAATAGTCTAATAAAAAATTATACTAGTAGGCTATGAAACAAAAAGAGGTAAATGGTAAATAGGTACGTCAAAATATTAAAACGTTTTAGTTACATGTTAATGTAATTTAGTTAATGTCGTTTCATGTCTTATTAAGTTTGTATTGTCCGGGTTTTTCTTGTTGTTGTTCGTGTTGTTTTCTTGTTTATTCTGAATTGTAGTTTATTGTTCGTTTTTTTCTTACAAAATGATTTATAAAAACGAAGAGTTATTTGACATGGTAAGAGTTTATTTTGAATCAATGAGAAATGCTACAGTTGCTGCGAGAGTATATGCGCAACAATATCCTGATAGACGGCACCCCAATAAAAAAGTTTTTCTACGAGTAATTCACCTTCTGCGAACAACTGGAAATGTTCATCTAACTGTATACCTTAGACAACGCAGAGGTCGCACCGAAGGGAACATTATTAATGTGTTAGCTTATATAGAGTTTAATCCTCAACTAAGTACTAGAACTATTGCGAAAGACCTTGGAGTAACTCAAACTACGGTTTAAAACATACTCAAGGAACATAGTTTTTGTTTCATAGCCTACTAATATAATTTTTAATTAGACTATTATAGGTCTAGGAGGCAGCCTAATTTTACTTGTTCTCTTAATATCTCGCGTTAGAGAGAAGATAGAAAATTGCGGTTTGAGCTGACTTTTTGGAAATTTTGTGCTCTATTTAACTATGTAAAAAGATACATAGCCTGCCATTTAAAATTTGTATGAAAACGCGCAATAACTGTTACGATGTCAAACAGCGCCCTCTAGCCACCACGGTAAAATAAGTTCAGGAACAGTATATACTGCAGATTATTCAGTAAGAAAAGCTCTTTTAAACGAGCTCTAGTTTGTTTAATTCTGTTGACACAAACCGGAGTTATCCTTATTTGAATAAAATAAAGTTTAACCTTCCCCCACCACTTTATTTTTAAAGATAGAGCAAAATGCATTACAAGAAAAAGATTGCAAATTTTACAATGCCACTATTTAAAGTACCTCTTAACTTGGCATATTTTTGAGAAAAATCCCATTTTCTGATTGACCATAGCAATTGCGACCCCTAGCGGTCATCCTACGAACTTGAAAATAATTTCCAGCGATTTCTCTTGTCCGATTTACTTATTAGAATTTTTTTCCCAAAGTTATACGATAAGTAGTTTCTGAGATACGGCCGGCGTCCATTCTTATTTGGCCACCCGGTAAATTTGATGTAAGTATCGTCCCCAATCGACTATAATAAAAATTGTAATTGGTCAATTTCTATCAATGTACCTACTGTATATTCAACAAAACGAAATAGTAAAAATACTCTATTGCCTGGTATTTGCCTGGTAATATTTAGAAACAACTCACAGTGGTATGTTGTAACTCAATTTGCTGTAAGTTACAAATGAGGTCATTTATTATCTATTGCGCGTCCAAATTGGATGCAAAGTTTTCATGTAGTTCTATGTGGCACATTAGTTTAAAGATAAAGATAGTAAGGGAGCCCCTTTTAGCTGGCTATCTGCATCTATATGTAAATGACACCAAAGAATAACGAATCTGTCATATTCAAACTAGTTCTGAGAGTAACCTTTAAGAGAGAGTATGATTGGAGGTTTTAATTGCTCTAGGTTGGTACATATTACATACTTTGCTAAACTCATCATAAAGATACTACCAACAATACAATAACATATTTGACTTGATTATGGAGAACATTTAGCTTGTATGTAACATGTTTTATATGTATATAGTGTTAAATACCTCATTTCATGAATTTCATCATAACATTGAAGCTTAGGAATATCTTGAAAAGTCTGTAGAATCGATTTTTATATTGCAAAAAATTTTTCACAACTTAATCTTGGATAGGCTTCAATTTCGCCTAGAAATTATCATTCTTCTATGTCAAAAACATAGAGACGTTTATCAAATGACACCTTTCGCCATGATATCTACTGAATATTTTTATTTTTATAATAGTTTCATTTATTTTGTTGTCTTATTTTAACAAATTCACAATCATCTACAGTCCTCTCTTGACCGCGCTGTGGACATGTGAATGTAAAAGATAATTCAAAACACCTATCCATTTTAACATAATTCTGTGGTTTATTATAACGACACTTTTCTAATTGGTTAACAGTTTGTTGAAACTAAACTTAATGTGTTTTAATTATCAATAAATAAATAAATATAATAATGAACAAGGCTTTTTAATTAATTTTCCTCTATCTACTATTAATATTATAGTTATATTTTAGATTTAATACTTTGTTTATAAACAAAATTCGTATCATTAATTCATTTGCATTTCAAAATTTATAATAATGTTTATTTTAATCAGTAATAAAATATAAACACTAAGAAGGGAAACGAGTATATAATTATTATTAGTACACCAATCAGATACTATTGAAATTTAGTGTAGTTCTAAATTGAAGCAGTGATTTTTTTAATTTAAATAGAACGCCCTGTTTTTCTCTTCAGGTTTCCGAAAATGTCTCAACTGCTCATAGAATATTCACTGTAGAAACTCGCACACGTAAATGTTAACGCTCTATACTTTTGTTTAAATAAATTAAAATGCTTAATACCTAGATCATATACAAAATAATAAACATCAAAAAAATATATATATTTCCTTACCTTGTCACACAATATACACTTCGTATTGATATATCTATAGATAGATAGATAGATAGATAGATAGATAGATTTATTGCGGTAAATTAGGCATCATAATGTATCAGTAATAAATATAGACAACATCAACCATAATCAATACATGAAATACCACTAACGTATAATAACTAAGACTTTATAAACGTATTATATTATGAATAGATACAAACATACATCATGGTAACATAGACCTTTAATACAAAGAAATAAAAATTGACAAAAAACAAAAATGGACTGTAAAACATATGCAACTATTACAACAACAATTCAAATATAATTCACATCGCGACAATGTTGTTATCAATTATTCAATAATCTAATAGTTCTAATGGACAATGATATTGTAATCAATAATCTTGGACTTAAATTCCGAAACCGTCCTGCTTGCCTTAATAAAACTAGGAAGCTTATTAAATTGATCCATACCCCTGTAAAATAACGTTGTCATAGTACTTGTAAAGTCAAATCTAGGAATATATATATATCCTTAGTTGATCTTGTAGAATAATCATGCCTTTGAAATTTATATACAATAAATTCCTGCAGATAAGATGGCATCAAATTACTCAGTATTTTAAAGATGAAAGTCATAGATATATAAAAAAGTCTACTCTTTACAGACATCCACCCCAAAGTATCTAACATGGAAGATATACTGGCATATCTATTGCATTTTAATACAATCCTCATACATCGATTTTGCAATTTTTGCATTTTTTTTATATATATATTTTTTTATAGTATAAATTGATTTATTGATTGATATATTGATTTATCTATAATTTAAAAAATGGTTTTCATTTGAAACATACTAAATGTAACACGGAAAGAGGAACACTTGGTGTCTTATTCTTCAACACATTTTAAATGAGGAAAGTGACAGAATTTATATTTTTATTAATTATCGAAACGCCTTCATGTAGTTTATTGTTTAAAATTTTGTTGTAAAAAGACGTGAAATCAGTACCAAGTAAAATGATATTTGATTTCTTTAAATGAATAGTAAAAGACATTTGAGTTTTTACAGATTTACATATAAAATAGAATATAGCTTATATGCATATCATCTTATCGCCTATTCCATTTGTACGTCCTTGTAGAAGAATTATCCTTGCCGCCATTTGTCATGAGAAATATTTTACATTTAAAGACAGCTTTAATAAAATTAAATTGAAAAAGCTAATGGATACCACTATTCAAATATATTTGTATAACAAGTGAAAAAGATATTAGTTTTTAAAAACACTATATTTTATCAAAACAACATTTGTCTAGAGCCAGATAAGGTCAATTCTTTCAAATACCCATTTATCATTCATTTATTTATTAATATATTTCAATGAAGAAGACAGTGAGAACATTATTTATCATACATAAAACTACTCATATTTCGTAATCGCATTCAGTTGTAGGAGTGTCTATGAAAATCATCAAAAAAAAATATTAAACTACACTAAGAAAACAGCTTATTATTATTCGAATTTCCTAAAGCAATTACTTTTATAATTATTGAATTACAATTTATAATTAATATATGATAGTGGGTGAGTTATCTAAGGCCCGGTCTCGAATAGCTGGTTACCATCACTTAACGGATAGTTAACTATCCGTTATCCTATACTACTTACACTCTTTCTCTTACAGAAAGACATAATTTTTAGTCTATTCACCTTGCTCCCTTCTTGCAGTATATAAGAATGCCTACTAATAATAATTAATAAGAAATAATAATTATAATAATATGCCGTCCCCTCCCACAGCACAAGTATTTGAATTTGATGCTAATCATTGTGATTAAAATACGGGGTAGAAAAATTCGCAGATTTTGCAATTCTTGCAACCATCGGAATGCATTGAAAATGAATGAAGGAAATTTGGAAGTATAGAAAGCTTGCAAAAGTTACCTTCTAATTCGTGAACTTACTATTTGCGACTTACAAACTTTGCCACCTTGTAGGTATATCACATTCACAAGTGAGCTCAGATTCTCAGACTTGCAATTTGCAATATACGAATACGAATGCCAAAGTTTTATAATTTAGTTACCTTCTAATTTGCGAACTTACCATTTGCGACTTACAGACCTTGCCACCTTGTACATCACATTCACATGAGCGCTCAGATTCCCAGACTTGCAATATACGAATACGAATGCCAAACTATGCGCCCACGCCGCCCGCTCTACTCGGTCCCCCACTACCTAACCATGTCGGTGTGACATGCTCATCGCGTTGCACTTGTCATCGAAACATACCCATATACCTTCGCAATCCTATAAGCATTTTCAATGCTAATATATATTATACTATTATTTGAAATTCAAAATACATATTATAGTAAAATAATAAGCAAAGAATTACATTTAAAGTTATTATCAGGGTTTATCAAAATCACATGTATATGAAACAAACAAGTATATAATCTATTACATACGCAATACAGAGATATTATAAGGGTTATATAAATTCCAACACAAGTACGAGATTTTTTTCAGTGTAGGATTATTTGTCACAAATAAGTAGGTTCCACGAATGGAGTCTGTTGAATGAAATTATTTATATACAGCCTCATCTTCGACGTGAAATGTGATACGCCAATAACAGTTTTATTATTTTCTTGAAGGCGCCATCATTTTCGAGACAAACGGAATACTTTTCCTTAACGATGTCTTGCATTGCGTTTTGAGTTTACTGTTAATATTTTATTTTATTAACAAAAGCATCTTGTTAAATATTATTTATTGCCCTCGAGTATCACGTTACATATAGGTCATCAATAATTTTATATAAGTTGTAAAATTTACATGGGGATAATGTAACAAACGTATGATATCTAATTGGTATTCGATTTTTTACTAGTCAGGAATTTGATACCTCTACGTTCTGCGATTCTTCCATATTTTGAATCCGGATAACTTACCAATTAGAACGGTAATTTAGCGATCAATATAAGGAATTGTTGTTATTGGATGGTCCCTATTTACTCTGGGAATGGGCCTTTTCCACATCTTTTTTTTATTCGCTTATTATAAAATATATACTTAGTTATGCCTAAAAAGTATTTTTTTAAATTTTTTTTCTTCGCCAGATATATTTTGAAAAAATTGTTAAAATTACCATATATTTCAAATAACGCGCCATTGACGTCATACTCCAGTTCGTTGTTGTCTGTTGGCTGCCCTGCATTTTGTGTTCTGTCAAGTGAAGTGTGCTTAACCTAACTTTCGTTTAGTGTTTTGACTAATTTGATTAAAAATGAATAAAATTGAAGAGGGATATCTTAACTCTGATTCAGACAACCTTCCAAGAGTTGACAGTAAAGTGTTAAGGATTTCTGCGTCACTAATATGAACTTTCTAAGTGCTGAAGTGCGCAATGTTAAGACAAGAAGGTTAGTTTTTATAACCTAAGTTATCAAATCATCATTTAGTTGATTCTAGCATAGATTGTGCAGTGTTCTCACCTTTAGCGAAAAATACCTAAACATTATTCTGCTCAAGGGATAAATTGTAAAATAATCATGTTGATTTGCTTTAGTAATAATTTATGGATAATATTTCACCTAAAAATACATATTTTCATTTCAAAATTACCATTTCACATAAAAATACATAATATTTTCATTTCAAAATTACCAGAATGTAAATTTAATCGTTGCCAAGAAAAAAATAAAGTTATATGTGGCAACGTGGAGTCGTTTTTTAACTTGTCTACATTTTATTGGCTACTGGAGTGTGATGTCAGCGAACCGCGCAGTTTGAAATGATTCAGGAAGACCGGTCACTTTGTATTTGGATAACTTTGCTTAATTACAATTCTTTAATAAATTGGGTTGATTCTACCTTTACTTATGTACCAGTATAACGTTTGATATTAATAAAATAGTAAAATTCAATTTAGTGGAAAAGGCCCATTATTAACATTTTGCCCATTTTCAATTTTTATAAATGTTTCTTCAACAAAATCATTAGGATAATAATTTGACTCTTAGGATATTTTTAATAACATCTTTTTCTGTATTAAGAACATCTGAGATTGAAGACATTAAGTTTGGTCTGTCATATAAACATTTAACTATAGAAAAGTAATAAAATATCTTCGAAAATACGTCCTTCTTCTTGGAACCGACGTCACAAATCCATCGATAACCACATCAAAGATGGCGCCTACCAGATATCCTTCTGTTTATTTATTTATTATGGTACAGATCTGGAATAAAACTTAATGACCAAGCAGAAATTGTTAAAGGCCACATTATGTTGGCCACTAAGAGCTGGATTGAAATTTGACAGCCATGATGAGTGCTCACACTAACCACATCTGTCAAATCCTTTTATTTTTGTAATCTTTTCCCCATAGATACCATCCTGTTGCAATACTTTTTATTTCAACTTTAAAACATTTCAAACAATCTTTTTAACGGCATAACTAACTTTTCCAAGATATTCCATGTGTCATATAAATATGACAGTAAGTCTGAAAAATTATATATCTGTACGATAACAGCGAACAAAGTTGCAAAGCTGCTAGGCAACTGAGCCTTTGTGTTCAGCTCCCCTCACAAAAAGCTGACCTATAGATTACAAAATCCTCCGCCACATCCACACACATCATTTCCTTAGTAATAACCGTACACAACTAGGCTTGATGGCAATTGCCCTGTCTCATTTTTATTTTTGAAACACAAACGACACAACGATAAATACGCTACCATTAAATTTTAGTTTTAATGCGGACTGTCATATCCATATAGCACCACGATAAAGTCGGTGGTATCAGATGGGCGCAAACGAATAATTAAGAAGAGCAGGCAGGCAGTGGCGTGCCATCTTCAGGGGCATAGGGGCACGTGCCACCCTCCACTACACACATAGATTGTGGTATCTAGCAGATCACGAAATTAGAGATCAATATTTGATGTCAGATCAAAAGGTAGGTATTTTGTTGTATTTCTTGTGTATTATTTTTACTTGGTTTTCTTGAATATTGATAATTTTCTGGTTCTGGATCTGTTTTTTTTTTTCAAGAAAAATTCTAGGTTTTTACGAAGAAGGTTTTCTGTTTCTATTCAGCAAAATCATCATCAAATCATCAATAAAGTCTTCTAAAATTTGTAGATCAAAATTTATTGACCGGTTCAACTATGGATCAATGTTAATCTCCCACCATACACTCTGATCCTTCCTGTGTTAACTTGATTTGAAGGTTAAATTCAATTGATACACCCTAGCAGTTACTATTTATTAACTGGTTCCTTACTTTAGTCATAAATTCAGTCATAAGCCAAAGGTAAATTTTAAAGTGTAAAAGACAGACTTTTCCTAGTGTTGGATTACCATTTTTTCTATAATCCTTGCAAAATATTATTTAGCATACCAAATTCATCATTGAAATGTTAGAGAGAGACTAGGTTAAATTGGAGTAAAGTTTCATAATTTGGTGACCCCAAAGGGTCAAATTTTAGTTTATTATCTGTTATTTATTGTTAATGATTTGTTACTTCATTACTTTAATTATTCTTTTGTTAATACATACAGACAGACGCACATGAGTTTGACTATAGTTGTTTTTCACGTTTTAACAAGTCAGCAGCTATAGTAGTATGATATGTGTGTATGTATGTATGTACCTCACGAGCCGCCACTGCGTGCTGTACCTGTGCAGGGCAGATGATATTTTTAAATAAAAAGATTTTATTTGCCTAGAGGTATAATATTATATTAAATTAAATTATGGGCATAGGCCTTGATAACATCTAGTACAGCATTCCACAAGAAGCGTATAACTTTGTTAAATATCCTTTAATGGCCCGATTATAACGAAATAGTGAAAATGGAGGATCTCTGGTCATTTTTCAAATCAAATTTTAACTCTGTAACTTGTGTGCTTTGGGAGGTCAAAAACCCCTCGAGTTTTATTTGAATTATATGTTCTTAGGATTCTTTATGCGGTGATATCACTGGTAATGATTTATCCAGTTCTAAAATTTGTTGGGCTCTCAAACGACAGGACATATTTTTCTTAATTCAGAGAATGAGTGTTTGTACGATCCAGGTTTATGTCACTAGTTTATAGTTAAAGCGGACTTCATAAATCAGTATTATAAATTCGGATTTTCGAGGAATGAAAGTGGTACATAAAACGCTCTGTTGAAAGGACAATATATTTACTTAATGGTGTCATAATCCAAGTTTGAATTAGAGAGGACATTTACAGCTACTTTATAAATAAAAAGCATTTAGCAAAGAGCAGAAAAGACAGTAGAAAATGTACCTACACAGGTTGTAATAGATTTTATTTTAATGTGTAAAATTATAATAGTAGTAGAACAATAATAAATGTGTATTCAACTGAATGGAGGAAAGAGGTAAAATAATTTATGGACGATAACAGTTATTTTATTGTTTTTTACCATTCGTTCGTTCAGTCAAATCTGTCTACTCATAGGTGGAACATTCGAGTTAACCTCTTGCCACCTTTTGTCCCAATTTATCCCAGACAAGTACCATTCTTTATTAGTTGCTTATTTATCCCACAACACTGATGTCTTCTTCAAAGAAATCTGCATACTTACTGATGATCCGAATAGCGCCACCCAGTGCCGCAGTTTTCTAGCAGTCACTAAATTGTCACTAAATCATTGTCACTAAAAAATAATTACGCAACCTTTTCGCAGTGCCACAGGTGGGTACCTATCTATAATCTGTGATAAAGAATTTCTAATTGTAATATTTTAAAATCGTTGGTCGCTAATATCACTATTAACATCATCTCTAGTCTCGTATTTTACGTATACTAATATAATTGCTGTATATTTGGTTGAAAAGCTTTTATTGCAAATTACACTGGTAACAGGATACTAGCAAGTAAAGGTCACTGACAATGGTCACTTATTTGAAACTGTTACTTTCTTATTTTCTTTCCGTTTTTAGGTAGAAAGCAATTATTTTTTAAAAAGGTATGAAAGAAAATATGTATTTCACAAGAACTTATTTTAACTGATATCCCAGTAAGAACTGTTACGTAGAAAAAAATTTAATGTTAACATAATCAATAGTTAGTTAACTTAACGTTAAAGGAACATAGAAGCCACTTTCTATGACCAATGTAGCTAATGACGGTCCTTTTTGTGCCCTCCACGATCTCCCGAGCTAACTGTTTTATATTTTTTCATCTAATCATCTAAATCTAATGTATACGAAACGCCATTAACAACAATGGATGACTCCGTGCAGAGAGTAAGGAATCCATTTATGAATTAGTCCCAACTCATACTGAGTTAATTCGTAGATGCGAAAAATGTTTAGCTGTCGGAGGTCAAAATTTTGAACATCTATTGGATTAATATTATTTTACTTTTGTTTACCAAATTATTTTCCTGTTATAACTGTGTTTCTTGTATTTAGTTACTGAAAACTTAGTTATTTTAAATTACTATCCCATTTCATACTCTTATTGGTATAGCTCGTTAATATCATAGAATCAGTATTTCTATGTATTATTTTCGTCATCAACAATACGTTTTCTTCTTTGGATACTACGAAATCGTAGAAAGGACATCGTGTAATATTATATACCTAGGTTGAGAAGTGAGCTATTATTGACCGAGAAATTTTATATCCTGAGGCGCGTAGCGGCGAATATAAATAATGGTCAGTTTGATCTGACAATTATGTATAATTGACAGTTTAAACTAGCATTTATGTATAATTGACAGTTTATAATTGTCAGTTTGATCTGGCAATTATGTATAATTGACAGTTTAATCCGTCAATTATGGATAATTGACAGTTTATAATTGTCAGTTTGATCTGGCAATTATGTATAGTTGACAGTTTAATCTGTCAATTATAGATAATTGACAGTTTAAACCGGCAATTATGTATAATTGTCAGTTTATAATTGTCAGTTTGATCTATGTATAATTGACAATTTAATCCGTCAATTATAGATAATTGACAGTTTAAACTGGCAATTATGTATAATTGCCAGTTTATAATTGTCAGTTTGATCTGGCAATTATGTATAATTGACAGTTTAATCCGTCAATTATAAATAATTGACAGTTTAAACTGGCAATTATGTATAATTGCCAGTTTAAACAGTCAAGTATACATAATTGCCAGTTTAAACTGACAATTATCTATAATTGACAGTTTAAACTGGCAATTATAAAATTATTTCACACGATGTCCTTTCTATGCTTTCGTAGGATACCTCCTTTCGTATAATACCAACATTTTTTAAATTCTCTAGGATGCGTCTTACAGCATGTCGTGATGATTTCTGTTTATGGGGATATCGATCAGCAAATGTATCGCAAGTTCTTGTTATGACTTTGTCACGTTGTCCATAAATTACAAGTAAATTTAAATAATCTTCGCAAGTATAATTTAACAGTGATGGCATCTTTATAAACACTTTTGTGGACACAAACAATACTGACGAAGCTTCTGACAACAAATTTGACACTCGAGACAAACTAAATTGTTTTATTTTTTCAGTCTACTTGGCAAAATGAGCTATTTCAGTTTTTAAACGTTTTTATAACAAAATTCGCTGTAACAGGGAAACCTTAAAAGATAGGTACATACAAATTTATATCATTCGATTCAGAATTTAATTCTTCTTACCGTAGAATAATATACTCGGTGTTCCTTTTGAAAAAATCAAGTTTTGTAACTTCTTAAATTAGTAAATTGGCTTATAAGTTTTGAGGGCCCTGTATGTTCCTCAGACATTATGCAATCATTTTCAGATGTAGCGATGCCTAAACCATTACTGTTGCAAAGATTGTAATTAAAGGTCTTCCACAGTTCAAGATTCAACATTTTTAATATGGTGCTGTAACTGTCACTTTTTTCTTAAAACTGGAGATATCTCGAAAATAATTGAATTTAGGTATAGACAACTTTACACAAAGTTGTTAGAGTATACCGACACCCGGCGCAAAAAAGATTTGCAGCGTTTTCACTTTAAAATATACTTAGAGATAGATAGATGTGACCAAAGTGACGTGTCTTTAAAATGAATAAAATTTTGTTACACTAATTTTGAAAAATTGCGCCACTTGATTACTAGGTATTAGAAACATGAAATTTATAAAAAAATTGCACATACCTTGTTACAAAAGCTGTTCGAAATAATATTCCTCGACTTGTACACACTTTTGGGCACGCCTTATCCAATTTTGCCGCACTAAACCGAATGTTCCTCCTGGTTGCTGATCTTGTAAACGCAAATTATTAAGTAAATTGGGGATGATCAGCATTTTGCTGCAACCACCACTCACAAAACCTAACTCGTAATTAATAATCCACTGGTAACAGTCCATTAACTCAGCTTTACTGTACACATGAGCCATTTTGAAAATTTTACAGTTTAACACTCCTACGATAAATAAAACACCGGCACTGAGAAAGGACACAGTTAGAATGAATAGATAATAGAGATATTATCCCCACTCCAACTCTATTCGCTCGGTCTTTAACCAGGCGTTTCAGGTACAAAAACGTGTTTACTTTTTTTTAACACATTCTAAGGAATGTGGTATATCAGATATTAAAGTACAGTTGCCCATCTACGTAGTCCTTTATAATGGTATAACTTTAAACATTGTTTACGGGAAATCCTAAGACTTTTATTATAAATTTTTTTGGTGATATCGATTTCTTATTTAAGGATGCACATATCCTCAAAGTTTTAGAGATAAGTTCTGAATAACCCTGTATATTCCTATAGGTAATTTTTTTATACCTACTAAGTGGCACGTTTTGGCGTTTTTTTTTAATTTCAACTAGAAAAAATATTAATGTTCCATCATTTTGGGACACACTGTATCTTTTTCGAAATATCAATTTTAAAATAAAATTTAGGCGGATACAGACTTCTACCTCCACTAAAGTTCTTCGACAAAAAAGATTTTCCATAGAGCTGCACCACAAGTAAGGATTCGAACAATAAGGATAATATGTTCGTGATCTACACAGCCTGAATGGAAAAAAGGATATCTGTGGGATCCACGGTCGATGGCACGGAGGCGTGACCCCAACTGGTGGGCGGACTCTGTAAATATTGTTTTTTGTCAGCCAAGGCCATCGATACCACATTATTCCCATAAACAAATTGCTATCTATCGGTACCGTCAGGAACCAGTGTACTTCGGAGAGCTCGTTTCAGAAGTGCTTGTCCGAATAGTGGGTGGCCATATTTAACGTTACTTTATAGTAGAAGGATAACCGTTTGACATCGAAACACGTCTCTTAAATATTAATGAGGAATAATTATAAATGGAGAGACGGACCACTTTGTTTCCGACTGAGATGCTCTCCTACAGAGTGAAGTTATTTAAGCTTTTGTTGGGACGGTGTTACTACTGGATGAATGAGTAATGTGTGAACTACTCGACAGATATTATACAATAACCGTCCTGGTTGGATATAAGTTAGGAAAGATGTTTGAGATACTTACGCCTAGTAGGAGTCGGTAGTTGACCGAGTGGTCAGTTTCCAGTTGTGAATGCAACATGTAACCGATGGAATAACTACACTGAAATTTTAACTGTAACTGGAAAAATACAAGATATATTTTATACAGTAACTAAAATGACAAATATTAATCTGAAACTAGTTTTACTGTGCAACTTTCTTCCTGAAATATACGTTAGGTAATTAATAGTGCAGAAAATGAGAAATAGCAGAAAAAATTACATAATGTATTTATAATTTAATTTGAGTGATATCGTTGTAATAATATATTAATAATAATATCTCCATCCCTCATTCTCATCTTAATAATGAGCCTGGAAGCCTTGTGCGGGAGAGGGAGTAGCATATTATTATTTTGCGAGCCGTGAGTCAGTCCAGAAACGACTGGTAGACAGGTAGACAGGTACGAGAATAAGGGATGCCTCGAAAACATTATTAATTAAAGTGAACGTAGGTTGTTAGCCATTTATATAGTGATATTGCAGTACTAGTTGCATATACTAGTTTACCGAGCCGGTGGCTCAGGACTTAGCGTGTCGATCGCTCAACCCAGAGGTCGTGGGTTCTAATTCCCATTCCACCAACAATTTTTCATTAAATTGTTTACTCGTAGATCAAGGCTTATTCGCAGGGATGGCTTGGCAACCATCCTGGCGATGGTCTAGGATGGGAAGAATGTCAACTTGGTGTTAATGTGAGAGATTAAAATCAGTTGATATTTGACTTGTCCCCCTAACTAATGAGGTTTTCCAGGTTTCCCTCATTCCAGCACTGAATGGTGGTTAGGGCCTACCAACGTAAGTCGTTCCTGAGGCGCAAATGCGGCCCGCGAAATAATAATATGCCGCCCCCTCTCCCACACAAGTCTCAGACTTTCGGGCTAATCCTTGTGATTAGAATGAGGGGTAGAGATATTATTATTATTATTATATTAAGAACGCTATCAGTTTTATGCACACAGATTTAATATAGAAGCAATTGGAAAAAGTTGACCGACGGTAAGATTCTAACCGTTGTCAACTTGACGTCTTTAACCGCTCGGCTATGAAGCTCCAGCAATGATTTGTTTTATAGGATATTTATTTCAATAAACCAACCACTTATACTGACCTCTCTCATGTTGATTTGTATCTATTTTTAATTTTTTCTAACAGTAGTGAAATATTAAAAATACATCACTAAGAAAAATATGAAGAAAATTAGGTACTAATTTCTTCTGATAGTTTAGAAAAGACTGCTTCATTCATATCTTCTAAAGGGGCCTAATGTTTTTATTCAGTATGCTGAAATTACGCCTCAGGAACGTTGGTAAGCCCTAACCACCATTCACTGCTGGAATGAGGCAACTTGGAAAACTTCATTAGTTAGGAATGTAATCAGTCATCAACCGATGTTAATCTCTCGCATTAACACCAAGTTGACATTCTTCCCATCCTAGGCACATACCCCAGGATATTCGCGAATACATGAACAGTTAATTTAATTAAGAGTGGTCGGCTGGAATGGGGATTCGAACCTACGTTCTCTGGGTTAAGTAAACGAAGCACTAAACTCTGAACCACTGACTTGATATAAATTTAAAAGTTTTAAAACAAAACGTCCCGTTCCATCCTTGTCCATTGCCCGTTCCCCCACTTATGGTATACTGATAAGAATTAATACATTCGAAAACAATACAGGTACTTTTGATAGTGGCACAAACGAATCATGCTACTGCCACTTCTAGACGGTGTGGCTGTAATTCAATGTTAGTTAGGGCTTTTGGCTTCAGAATAGTTAACGACATTTCCGTTTATACACTTATATAATTTCGTTCTTGGATCACCAGTGCAGTAGTACAGGATCTAATGAATCTATCACTACAAATAAAGAAGCAGAAACTGTGAGAAAAGTATATATTGCATTCTGTAACTGCATACATTGCAAAAGCAGTGAAAAGTGTATTACTCTAAAATTTAATAATTTCTTCATACCAAAGTTTGCTAAAATATTATTAAGTAGACTTTGCCAATACTGACTGTCCGTGTAACACCTACATTGCACTATAAGAGAACCTTCTATCAAAAAATAATACCCAGGAGATGTTACTACCATAAAATTATTTTGTATATATGCTTCGTTGGTAATGAAATAGGCCCCAAAAATGTACACTGCGGTGCACCTCATAAAATTGTTTTACATCACTTAATATTGGTTTCATCTACAACCTTAATTTTGAATTTTGAATAAACTATAATTGTTGATAATAATTCATTGTATCTACCCCTCATTGTTTCCCTTATCTTTGATATTTATTTATAAAAGTAGATATGTTATAAGGAAGAATATAGAATCGCAACCAAATGCGAAGAAAAACAACGACCAGTTCTGTTCTTTAGAGTTGTAAATAGTATTAACCTTTTGTTCCACCACACATAAGTTTACCGCTACAGTAGTTGTACATTTTTGGAATGGGATAGATTTTTTAGAAAAATACACAATTTTATAGCACATCTTATTTGCGGAGTTGACTTTCAACCTTTAGGTATAAACGAAATTATCCACAAATCAGTTTTCTTCACGCGAGCTGCACTAGCAGCTTGAACATCATCTGAAGTTGATTAAAATTATATCTTAGTAGCTTTGGAGGTGAGAAAAGAAAAGCAGGGATACAAAATTCACATGTTCCATCCTGTAGCAACACCACAAACTTAAAGAAGCAAAAAATAACAATTACATCATATTATTTATTGACTTGTGGTCTATTGGCGGCAGTTTTTAGGCAACGAAACAACCGCATGCCTGTTATGCTAATATTCGCATATTATTAGCTAACAAGGGCAATATAAATGCCTTTAGATTGAAAATTAATCGTCTTTCAATAAATCCCGATCGGTGATCCTTTGCCAGGTAAGGTCAATAGAATACGTAAGCTGCAAGTAATAGACGGATATATCACATATAAATTTGAAGTTGATTGATTTCATACCGTGGCCAGAACATTCTAATCAAACTTATTTACAGGGTGGAACAGTAGATTAGAATAAAATTAGTAACCAAGAAAAAAATGTTGATTTTTTTCTCTAAGGTAACGATATGTCGAGTGACCCCTCGCTTTAAATTTCGTTTCTACAACAATCCGGAGCAAAACAAAGTTCGTGCTATAATTAATAAAGAATAATTAAGAAAAATATGAAACAATTTGGGTAAAGGCAATTTTCAGAACATTTACTGAAAACATTTCGGTAACCAAGACTTTAAACCTCGTAAGATAAATTCCCGCATCCTTTACCCTAACCTAACTTTATAATCTAACTGAAAGTACAATTTTTTTAAGTTCCCTCCAAAATTTACAAAGTTAGCTGGTAGTCCCCTTAAGTTGACTGTTTCAACTCTTCACAAAATCATTCTAAATTTTTTATGTCTATGCTTTCAGTTTCCCTTTTTCATCTGTCCGATAAGGCGGCAGATTTGTTATGGTCATCATTCGGAATAAATACGTTAACTTGTCAATTGTGTGACTTAACAAATCTGTAGCGATTGGTGGTATTAATAAAATGAAGCATAAGTTTAGTCTCGATGTAATTAGAGTATAATCTATTTTAAATTAATCATATTAGTTCAGCTTTTACTCATACCCAGTCAACTCCAGTTTTGAGTTTTTGCTCCAATATTAATAAACCGAATTATTTGATTGAAGGCTGAAGCGTCTGGTCCATTTCAGCTGAGTCTAAGTAATATCAAACTTATTGTCCAAGTAGGTGGTATTGTGGTTCAGTTTTTAAGTAATTTATGTGATCGTAAAGTGTATTCAGTGCGTAGGGATGTGAACAAGAGAGAATAGAAAGTGAGAATTCTTGGGGTACTCAGAGGAAAAAAGAAGAAGATTCCCGACGCCACTGCAGCCAGATTTTTGTAAGGTATGTGGCGTGTCCTAGTTTTCAGGCTGATGTTGCTATCGATATAGAGGTTCGTCAGCCTACCATGTAAAATGCGATAGAGAAGTTATACCATAAACAAATGCTACAAGTCAATTATTGGATTAATTCCCTTCTACTGGCGAAGAATCTGAAAAAGAAAAGGCACCGTGGTAAGAATCATATAACTTCCCCATTGCAATTGGAGTAGTAGATTGCACTCACATTCCTATTTTAAAGCCGATACTCCACGGAGATGAGTTTATAAACCAAAGAAAACTTCTTCAAGTTCTTTAATGTCTTCAATCATACTACAATAGCTCATGCTCGTATTTGGGTCAATTCAGAAATTCATCCAAGATCATGGGCACCTGGTATTTATTTATTACATGTTTGCGTTTCTCCACCACAAAATTTACAAATTCCACATCAGATACATCATCGCCACCTGTATTTTCCATTTTCATCTAGCACTCAAAGCAAATTCCGTCTAACAAACCACTGATCTTTAATCTTTACCGTATTATAGCCATTTTCATGGATGCTGAGACAAGTTTAGCTGTATCAATACTTGCGTCTCAACTGGCAATCAGAACCAACGCTCAACTTGTGTCTATTTATACCAATAGGAGGAACTCTTCCCTCAAACTCAGAGCTTTTGTTACATGCTTAAACTCAGTGTTTATTAATACCACTATTTATATAAGTTGATATTTTCTTTACCTAAATGCTTTCAAACAGTTGATTGATACGCCAACCTTCCTTCCTTCCTTCCTTCCTTCTTGGGTCCGGCGGAAGATGTAGCGAAGGAAAATTCCAATATCCCGGACGATTTTCCAATATAACGCATGATATTTGCATACGAGATTCTTTGGAGCTTTTGATATACCATTCAAGCCTATTAAAAATCGGTTCAAGAATCATCAGCCTTTCAACTAGGACCATATTAAGCACACAATTATTGTTATAAACATGCCAGGACCGTAATAGGAATAATTATATCGGTAAATTCCGAACTTTGAGAGTACCCTGAATATTTAGACATTTTTGAAGGCAATGCTGAATTGTCCTATCATGTATTTCCCGTTCCAAAATGGGAATTTTAGAAAATATTGTCCATATGAGATCACTGACAAATTTGCTCGACTTGATACTCGATATTCGGATACACCTTCGACACGAAGAAAACACCAGACGATAAAGCAGTTCGCGCTAATAGAAGAGGTGCTAAAATAGTTTATGACACAGATCACTTAAAACAAAAAAATTGTTTATGGCGCCCGGCTTGAGACCTTCAAAGAACTCGGACCTGCAAGCTCCGCCATGTTTTGTCAAAGAGAATATAATAATTTATAGAGGTATGCATATTTATGGATTCGCAGTACCTGTCTATTCCACATCTATCAAAGTAACGTCATTAAGAGACAATTTATATTATAATCGATTTCTTGCACACATAAACTTGGAGAAAAATTCGATTTATGTTAACAGCGCCTTTGTTGTGCTGCTGGGTTTTATTGCCGAGACGAATTCATTGCAAAACTGATAAATAATAGAGTTTTTAATTGCTCAGACGGGGTAGAGTTCTCTGGTAGTGCCGGTTTCGTGGAAAACTGCTAACCGTGATATTAGCTCTATAAAAATAGCTACTAGAAGCAAGCCGTGTTTGCGTCAAAGACGTCAGACAATTGCCAATCAGTGATTTGAAAATATATGAGCTCTGCAGTAGTTTTCCAGTTTAATTTGAAATCTAATTTAGTATATCATCCGATGGGTGTTACACAGATCCCCAAATAAAACTACATTCAGTTTGTAGACAAGGACAGGTAGATAATAAGTAAAATGTGTATTAAATAGAGGAACAGGACGGTACATGGGAGGAGCGGAAATACCAATATCTATGGGTGGGAAACGTCACAACTGGCACTCACACGGATACGATATAACGAGCGCAGGTGGGGGTAACAGAGGTGTGGCTATCAGCTGCGTTTCCCCGTAAATAACGAATTAGGAGATATTTTTCGAGTATTTTGTTATTTATCTTTATTTATCTATAACGTACTAATATCTAGTGTCTTTGTTTACATATTGAACATATTTTTATTCTGGGACCTGTATACTACTGTTTCCATAGTTTTTCTCTGTTTGAAAGACGATTACAAAAAAGCTACAAAGCCGGATTGAAAGGTTCAACTATTAATCGACAGTCACTTCATTTATCAACCGGCCGATTTCAGTAAATTAAGCAGAGGACAGTAACATCAAAATGTTTTTTACCAATTATCTCCATGACAGTTAACTTTGACGTCACCTTTTTTTAATTTACACAAAAAGTTACACATGATGTAAAACTAAATATTAATTATAAGTCGGGATATGTGAAATTGATTTTTATTTAGTAGTTTTGTTAGGAAAAAAATTATTTATACGATCGTAACAACGAGATTTTCATCATATAAAAGATGCTGTACCTACTGCAAAGGATGTACCTACTGCAGTAAACAATGATGGTCAATCATTTTTTAGAGTTACGTATACAGTACTTCATTTTTTATTCATATTTTATTAAAGATCAGAATGAGTCATGGAAAGATCAAATTTTGATTTATTTGTGGGGCTAAATTATAAGAAAAAACGTCTGTCTATTACGATTTATTTATTGTGTTCGCATTATTGGTTACCTGTTTTGAAAATGTATCTAAATGTAAAAAATGTAAATGTATCTACCTCGCTGCAACATAGGCAGCTATTTACTTCTCTTTAAACGAAAATAAAAAATCCAATTTATGTGTATTATAGTTTATATAATGTCAATTGAGACTGTAAAAAAAATTCCGACAAAAGAAACACCTGCACCTCGGCGGCCTCTTTGTTTACGCACTTGTGTCGTTTGTCGGAATTTTTTATGCAGTTTCAGTTAGATTATATAAAGACTATACCAAACTGCAAATCTTTACCTTGGTACAAAACTCTGAATATTTTGTATGCTTGTGGTTTCCTACATTTATTATTCTACAGGTGGTGTAATGTGTAACAAAAGAAGTTATAATAAATAGTGCCTCTTGCCTCAGACCAATTAGGTACTAAATTTACGATAGTCAAGGAAAATTCACCTATCCACAAGCTCTGCCTCCAATAAAAATTAAACATCACCAAAGATAATCTAGCATACAATAAACATCCAACGTTTACAACGTTACATCCGTACGTTTATAACGTACTAAAGCAGGCTGATAGTTTATACACTAGTGCGTAGCATGGGAACAAAAGGCATATCGGAATGTGACAAAAAAATGCATAAAATGCTTTCTTTAGCTACAAAATGAAATATTTATTTTCCAATATCCCGGTTTCACTGATACATTTCTCCTAGAGTGCGACAAGTTTCTGCATTCCATCAATGAAGAATTCTGGTGGCATTTCTCTGATCCCAGAGGTCACATCTACATTCACCTCATCATCGGTGATGTAATGATTGCCCTGGAGATCCCTTTTAAGGTGAAGAAGGAACTGGAAGGCACATAGAGTCAAATCAGGGTGCGAAATAAGCTTCAACTCAGGTTATACAATAAAGCCACTTGACGCACGATGTGTGAGGTCGTGTCTTAACATATTACAAGATTGTATGTGATCTGACCTCTGAATATACATCTGAACGTCTGAATATCTAATTCAGAGTTAACAGTGTTCCCAGTCTCCAGATATTCAGACACATAACCGTGTTTGGCGTCTCAAAACACCGTTAAGAGGAATTTTCTTTGCAGAGGCTTGCATTTTGAAATTTTTGAGTTGTGGTGAAAATGCTCTCAAGAGGCATCTCAAGGGCAACATTACACCATCGACGATGAGGTTAAGGTAACTGTGGCCGCTGGGATCCAAGAAAAACCACTAGAATTCTTCATGGAATGTAAACACTTGTCACACGGTGAAAGAAATGTACTTTTATGCATTTTTTTATCTCCTTCCGATATGTCTTTTCGATGCCATGCTAAACTTATCAGCCGGTCCTCGTAATTATACAGAGAGTTCCAGAATAATCGTCCGTGCCGCTTCATAATGATTTTTTATGTGCCGCCTTTCTATTTTTGAATTGATTTGATTTGTTCCATGCCATGGTACGTTAGTAAATATAGGTTATCATAAAAATAAAATAAAGGCAATTTATTAAAAATAATATAATTAACAAAAACCAACTACTACGAGTGTAGTAAGGATACCCCCATATCCTCCATCTCTAAACACGCCTTATAAAATAAGGACTGAACCAAATTCCACCAAATTCTTTGCAATCCAAAACATTGTATTTTGAATTCTAACATTGTTAGACAAAAGACGTCAAATTTTGCTTTGTAATTCAGCGCTCGGCGTGGCATTAGCCAGGAGAATAGCTGTTTTGGCCTAATTTGGTTTAGTCCTTATTTTATAAGGCGTGTTTACAGATGGAGGATACGGGGGTATCCTTACTACACTCGTAGTTGTTTGTTAATTAATTAACAGATTGTTAATTACATTAACCATCTGTTGAGCTGTAGAACTCTTTTTCTACATGTTAAATAATATAGTTATTATTTTATATTATTCTATTCCTATGTATCACCAGTATAAGCTATTCAAACTGTGAATTGTGGAGCGTTAAAAAACATTAATTTATGGTTCTTATATTAATTTCAATATTAATAAATACAAAATTACCAACCTGATTTAGGACCCTCCGAAACTTTATAGTATTGAAAAATACTCTTTTAAACGCAAATGATACTTCAGTAAAACAATTTAATCACGAAAAATGCTACACGCCACTGAGTCAAACGTCAAATGCTGTCAAATATGAAAATTCTTAAATTGACAGTTAAAAAGAAAGTAATTTTAGCAAATGGAAATAAATTTTGATTATATTCAGGATAGGCTGCGTTCCCGTACCGGACAATAATTCTGGAACTCTCTGTATTAAAGTGTTTTTCAGGTATTAATTGTAGAAATTACAGAAATTTCATCCAAAATCCGGGATTAGAACATTTTATAATCTTCGCGAAAAGACGCGAAGGACGACGAAAAGTTATTACAGCTGAATTACATATAAATATCTGAATAATGTTTCGTTTTAACAAGAATATGAGAGGAGATTATTTATATCTCTCATTTATACATACATATACTTAGGTACAGTTAGAAATGTCAAAATTTTTAATTCAATTCCGTGTCCTAGTAACTCTAGACTATTCATATTTTTTCCGTTGTTTCATTATTATGAGTAAAACCGATAAAAATCTGAGCGCCTCCATTCCCAGCAATAAAATTTTTATACGCCCATATTTCTTCTAATATTTCGCTGGTCGCTGCGAGCATTCCGAACATCTATACCACAAAATGTTTTCGTAAAACAAAAAATATCATTTCTATTATTAATACTTTATAGTGGCAATAAATATCCACCGTAAAAGTTAGCCTGGAAATCGTCGGATCGGTCCTGTTATTTGATTCGCTTTATGGTGATCGTAACTCACGGGCGGCTTGGAAATCAGTCTTTTGTTTGTCGCCAGACGACGCCGCGGAATTGCACGGCCTTCTTGCACCAGCGGCTCTAAGGGGCAGAAGGGCACTTGACCTCCAGTCGCTGTTCCTTTTCCCTTTGTTTTTAACACGGTGCAGTGTATTCATTTAATGATTGTCAGTGTATTTTTTTATTGAGGTTAGCGATATTTAAATAATAAAAATAGCAAAAACAACAATAAATAATGAAAAATATAACGTTCCCGTTCGATATATGGATTTTTCTCCCACTACATGCCATAAGAGTAACATACTGAAATGTAATGAGTTAGAAGACCAGCGTTAAATATGGGTGATTTATACAGGGTGTTAGTTAAACATGCGGAAAAAATTCAAGAGGTTATTCCTTGGACTATTCTAAGGATATTTTATCCTTTGATGATTTCTGAAAAAGCGCTTTGTTGCGAAGATATAGGACGAAAAAAATTTTCAACAAATAACAATTTATTACTAAAAATTACATGTAACATTTCTGAACCTACAAGAATTATTGTTCAAAATGGCTACCTCCAGCTCGGATGCAACCATCCACTCTTCTCCTCATAGACTCCCGAACTCTTTCAAAAACACTAGGGTCGTTTCTTATTGAGTTACACCCAGCAATTTTCCGATCTCTTAAATCGTCCACATCTTCCACTGGCCTCGTATAAACTAATGACTTTAGATGGCCCCATAGGAAATAATCCAGAAGGGGGATCGAGCAGGCCATAGGTGAGGTCCACCTCGACCAATCCAGCGATCTCCCTATATTGCTGTTAAAAACTCTCGAGCAACTACGCTAAAATGAGGTGATGCACCATCATGCATAAACCACATTGCCTGTCTTGTAGTCAATGGTACATCCTCCAAAAACTGAGGTAGCGTTTGTACCAAAAAGTTGCGGTATACTTCGCCGGTCCAATTAGCCAATCACCCACAATTCCAACCCAAACGTTCAACGAGAACTGATGTTGAAACCGATCTTCACAAATCTCATGTGGATTTTCGTCAGCCCACACATGGTTATTGTGGAAATTCCTTATTGCATTTCGCGAGAAACTGGCTTCATCGGTAAAAAGAATCAGCGTAAGTAGTTGAGGGATTTCAACCAATGTGTGCAAAAGCCATTGACAAAATGCAATACGTGGAGCAAAATCCGCAGGAAGAAGTGCCTTAATGCGTTGAATGTGGTATGGGTACAACAAATTATCTCTCAGAATTTTCCAAACAGTCCAATTACTTACATTCAAAGTATTTGCAATTCTTCGCGTAGAAGTACCTGCATCTTCTTCTACCATGTCCAGCACATTCTCTTCTACGTCTACCGTTCTTACAGTCCTTGGCCTTCCTGGTCCTCCACTTCGCTTCAATGTTCCCGTTTCTCAAAGACGTTGATGAATACTTTGAAAGATTTTTCTATCGGGAGCAATGTGGTTAGGAAGTCGTTCAATGTACAGTCGCCTAGCTTCTAATGCATTGCCATCAGCAAGTCCATAAATAAAATGCATGTCAGCCATCTCAGCAATCGTATAGCGAGCCATGATAGAGGACTTCACTAGGAACCGTTTACACGTCAACTAGCCAAACGTCAATCAATCTTAACAAATGCGACACATACAAACTACAAAAACACAACATACAAAAACATACAAAATAATCGCTCCGAAGTATCACGGGATGTTGGTAAGAAAAAACAACTCCTTTTTCTTACATGTCTTTTACTTGATACGTCCAGTGTAGTACGCCATACTTTTATTTCACCTACATTAATAATGTGAAAAATACCAAAATTGGATTTGTTGAAAATTTTTTTCGCCCTATATCTTCGCAACAAAGCGCTTTTTTAAAAATCATCAAAGAATAAAATATCCTTAGAATAGTCCAAGGAATAACCTCTTGAATTTTTGCCGCATCTTTAACCAACACCGTGTATATTGCATAATGTAAATAGTAGTGGCTAATGCTTGAAAAATATTAAATTGAAGTTTATAAAATTTTCGTTGCAGTTTATATAAATTTGTTTAAATTTAGTTAAAACTGGGTCCAGTAATATAAGGTACACCTTTTCTGTCCTCAGTCAGATAGACTCACGAACCGCCACTGTTTTCTTGTTAGCCTTAATGATTGAGAGACCATCTCCGATCAAACTCCATGAGCAGAGACATAAATAATTGGCCACATCGACAAATGGCATTAATTGCCGTTTATGGCAAGTTCCATTCAGCCGTGTTTTGATTTAGGGTCGACCAACCGCGATAAATAATGTCTATTCCCATCCTCGACGGCGTGTTATTGTTTATAATTCAAATTCTAGCAGATGCACTAAGGGAATGAGTTCTGAGCAGTGTAAAATACATTTTTGTATTTCTGGGGCTAAAGGTATAGCTGGAATTTCCTCATTTACTCCTGTCTTCCCTTTTTTAAGAAGTATGAGGTCCTCCCGCTTCCGAGTGTGTAGATATATCCTGAAAGTCTTTTTTATTTATTTTATTTTAATTTTTTATTTATTTGAATACTACAGCTGCCCAGACAGCTAAAGTGTCCAATTATTAGCAGCAAACTACATTTATACTTAAAATCCAATGAAAATAAAGAAAATGGTGATTAATAGTATAATATAAAATATTAGGAAACCATTATCTTAAAAAAAAGTATACTAATTCAATTTAGAATGTAGTCACGAACAGAACATAAAAATATGTCAATGTTGCGTACTATAAATTTGGGAAGATTTTAACACATTCATTTGTAGTTATAAAAATGATATAGTTTGAAAAAAAGGAATGTTAAAGTTGATTAAATGGGGAATATCTCCGGCACACAACTTTAAATCGTCTGTATATAGCATGTCTGCATATGACATTTGAAGGAAGATCTTTGTAAACGTCACTAATGAATAAGATAAACAGGAGGGGCCTAAGAACTGATCCCTGAGAAGCTCCCGAAGATGCATATATTTCATCAGATCTATAACCGCGATGTTGAGGAAGAGTTTGGTTTGACAAGTAATGTTCGAAAAATTTTACAAGATTTACATAACAAATGCTTTAGACAGATTTGTGTAAATTACGTCATTCATTATGCCATCGGATAATAATTGCAATCAATATGGCATCAAGGAAAACGAAAAGTTGTAAAAACAATAGCTCCTTGATTTATATATAAAAATTATAAAACTAGGGTCTCATCTATTGACTTGAGATTTACAGTGACAATTTTATTACACAAAATTTATTATTACAATGAACTAATGTTTAAAACTAGACTCAAATAAGTGAACATACATAAATACGTTTTATATGAGTTAGTAACATGTCAAAGCGTTGAAGGACTAATATTGAACCACACTACGTATGCCAACATGTACCAACAATTCTAGAAATCTAAAACGATTCACTCTTCATGATGTGACTCTTGAAGATTACGGATTTTGTTTGGTTAAAACCTCTTCTGATAACTGAAGCTTTTAGCTGTACCAAAAACTCCGTGAACTTGTGTCACATAAGATTAGGTTAGGTTGAAAAGTGAGTGGGCCGAAAACCAGACCCTCCACCGCGACCATGTGGTCTATTGTGGCTCACACCTACTTATATTTCACGCAACAGGTCCAGCCTCTTAATGAAGCTGATCACCTTGTTGATTGAGAACTTATTCAATTGTCCTTTGCCAACTGATGAGTATCTGATCCTTTCCCCAGCGGGGCATAAGATGGTTTTAATTATGATCACTAATCTTTTCTTCAGTGTAGAGTTTTTAAAGCAATGAAGACAGCTACTTGATGAGAAAAAATATGACAATTTTTACGCCTGCCACCATCTATGCCAAAAATTGTGTACCTCCTAACATTTACAATTTTGTATAGAAAGTCCAACGCCTTCCTTACTCTAGTACGGAGATAAGCAATACTGTTTGATTTCTTATGTCTGCCTCAAAACAAAAATGAAACAGCTTGTGATATAGTTATAAAGAATCTTCTTGGTTTTGTAGTCTCTTGCTTTTGATGCTCAACGATTTGTTAGCAAAAAACATATTTGTTTTCTTAGTTTATATTAAATTTAAGTACTTATTGATTATGTTGTTTATGTAAAAATCAATATTGCCGCAATAAAAATTCCTGTTTATAAAAAAAAATGAATATTAATTAGCGTATATTTAGAAATTGTGGCAGAATTTCTCACAAATAATAACGATGAATATTAAAACATCGCGTTGGCCTATTTGACAAAATTCCATATTCACAAATAATTATATGGTAGGCTATAAAAAGACAGCGATTCCTTTGACACATTTCAGATGTATGTAAAACGACATGTTGATTATAATGCTCGAACATTTGAATGTATAATTTTAGCAATCGCATGTATAATATCCTCATTTGCAAGGATTAGCGTGGATTTTAATTAATATGCAAATTAATAATGACTTAATATTTCCAATATGTCTCTCACTCAACAAGAAGGCCAAGAGACAGTATAGATTTGATTTGTGGGTGTTGGATCATCGCACATACCTGTTTTTATTTCAATAGATATTTGCATCTGCGCATAACAGTTCGTTCTGTGATGTTTATATTTGCTTCTTAAGGTTTTGTTTAATATTTTTAGCACGGGAAAATATTCATGTACGGTACCTAAACCAAGCAAGACCACGTCAAGATTTGATGGTTTATAGTTCAATTGTTTCACAAAATTTCATGAAATTTTAGCGGTAATATTGTAATATTGTCTAGCATGGTCTTGCAATCGGCTAAAAATAACTGAACCGAAGGTATTTGACTGTTTAAATACATTGTTTTAATTATAAACAAAAATGATACAAAAAGTAAATGCTGGTTTACCTCAGGGATCTGTGCTGAGGCCACTTATATTCTTGTTGTTCGCCAATGACCTACCCAAAGATATTAAAAGCGACGTCATCACATTGTTTCCAGGTGACACTTCTTTAGTGATTGTCTCGTCCTCGGTAAATGTAATGGGATGTTTTGTAGAATAGTGCAATGCAAATGGTTTGATAGTTAACACATTATATATATTATATATATTATATATATTATATATAAAACACATTATATATATTTTCAAAATAATTTAGTACACGAAGAGTTACTAGAAATATATCATTTCAAAAATGTAAGATCAAATCAGTTGATAAAACCAAAATTCTTGGGATTATTGTGGATCAGGATCTTTCATGGGCAGCTCATTTGACAATTTAAGCGAGAAACTTAATAAATCGTATTATGCTATTTCTCGCATTAGGGATTCTAAGTCTCTATCTCCACTTCTTCACGGGCAGAGAGTGAAAGAGTTTTTATTGCACAGAAATGCATAGTTCGTAATATATTTGGGGTTCATCAGAGAAAGTCATGCAGTCCTCTTTTTGTGAGACACAAACTGTTTACTTTTTCTTGTATATTTATATATAAAATATTACTACATATAAGAAAGAATCTAAAAAATTTAAAGAAAAGTAATTTCAATCGCGGTTATCAAACCAGGCACTGCGAAACGTTTATGTATAATGTAAATATATTATGTATACTGTAAATGTGATGTTGTGTAAGACAAAAAAATTTAAGAAATCCCAGTTGTACATGGGCCTAAAGTTCTATAACCACTTACCCCTTTAATATAAAATTTTATGTGAAACTACTTTTCAAAACAAAATAAAAAGGTTACTTCTAGATAAGGCTTATTAGGTATAATGTAGATGGGTTTTTTTAATGATAATTTAGTGTAAATCTGTTTTCTGTTGCTTGTTAAACTTACATTGTGATTTTAAAATCTAACTGTGACTTATCCTATATGTCTAAAGGGTTAATAAAGATTTATTTATTTATTTATTTATTTATTTTATTTATTAAATGGTAGAAAACGGAGATCTAAATGTTTCACTATTGACGGTATGCTGGTGGCCTTATTATAAACATGGCCTTATTTGAGGGAGGTACCATATATGTACCAAATGTAACATTACTATATGAATTACGTTAAAAATACCACTAATTACAATTTGTCTTTTTTACAAATAATATTAATTCAATAATACATCTCTGGTTCAAAAAGATTAGTTGCACTTGTTTTTTTCGAGACTTCGTTTGAGTTATAAAATATATAAACACTTATACAGGGTCCTGCACCAGAGCTCCCTTCTTTTGTAGCTCATGAACTGGTGCCTTTATAAATTTCGTTCAAATTTGACTGCAAACTATTCGTAGAGAGGCACATTTTGAAAATATTTTCAAATATACAGGGTGCTCTAAAAACATATACCGTACTAAAGTTATGTTTTTTTAAATGGAACACACTATATATTTTTGCATTTTTGGATTCTGCATGCAAATTTGGTGTCAGTTTGTGTTATATTCCCTATAGCAAAACTTAGCCGTTTCGAAGATATTCGACATTTTATAGAAAAAATTACATTTGTTACAACTATTTCAAAGTTACACATCTTATACAATTGAACATCGTTTATTTTAATTTTTATACGTCAGATAGTTTATGCATTGGTCTTTCTGAAAATAGCTAACAGAAGTCTATAATACATACAGAGTGTTTAATATTTACTAAGCAACACGTCAATTTTGAAACGTGCAAAACTATTTTTTTTCAAATGGCACACCCAGTATATTATTCTACAGTTGAAAGTACCATTCAATTCTGAATTGAATGATATAGCATTGTCTGATACCTATCTCTTAAGGTGGTCAAGATATAATCAATTTTATAATAAAGTGCTCGAAAATTTAAGTTACCCCGTTTCTAAGTGGTCTTCGAATAAAATAAAACAACTAGAAACTTTTTAAATTTATTGTCAGTTGCTTTGACTATAATTATGGCTATGATTAAACACAAAATGTAAAAAATTATCAACAATCATCAAAAACATCAATATTAAATAATTATTCACAGTCTACAATCTTATAATAAATTTTCTAAAACTTGGACGGTTAAATTCTATTCGCTAAGAGACAGTTGTTTCGTTCAGACTCAAATAATATAGAAATCATGTCAGCTAGCTCTTTACTATACTTCATTATAAAAATAAATTGAAACAACTAACTAAACTAAGTACTTAACTAACTATAACAACAAAATTATTGAAATTAGTATAAATATTTGTAATTAACTTAAATTGTCGACACCAAGTTTGACAGCAAACAAATTAGACAAGTTGTTTTGTTGTCTTTACCAGATGACCCGATTTCTTAAAGCATAATTTGATGTACAAAATTAGACTTCTTCTTATAGGGTTACGTAACAATTAAATCTGTAAACAATTATTTAACATCGATGTAATTTTTTACATTTTGTGCTTAATCATAGCCATAATAAGACTCAAAGCAACTGACAATAAATTTGAAATGTTTCTAGTTGTTTTATTTGATTCGAAGCCACATAGAAACGGGGTAGGTAACTTAAATTTTCGAGCACTTTATTATAAAATTGATTATATCTTGAGCACCTTAAGAGATAGGTATAAGACAATGCCATATCATTCAATTCAGAATTGAATGGTACTTTCAACTGTAGAATAATATACTGGGTATGCCATTTGAAAAAAATTAGTTTTGCACGTTTCAAAATTGACGTGTTGCTCAGTAAATATTAAACACTCTGTATGTATACAGACTTCTGTGAGCTATTTTCAGAAAGCCCAATGCCTAAACTATCTGACACATAAAAATTAAAATAAGCGCTGTTCAATTGTATAAGATATGTAACTTTGAAATAGTTCTAACAACTGTAATTTTTTCTATAAAATGTCGAATATCTTCGAAACGGCTAAGTTTTGCTGTAGGGAATATAACACAAACTGACACCAAATTTGCATGCAGAATCCAAAAATGCAAAAATATATAGTGTGTTCCATTTAAAAAAACATAACTTTAGTATGGTACATGTTTTTAGAGCACCCTATATATTTGAAAATATTTTCAAAATGTGCCTCTCTACGAATAGTTTGCAGTCAAATTTGAACGAAATTTATAAAGGCACCAGTTCATGAGCTACAAAAGAAGGGAGCTGTGGTGCAGGACCCTGTATAAGACTTATAATGTATAAAAACATAATTTTTTCGTTAACCTTTCAGATATCGACTTGCGTCATCAAAACACTGGATTTGGAAGTTATTCGGAGAGACAAATGCCACACTTATTTTTTGATATCTTCTCATTTTACGAAACAATTCTCTTTACCTACTTGGAGATAATATTTATTCTGAATTAATTATTTTTAAATATTTTTTTAATTTTCAACTTTTTCTACGGCCAAGTAATGAACGATACAACTGCTTTATAACATTTTCTATCAAGTAAATAGCAGAGAAAACTCAACCATTTCTAAAGTTGCTCATTTATTTGATTGGTGATATTTTTATAAAATGGCGAATGCGCCGATGATGTTTAATTCCTGATGGCGTGTCAACTTGTCTATGAAACATCTTTTTGTTCTGCATGATAAGAATGACGGTAATAATATTGAGGTGCAATAAAAGCTAGATCTAACTGAATATGCTTGATAACTTCTAAAAAGTGTTTGGTTTAACCTTCACATCAGTACAATTTGACTGAAAAACTAATTATTTGAAAATATTGAGATTGGTAACTTACACAGTAAAAAAAGACAAATGGTAAAATTACTAAATGGTAATCGTAAGTTGCTGCAGTGTTATTTTTAACACGAACTGGGTAGTATAATAACTAAACCTTTAAAACTCATATTACACGAACGATATACCCGCCAAGTTTGTAGAAGTACTCATAGATTGTAGTAAAATTTACAAAACCCTGTGTTAAAAATGAATCAATCCGCCATAAATACGGAATAATTACACGGTGAATAATTAACTATTACACATTATCTTGTAAAATTTACTGTGTTAAATTACTTTTAATGTAATGTAATAATACACCGATATGTCTAACACTGCCAAGTTTTGACTATATACACACTGATGAGTGTGGATTCAGTGCTAAAATCAGTCGGATTTTTTTATTGTGTACTCAATAGTTTTTGTTTTTCATTGAAGATATGTGAGAGGACGTTCTATCCAAACCTGTAAAAATACACACTTACAAACATACAATACAAACGACAGCACTTACAGAGAAGGTATTTAACGTACCTTATGAACTACATTTCCTTTATTCTGTAATGTGGGTGCTTTTATGTGAAATATGTTCATACTGAAGCATAGACATATAATACTAGGGGAGACAGAACATTCCATTAGAAAAACACCATTTGTTTACAATCATACACACTTTCACACTTGTACATAAGTTGGAAGGAGATGGGTTTATAAAATGGCAATACTGTAACCTAGGCGTCCACGTCCCATGTTATCTGTACCAGTGGTGTGCAGTTTTTTTTAGGGATCATTACAATAAGTTTTAATTTAAAGGTTTATTTATGTTAGAACTGAGATTTGTGTGGGAGCAAATAAGACATGTATTACTGCTTGGACCTATATATTCTCAATACTCTACAAAATCATTATTAAAATCTCAGCAGAATGTTATATAAACAATTCAAAACACTTATAATGGTGTTTCATTCATTGTCCTTGGTCTTGACACAGCTGGTCCTAATATTCGGCCTTCCTGTGTTTCTATTACACCGAAGAAAGTTTTGCCCATGCCTAAACGGATGCTACCTGTAACATTTTAAAAGACATAGGTATGAATGATTTTTGAGAAACTATTCTGCATAGTAGAGCGCTATAAACGCATTTCTCTACTGCAGGTTTTCCTTTTGTTTATTGTATAGCAGTCAAGCGCTATTCACACATTTCTCGACTGCAAATCTTATGAATGCAAATCATTCATTATCAATATAATTTATTATTTAATTTCCTTATTATTATTATTCAACAGCTTTAAATTTCCAAGCTTATAAACACTAATATTTATACACTATTGCCTCAGTCGTTCCACAAAAATATAGTTGAATGTTTATACAACTATAAAAAAAATATTTATTTTTGTGGGCGCTATTCACGAATTGCCCCTCGTATCCATTTTTATAAACTTTTACCTAATACATATCCTTATACATTTAAAGGAACACATCGGCATTATCCAGCTTATATTATTGAATTATTATAATAAACAATTAGATAAAATGTTTTTCTATGGCATGTCCAATTAATTGTAATAATAGCTGAAAAATTTAATAATTAATTAATAAACGGGTTAATTTTCACATAAAATAATAGTTCCAACACTCTAGCAAATCAATCAATTCATCTGTGCTATTTAAGTCACTATCAGAACTAACGTCTAAATTATTTATCTATTTTTTTTTAAACTATCTGCATACACCTTTTGTAACCTTTAATACCTTTTTACGGAATAATTTCCTAACTATTATTTCCCAGTAGCTGTAGTTACCTTGTACAGCCCGCCATATTTTAATTTTCCAATTACCTCTTTGCCGCCTGTAACAGCACTAGCCCAAAGAAAAGATCACTTTTTGTAAGTAACACTTCTTTTTCTTATCAAACCTTTTCTTCATTTCTCGACTGAAAAGCTTATGAATGCAAATCATTCATTATCAATGTCATCAATGATCAAGTTTTCTCTTTACTTTATCTCTCGTAGCTTGAATTTCTGTTTTATCTTATTGGATTTGTTTAAACATTTACATTTACAGTATTACTTATACCCCAAACTCCATCAGGAAGCTTTTCCAACCACTAAAAAATCCACATTTGTCTGCTCTCAGGATTAACAGGAAAGCTACAACAATAATATTCTGTATTAAAATATAACAAACATCTAATAGGTTTATTTTTCTGCATTTCAAATAGTTGCAACAAAATTATTTACTGTTTAAATACTGGAAATCCAGCCTGGAATTGGACAATAATTTTATTACAACGCTACTACATCATTTTTCGGTCTGAAATGCTTTAATTCCAAAAATTTTATACAAAACAGATAAATATTTTTTGCAATAATTTACTTAAAATTTAGTTAACAACACCACTGCTTACGCTAAAAAACCATAACCTTACTTACCGCCGAAATACCAGTCCGGGGTTAGAATAGTCGACTTTTTACAAACCACGCACTGTTGAACTATTGTAGATTGATTATAAAAGGCTCTAAATACCTCTACTGCCAAAAAAACACTGCAAATAAATAAAAAATCCCAAAAGATCACAAACACAGCACAGCAACATTGTAACGTCATCTTTTGACATAAGAGCGTCATTTGATAGCAAAACAGCCGTACAGCATTGCCATAGTATTTCCCTAACACGATAATAATTTTATGTTATTAGGAAATTATAAATAATTTTAAAAGTAGAGATTATGTATTTTCATTAAAAAACACAGATAAATATTTAGTAGGTATATAATTTTTCTTAATTACACATAAAAATTCAGATAAATATAATTAATATACTCTTCGTTTTCAAACACCGGCGGTAGATCTAGGGCAATCCGCATAGATTTTACATCATTGATTTTTGTTGAAAACGATGTCTGATCGGCATAAAGTGTAAACAATTCTGTCTCCCCCTTCTTATGTCTATGTACTGAAGACATGCATTTGTAAAAAAATAAATTAGAGATAAAATATATAGCTTTTATTATGAAATTTAAAGTTCTCGTAACAGCCTTTTGCTCTTGCTTGTCTCGTTTTTTCATTTTTATTACATATTGATAACCATTAAAGCAATAATAATTAGAGAACGCGCAAAGTAAGAAGCAAATAATTGTCGCATTAACTTCGCTTTTAAGTATATACAAAAAATATAATATCAAATTTGAATATCCCGCTAAAATGCTTAGTCCTTTCCTGTAGCCAATAGTGGCGCTAGAGTAGCTGTGACGTCATAGTTCCTAATTGATTACCCAGCAATTAATCGCTCTCTTTATTTTATTTCTCTATGTTTTTGAGTTTAAATCAATGCTTAACATTTATCAGCTTTAATTTAGTAAAATTAAAAGTCGGGCAGATATAAATAATGCTATAAACCCAGATTTTAAAATTCTCGGTTTTCTATAAACCGAGAATTTTTATTTAGAGAAACGAAACCAACAACTTCCGACGCAATTATACCAGCAAGTTCGCAGCAGTCCTGGCAAATAAAAAAGTCGATTTTCCATAGTTTAATACATAGGCTTTTAATCTTTCCGCTAGAAAAAGCAGATTTTAAAAAGGAATTAAGTACAATCAAACAAATTGCAAGCAACAACGGATATAAAGAAAAACTAATAGATAACATGATAAAAAACAAAAGGAGGAAATTAATTCGTCGGGAGTTTTACAATATTCGGGAAAAAGAAGGCACCTATAGTTATATTAATCACGTCCCAGGTTATAGTCAAAAAATAGCTCGCAGATTAGAACAAAATGAGTGTAAAACGATTAGTGTCAACAAGCGTACTATTGGAAGGATTTTGATAAACAACAAAGAAAGGGTTAATAAATTAAAATAAGCGGGAGTATACCAAATTAACTACGTGGATTGTAATGCCGTGTATGTGTGTCAAACCGGTAGAAGTATTGAAACTAGAGTAAAAGAACATAAAAAAATCCATATTCAATAACGCAAAAAAATCAGGATTTCGATTTCGATTTCAGTATATGTTCGATCAGAAAAATGTAAAGTTACTGCATCGTGAAAAGAAAGTAAAGCGTTTAGATCTGTTAGAACAATTAGAAATTAAAAAATCTTTAATTATAAATCCTTGTACTACGAATGATCATACAGATTTTACGCTTTCGCTGTTCTTAAAAAAGGTACTAAAAACTCGGGCTGTACCAGATGGTAGGATCAATCGGGGGTAGGTGCTCGTAAACAAATAAATAACGAAAACGGGCTTGGAAACATTTAGTAATAGACATTTACTCTATTGAAAAAGGCCTAATAAGCCGAAATATTAGTATATACAGTGTTTTCTATATATTTCTTGGAACATTTAAAGAGATCAAAACAATTATTTGCACGATGTTTCATAAGGAACCATCCGCTTCAAGTATCCACTTTATTAGTGAATAACAAATTTCTGTCTTCTGTTTTGGGCTGTTTTTCGGTGTTTGTCCATACTTGATTATGGACAATTTATTTTAAAATTAATTAGACATATTGGGTAAAAATACTTGCACTACAATACCTAACCTACCGGACATATAACGTAAAATGCTATTACTTATTTTCATACATACATATTTCGCCACTAATTCTATGATTCTCCTCAAAGTTGTCTACAAGATTTGATTACTGCTTCATCGGTACGATTTCTATCAATTTCTGCCGAAAATAGCCTGCAGAGTTTTCGCCTCTTTCACTAGGAAACAATAACAACGCGCCAGCACGCCTGAAAAAATCGAAAACACTTAAAGAGTAGTAAAAACTCTCGGTGCGGTCGTAAATCTCGCCGGTTCGTGCATCCTCATAAGAGATGATGTCTCTCGACTATCAAGAGAGAGAAGACCGAGGTTGTGACCCCTGATATGTGGCACAGCACATCTAATAGCGGGCACACCCACAAACAGCTTACACACGCATAAAAGATATCAGATATCTAATTTTATTAAAGACTCCTCATTTGTATACGGACAAACAGGTAAGAGGCAATTAAAAATATATTCCCCGTTTGCGCACAGCGCTCTGCGAGCCTCCTATGACATTTCGTCCTCTTATTTATTGCGGAGAATTGTTAATTAGATAGCGGGCAGAGGCGGAGGTCGAGTGTCATCGAAGATGCCGTCTTTTGCCTCGAATATGAGTGGTACAAGTACCAGCTCGACGCATATGCAGCAGGATTTTAAAAGTAATGCTATCTGTTATTATCAGTCTTGAGTGACAAATGCCTCACTCAAAATTAAGGTCAATTTGAAATCAGTACGTACCTCGTTAGGTAATAATCGAAAAGTAATCATCTGTATTTTTGAATATTCAGCATTATTTTTAGAGTAACTGTTAAAGACAAATGTAATTATTAATAATGACTAAACATAGATTATATTAGGTTCGAACCTGAGTAGGATACCTGAGTAGAGCCCTCTTTGGGCCTTTACCAAAGAGGGCACTACGGTGTGTTTCTAACCACTACAGACATTCACAATGCCCCTTAGGTAATCATTTCGCAACATCATTCATCGACTCCACTATCTATGGCATTCTGATGAGCGAATAATAACCGCGAAACCGGCCAGTGTCTGCTGGTTGACCTCGATGAAGGATGAGGCGACTTCGAGGGAGATGCTGGAGTAATCCAGCGCCAGTCGGGGCACATTGGCCGTTGAGTAGTTGTTTTCAGCATTTCCTTCAAATAAGTAAATCACTTAAATTGAGCTACTGTCAACAGTTATGTTGAAACATCTTTTTAGCTACATGAATCTTTTATTCAAAATGCTTGCCTTTTTCCTTTAAATATTTTTAACTAGTCCTTTTTATTTCATTAAAATCGTGAATTGCTTTGAGTTTTAATAATCTTCTTTATTTCTGAATGTCAATTTTTCAAATAAAGCAAGTATTTTGCGACTTGCGTAGATTCGGAAGTAATGCAATGCCAGTTGGGACACATAGTCCGTGAAGTAGTTCTTTTTGGCATCTCCTTCAAATAAAAAATGATCCTATCAGCAACATTCTCCCTGGAAATAACCCCAGTTTAAAAAACCAACGTATTTTTCTGCTATCCTATTTACATGAAATTCTGTTTAATTGTGTATTGACTAATAATGATAGTGTTAACAGAATTTTAGAGCAGTTAAAAGTTGTTTTCATCGAACTTTTCCTATGAAGGACATACATTTTTCCGCCTATTGTTCAATAGTTGAAATAAAATGAACAACTTTATTTATTGATGAAAGCACGACTAATTTTATGCACAAGTAACTCATCACCCCCAACTTCTAATAAAAACTGAGTTATATATAATCATGGATCGTTTGTATTTTCCTACTTAACTTGTGCAAATGTAAGTTTTTTTTAATCTTTTTACGTTTATTATTTTTGTAGTGTAAAAATAATAAGTGACGAAAAATTTCCCATTCCTGGAACTCCTACAGAACTGGTGGAAGCAATACTGCCACAAGACGTCAAGGCAAAAATATGAACTTACGTTCAATCGTTTTGCAAAAACAAAAATACGAATTTATTCTCGAAAACGTTACAACGGCTTTCTAGAGCTGTGTTTAAATATGAAGTATTCAATTATAGGCATATTATCCAGTATTAAAGTGCATTTCAGCAGGATATTAATATCTCAATATTTCACAAGCTTCGTCCCTTATTTAAAAGACAGAGCAAAGCTGCAAGGCAAAAATATCAAAGATTTTATCTAGTAGTAGTAGTGGTGGTGAAAGGAGCGGCTGAAATCTAACCACTACAGGCTTTTTTTGCCTTCCCCTACCTTCCCATCACCTATTCTGGAGTTCTTGACCAGCCTCGAACCTACCCGATCTTCTAAAAGGTACGTTCAGTACGGAGCTTGGATGATAGATCATATACTGGATGATAGAGTAACTTTTACCAGCGCTGATAAAATGTACAATGTATTTCAATGGAGCCGTTCGGTACGGAGATGTGATACTAGCAGGGAGTACATGATACACGAGTGGTTTATACTCGATTATATTTTGCGGAATAGTCAGTTCAATTCTTCTGCGAGCTGAAGTAAGAGTATGGATGCCGAAAAGTTAATTAGAGAAGTGTTTATTAGAGAATCGTTGTGGAATCAGGCCCACTCTGATCACCACAATAGATTTATTTTGGAGACTGGGAGGAAATAGGAAAAAATATGAATGCTACAACTAAAAGTAATATTTTATTTTTAAATAAAATACAATTTATTATATATTGTGAAAGAGATGTGTGTAGGTTTCGAATAACAAACGAATTAATCCAATATTGAGTATATTAACGCAAAATACATTTAGAGACTTTAGCAAAAGTAAAATACTTAGTATTAGGAAAACCGGGCGTTCACTTCAACTAGTGGTTCCCGTTCATCGGATTTGAGCTATGATGAGTTGCTATAGTATTCATTTTAATTTATTTTTATCATTTTAACAATATTGTAAGCGATTTCTACAAACATAACTTTTAAATGTATCTAACAAATTTTACTGTATCTGAAATATGCGTAAAACCCCTGGGAATATTTCCGTAGTTGAGGATATAAATAGTGAAATTCTCCCAGTCGGTGCCTTTCCCTGTTTATGGGATGCACATCATGATACTTTCTTAATTTTTGTTTCCTTTTGGTGACAATAATGTAATATTTCGTTCTTGCCGAACAAAAGTAACCTTCTTTGCTAGACATTTTGAAGTATACTAGCTGTTAAAAAGCGTTTATGCACATCTCCGTTGTGAACGCCTATCAGCACTTATATTTTTCACTATTATTCTATCATCATTCATCTATCATCTATATCCTATCATCCAAGCTCCGTACTGAACGTACCTTAATTAGTGTCAAGATTTGGGTCATTGTGAGGAACTCTACCTCCTCTCTGTGTGGCTCTGGTGCCAAAAATATCATGTATCAGTCTCCCGAATATCTCACATTGAACCAAACCGTTCTTACGCATTAGGTTTACTAAGACAGTTTACCTAGTTTCGTTCAGTTTAGTTACTCAGTTTATAGATAAAACAGCAGATTGCAGAAACAGCATGTTAGAAACGAATTGTATTTTGCAGAGTATTTGATCAAAAAATGTCTCACTAATTCCATCAAGGCAAATTTGAAAATTATATCTAAAAAAATAAGGAGGGAAAGAGGCGATCCCATGAATCTATATCACACTGTATTTTGAACATCATCAACAGGGTACTTGTAAAGTATGTCCACGGATTTATTCAAATCTGCAGTATTATTTATTAATCATTAAAACTTTTACGAGTGTCAGTATACCAATCAGAGGAAAACACAAATAAAGTGGCGTGTTTATGGCCTCCTCCGGCATGATTTCTCTAATGGGCTGCCCAACAGCCGCCTGATGATGATCTAATACATTCGATCACCCGCGATTGCTTTACACCGCGACTGCGTAATTACCGAGCAATTAAATAGAAAATAAATTTCCCATTATCGGCCATTTATCAATAAATCTGTGTTTCTCTTTCGGTGTCAAAATAATTAAACGGCCATAAATCGCCCGCACCTGCATTTTCCTGACCTCCGTGTTGAAAGAGATATTGTACGATCCGTATGGGACACTATGCAGAAACGTACCATGTACACGGAGAAAAATAGTATGTTAATATAATCATTTTGTTTTTCGCCGATAGTTAAAAAAATTATATTAGAAATAACATTCTTTTACACTTAATTATTGGAAGGAGATGCCGAAAACAACTACTCCACGGGCAATATGCCCCGACTGGCGTTGCATTACATCAACATCTCCATGGATGTAATAAATAACAAGATCGAAACCGGTCATTGTCTGGTATTTGGTCTTGATGAAGGATGTGGCGACATCCATGGAGATGTTGATGTAATGCAACGCCAGTCGGGGCATATTGCCCGTGGAGTAGTTGTTTTCGGCATCTCCTTCCAATAATTAAGTAAGATTGTCTTCCTCAAAGACAATAGAGGTCGCTGTAATGGCATCTGCTTTCTGCAGATCGTTATCTGTCTGTCAATTAGACAATAATTGTCAGACAGGTAGTAGCAAAGACCCAAAGAGGGCACTGCAGTGTATTTCACTGTATCTCGCCACTACAAACATTCTTTTACACTTGTTTTTAAATTAATTTTTAATACTAGAAATGGGAGAAAATCGCTGTCGCGATTTTCGTTCCCATTTCTAGCCCTACCGGGGGTCCAGACCTGCGGCCTGGGGTCACCCTTCGTGATTATTTTTAAGAACATACATATTAAAGAAATTTTGTATCTGGAATGATGATGTAATTATACTAAACGATTTTTCTTAATATTTTCATGAATTGTAAGGGTACTCTATTCTTGATGGTCAAACATCATAATTTTTTAAGTGCTGAAAGTAGAATTTATTTTTCAGTAAACATTATTATCAATTTTATCAATAGAACCAAAAATATTGTAGATATTTACTATTGTAGATATTAATAACATTTGTAAGCTAAAATGATGAATTTAACAGACTGCCAAAATGAACCAATTAATTCCAACCTTTACGTGCAGAAAGAATAAAAGCTACGGATAATGAAACAGAATAACTAAACACTATTACTAATAAATAATTGGAATTAAAAAGTAAAAAAAAAATTCGCCTCCAGCGTGGCTCCATTATCACGTTGTGAATCCTACGACTTTCCCATTGCGCTACCGTGCCTGTTGTCAAGAGTCTACCCTGAGACGTTTAAGTATGTAAACTGTGCGTGTCAACTTGAAAAAATAATTTTTACCGATTTTCTAATTGGAAAAACATTTCGCTTCAGTATTTTGGTAATCAGAAATGTTTGGCAGTCAGTACTATTGATTTCGTTAGCAATATTTCTCGTAGGAAAATAACCTATCTGAAGTTTAATTAATTTGAGTTTTCGTGGGAGGTGCTTGTCGCGTTAGTGCAATCTCACATCGGTAGATAAAATGAGAAAGAAGTTGAGACGGAGGCGACTCGAGATTTTGGAAGACGAAATAGACGTAGAAAGAGTCGACGTACGGTCTCGAAAAAAAATCTCAAAGGATTAGAGAAAACACGGAACTTTCGCGTGAAGCGGTTCTCGAAGCCGTCAAAATTAGAAAAAGATCTCGGGGGTCTCGCGAAAAGTCGGGATTTTGGCGGGCGTGAGGAGACCATTAAGCGCGAGAAGAAACGCCGGTGCTAGCTGTATCTCTCTCGTCGAACGACGATCGACGAAAATTTTGCAGAGGTTTTTTGAAAAGACGTTTAAATTGGGAAAACGCGTAGGAAACGGGACGAAAATACCCTACGCATTGGAGAAAGGCCGGGGGCGACCTTCGGTGGCCCGCGGGAATCGTTCCGCGATCTCCCCTCGGAGGAGATAGCTTTGAAACTTTGTGCATTCGACGACGGAATTTAGAGCGATACAAAATCGGCGCGTTTTAATATATATGGATATTTACAGTTACGTGACAGTTTGTACAATTATTGAACATTGGAAAAACTCTATTAGAGGCATGGGAACTATGAGAAACTTTAAGAACAACATGTTGTTCTGCTGAATATTTTGTACTATGAAAATAACATAAACATAAACATAAAACACACCACAGAAATGGACAATCTCCCTTGTGAAAGCCTCAGGCTTGTGTAGAGGGAGGGTGAAATGAAAATGAAATGGTGACACATGAAAAAAACGTAGACACACAACCATTCCCTGGGAGAGGTGCCATTTCTCCCCTGGCGAGATTCGAACTCGCGCCGCTATATATCATTCTGTTAGTCAGTCACAAGCTACCACCCAGCACCTAACAGACTGAGCTATCGCCGCGGAAAATAGTACATCACTTCTAAGAGATTCTTTGATATATCCCTCATCGAGGTTTCATCACTTCCATTCTCCATACCTTTTTAAACTAATAATGTCTGTACCAGAGTCAAATAAACATGCCCCAAAAGATTAACAAAATCATATTCTCTAGAGTTTTCCAAATTCAAATAAACAGCAAACGTAACATTTTTCTAAATCGATGGACTCTTACTATCTGTTTACGAGAATTCCCATTCTGGTACTGGAAGAAAAATCTTTGTTCTTGTTTTTTCTGGTCTTAACGAAACATGCAAATATGCAATTACAATTCATTAACTACAGATGATCTTGGTTTCTTGGTTTCCAAGACAGGTACGCTGATTAAAAGTTTAGAATCTGGATCTTCTGTATCTTATGGGTCTTATACCTTACTCATCAATTTTACAGGCACTAGAAGTACTGAAGCAACTGAAATTACTGAAAGCAACCTAAAAAAGGTTGAAAGTTGTACAATCCAAATAAAGCTCTCTTGGGTTTTAACACAGGTATGCTGATTAAAAGTTTAGATTCTAGGTCTTCTATATCTTATGCATCTTCTATATCTTATGAATAACTCATCAATTCTACAGGCATTAAACGTACTGAAGTCCTGAAAGCAACCTAAAAAAGTTGAAAGTTGTATAATCCAAATAAATCTTTCTTGGTTTTCAAGACAAGTATGCTGATTAAAAGTTTAGATTCTAGGTCTTTTATATCTTATGCATCTTCTATATCTTATGAATAACTCATCAATTCTACAGGCATTAAACGTACTGAATTCCTGAAAGCAACCTAAAAAAGCTGAAAGTTGTATAATCCAAATAAAGGTTTCTTGGTTTCAAGACAGGTATGCTGATTAAAAGTTTAGATTTTAGGTCTTCTGTATCTTATGGATAACTCGTTATTTCTACAGACACTAGAAGTACTGAATTACCTGTGATTTGAAAAATATTAAATTATTTATAGCAACCCATTTAAAAAAAAATACCTTGAAGGTGCTCCTCTGTACTGAGTCACCCTGTATATTTCAAAATATTTTTAAAATGTGTGGCTTTTGAGACTATCTTTCACTCCTATGAAGATTTTTTCCAGTACTCTTATTGGACTTTACCGCACTAAAAAGCAAACCTGTATATATTTTCAATACTTGCGAGATGTAGGTACTGACGGTTTCTCCAGTAGCTACATCTCACATGTTTTCACAATTTTCAGGTAACACTTAGATATTGCAACATTACAGGAAACGAGGGTGTTGAAAATGAAACAATGTTTTACAGATATTATTTTTCTTTATGCCAAGATGTAGTTACATTAAGGTTTCTTAACTTGTATGTCAAATCCGAAACAAACCACGTCAGAGTTGCTGTCTTTATCAACCAAGGTAAACTTGAGTGACACCCCTATCTGAAAAATGGGGACAATTGTTAGCTCAAATATTTTCATGTTTTCATATAACAGTAGGTGACTCATATTTACACACTGATGTTAAAGAAATTGGTATACCTCTGACAGTCATACTATCACAGCGGGTTGAACGACAACAGCGGCAATTTAAGACACATGTTTGTAAACATTTCTATTAAAATGTGTCTGTTAAAACGTTAAAACGATGTTGGCCAAGTGTTGCGATATATTATCGATGCATACAAATTTTCTTATTAAAAAAAGTTTTACATAGGATTTGTACACAATAAATGACACGTGATCGATGAACTTTAATTTGCTGTCAAACACTATATCCAGGTTTTCTTACTTTTATATCGGCGTTAATTTTTATAGAAATGTTATATGACGGTATATAACCTGTACCAGACTATTAATTTAAAGACTTTTCGCAGAGCTTAAGATCACAGCTTCTGATTGCATTTTGATATAATATATGGACCCCGTCGTATTACAATCAAAAATTACTTGTATAAATCGTAAAAACAGGGGCCCACGGATTGAACCTTGAGTCACTCCTCGCTCTAATCGCTCTGTGATTGACAGTACGGCTTCATACATTACCTTTTAGGTTAAGGGAAGTAAGTAATTATAGAATGGAGTTCAAGAGCAATAAAATTCAATAGGGCTAAAAACTATTGGCAATAATTAATCATTTCAAATGCTTGCCGTAGTCTGATAAAATTATATTATATTGTAAGTAAATAGTATTGTCCAAAAAATCATGTTTATGTTTAAAAGGGCAGTTTCTCATCTCTACCTCCTTCTAAACCCTGACTGAACAGATGGGAAAGGATTTTATATTTTTCCATAATATGATACATTAGTTGGTTTTTAACTCTTTCTAAAATTTTGAAACTATACTTGCAAGAATATATATTTTCGGGAGAAAACAACTTTTGGAATGGGAAGTCCTTCTTTTCGTGTTTGGGAATGTAGAATTTTTAACATTGGAAAGGTTTATGTTCGCATATAGGGATCATGTTAGGAGTTTTGGTTCAAGGCCAAAAGATAGCGGTGTCGCGATCGACGGCGTCTACCACAGTCCAATTTATTGGTAAATTGAAAGTATAACCGTTTTACGTGGGCCATTTAATGGTTTAATTTTCTAGTTAATATGTATCATATCCATAGATAAACACCATGGCCATGAAATCAGATCCTGATTAAATGCTTGTAAACTCAGTTTCGAGAACTCCCTGTATTATTTTTTGGTATTTATCTTCGTTTTTTTTATTGTGACATTACAATTTGTTGTACAATCTGAGAGAAATTACAGATAACAACACACCCTCATGAGCGAAGAACAGAAATATGGGATACGTTAAATTATTATAACTTACCTCAGGAAAAAGGTCTAACAGATGCATAGTATAAGAATATACGATTGTTTCATCTTTCACCAACGGGCAGTACGTATTCGAAATACCAACACAGGCATCGTCTTGAAGAAGAGGGTAGTCTAAGTCTTTAATTCCTAGGGTGGATGCTACAATTTTGGGCCTAATATGTTCCAGATATCCAGCTAAAAGTTTTTAAAAGGCTCATATTAAACTAATGTTTATAATATTACATTATTACTAGTAAATAAAGAAAATTTAACCTTGCAGACAGGCATCATTTGTTTACAATACCTACCTATACACAGGGTGTCCGAGCATGATGCGCAAGACATTCGAGTGGTGATTCTAAAAGATAAATTAATGTCCCAAGTTCCTATAACAGTTTTTTGAAAACTCGAAAATAACGGAGCTATATATAGGACTTAAAACTCTCAAACAATGAGTTGTTATTGATACAATGCCAGATAGATTTTAAGTACGTTTTTCTCTAAAACGGTTCATTTTAAAACGGCTCATTTTAAAACGGCTCATTTTAAAACAGCTCATTTTAAAACGGCTCATTCTAGAAAGATGCAACTAATACATCTTTTTTGTATATTTTTGTATAGTCTTTCATTTTATGCAATTATAATTATTAAAAAGCAAACAAGTTCTAGGTTCTTAATCTGTCTTGATTAAATTCAACCTTTTACCATAGGGGGGTGAATATCAAATTTGGAACAATTACACAAAAGAACATTAGTAGTAAGTGTGCCAAATTTGAAGAGAATCGGAAGAAAAGTAAACATAGCTACGTTTTTATACTCAAAATTATTTTTATATTATTTTTTTTTTTTGTGAATGAAACTTATGTATGTATACCAATTGATGATTTACGCATCGACTTTTTTCACTTACCGGTTAATATCATTCCAACTTTTAAACGTAGATAAAAACTAAAAACCGGACTCTTGATTTCGTTCATTAGTTGTATTAAAAGTATGTAATTTGGCTCACCGGTATTATAATTTACGGGCAATGTTGCGCCATTTACTGATAGAAAACTATAATAGACAGTTGCGTTGTTAAATATTATGTAGATTTGTTTGCCAGAAGATGAAAGAAGACGAAATAAAGGAAAGGACGCTGTGCTGCCATCTAAAAAGTGTTCTGACTTTAGCTCTTCTTATCGCCTTCTTAACCAGCAAATAAAATGCTGAAAAAATTGTTTGTAAAAATCTAACCTCAAAGCACTGTAGCTCCGTTATTTTTGAATTTTCGAAAACTTGTTATAGGAAGTTGGGACATTAATTTTCCTTGTAGAATCACCCCCGAATTTATGCGTATCAATCCCTGACACCCTGTAGTTACCGTCTAAACACTGATATTTAAGTGCTAAAATAATATTTAACAATGAGTGTGAATTGTATATTTTTCATGTCAATGAAAGAGCAAATTTTTATTGAAATTAAAATCAAATAAAAATATAACTAGAAATTGAAATCTCTAGTTACATTGTGTTACAAAATATTACAAATGTTACTTGTAACACTTTTCTTACTAACTAAGGAAGGGAAGTATCAACCTCTGGCAACCTTAGAAGGGCGGAGAGAATCCGTTTTCCCCATCCACCAACTTGCCTCAATGGTTGCTGTTCCCTTTTTCAGTGATAGTGAGATGCGAGAGGATAGTGAGGATAGTGAGAGTAGATTTTATTAATGGCAAATGTATTTTACTTACGTGATTGAAAACTTACGCGTAGCATTAAATCTGTTCCGGCTACTACAACACATGGCCCTTCAACGCAAAGTGTGTTATTTGTTGTAAGCTGCACTTCTGGCAAAATTGCATCTCCATCACCTAGAAATTTTATATTAGAGTCTTCAGTTTATATTAAGAATATTTTTCTGTGTAGTATCAGAATAAATAATTAAAGTAACTTAAATTCACATAAAACTGTATAATAAAATTTATCGGATATAGCTAACTACATGGGGAAACGTTTTGAATGCCTATCTTTGATAATAATTATTTCTGATATCAGACTTGCTTATGTACCTAATTTATGTATAGTCTCAGATATTATAGTTATTTTTATATCAAACACTAGTTCTAGCTGGAATCAATATACATATACCGGCTGTTCTAAATAGCGTATGCCACTATTACTATCTCCTAAACTGTAGAAGGTACGAAATCGGTTTATCTCTATAGAAAAGTTTCCCTTTCCGGTTATGGTAATACGTTTAGGTACACTGTTGCCAAATTGTCTTTATTTCTAAGGGACATTAGGGAAAATTAAAAAATGCCGAGTATTATTTCTTTTACTAACTCGAAAACTATCATCGGGAGCAATAAAGTTAAATGATAACAAACTAAATTTTTTTCTTATCGGCAAAACGGTATAACAGATTGAATGAATGATAAATGAATTTTTAATATACTTACAAGGGTTTACAATGGTGTTATCGCCTGATAAACTAGAAAAAGAAGGCTTGGAAGTTACCAGATTTACCAAAATTAAGAGAACTACAGTTGCTAAAACCTTCATCTTTATACCTTTAATTTCACAGAACTGATCATGTTATAACCATAGATTTTGAGTAAATGAATGAACGATTTACTTTAATTTTATATAAGTCATAAGTACTTGATAAGATCATCTGAACTACAAGCATCGAAATATAATCGTTATCAGTCAGAGCACCTTCTCTTATAGATTGAATTTTTTGATAATGGATTTAACTTTTACGGGAAATCGAATTAAATTTGATTGTGGGGGAAACCGGTCAAATACCGCGCACCTTTCTTTATACAAAATTTGCCGAGTTTTACGAGTTTTGATCCGCCCTGTATACAAGTAAAGCTATTTTAAAGGAAATTCTATGGATAATAAAACTAGACCATATAGCATAATAGCAGAGCTAAAAATTATCTCCTATATAAACTTATCGGAGATTATTTTCTTAAAAAAGATACAGGGTGCACAATTCATTGAGATTAAGATACAAAATTGCTCGGCGAATTCGGAAAAATGATCCGCATTGAAATATGAAATAAAAATAGTCATTCCATCATGGAGTACCGCAAGGTACTATACTTGGCGCCATTTTATTCATTATATATCTAAATAATTTATTTGAAATAAAAACAGAGGGCGTAGTCATAAGCTTTGCCGATGACACTGCCATTTTTTACGAAGATAACACATGGATGAATTTGAAAGAAAAGGTAGAAGCAGATTTCAGTTGTATTAAACAATGGTTTGACTATAAGCTACTTTCATTAAATTTTGATAAAACGGTCTATATGCCTTTCACATCTTATATGTCGTCAATGCCAAAGTTTCAAGTACTCAACATTAAAGGTGAAAGGTCACAGAGTTTTCAAATTTTTCCTAAATTACAAACTAAATACCTTGGACTAATTATTGATTGTCATTTAAGATGGGATCGGCATGTCAATTATATTAATGAGAAGCTAAGGGTACATATATACCTCTTCAAAAAATTAAAACATTTTCTTGATATTAAACATTTGAATATAGTATATACAGCGCTTGTAGAACCGCATGTTAGATATGGAATAGTGTGTTGGGGAGGTGTCACAAATACATATTTAAATAAATTGCAACTAACACTAAAAAGAATCATTAAAATTATATACAATAAAGAACTCGCCTATCCCACGGATTTGTTATACAACGAGATACCATTTATGGACCCTCGTCAGCTATTCTTTCTGCAATTATCTGTCATGCAGTTCGCCGAAACAAGATTTTGTATAAATCATAAATACAACACGAGAAATAGAAGCAATTTAGTCCCTGATAAAATAATTTGTAAAACAGCTGGGCAAAGGTCACACATCTTTCTTGCACCCAAGTGTTTTAATTTCTTACCTGAAAATATAAAAAGAGTCCCAAACAAAAATATATTTAAAAAGAAAGTAAAACTATTTCTACAGGAAACTTCCAGGAAAACTATACATAAATTAATAGATTTAAAAAATAACTAGACCAGAATATAGAATATATTATATACTTACCCACCTTAACAAGACTTGAATGGTATTTTCAATTGTAATCTGTTAATTACCTGTGTTGTATTTGAATCTCTATGGATCTTATGTTAATGTATGTATGTGTGAGTGTATTTCAAATTGTTACTAATATATTGTAGTTAATAACTTGGCTTGTAGAATTAGTAGTTATGCTAGTATATATTGTAGTTAATAATTGTGAAATTGTTGTAAGTTGACTATGTTTCACTGTATTGTATTTATTGATGTTCTTATGTCACTACAAGTTTTTAAATGAAACTTTGTGATTAAGCTGTTTATTTGTAACATAGCATAGGTTTTCTTTTTTGTAAAAATTCTAAGAACTTATATAGAACAAATAAACATTATTATTATTATTATTATTTAAAAAAAAAACATATCTACGTTTGATATGGCCCCGATTTATAGAGCACCCAATATGGCTATACATATTTTTAAAATGTGCGTTCTCCTAGGCACTATGAGGCCCTAATTTTTTTTTGTTTATTGTGGCATAGGAATTATGGAACTTTGTCACACTTTTGGGCCACCCTGTATCTATATTGAAGAATATTTTTTTGGTACACCTGCAGGCAAATGGTATATTATTACGTATCTTCCACTAGCTATCAAATTTCAAGTTTCATAGCTAGTGGAAGCAAGGCTTCAAATTGGCTTGGCTTTTAGAATGAAGCTAACAGTGGAAGAGCAAATATGTTGAATCCTCGCCACTTCTGTTTAATTATTTCTTTTTAATATTTTCTTGTAAGTTAAACAAAGACACATTATTATTATTATTATTATTATTATTATTATTATTATTATTATTATTATTATTATTATTATTATTATTATAAAATAAAGGGATAAGGGATAAAGGGACCAACGCGGATAATTGCAGCAATTGCGGAAGTTCGCACCGCTTGCGATTCACATCATATTGTTTCCATTGCGTTAAATATGCAAGTTCAGACCAACACGATTTTTTTCGTTTAGACTGCGAATTGTCTGCGTTTATTTCGTACGGAGTTTTTGTTCGCAATTGGCTGTGTTTTTTCTCGGATCCGTAGTAGTTTCGCAGTGTCTTAACTAAGATAGTAATTAATAAAATGGAAATAATAATAATAATATAAACTTATTGAATAAATCATTGAATTAGTGCGAAAGTATCTTATATTACACGACCTTTCTCATAACGATTACAAAAATATTCGAAAAAAGTAACAAAAATATAACATAGATTCTCGTCTTTTCGTAATTGCGGCATTAACGTATGAAATTCCCTATACTGTCGTCTTTTTTCATTAATATCGTGAACCCATTTTCTTTTCTTCCTAAGGTTAGATACATAATATGATCAACACATTTATTTTTAAATAATGATAATAATTTTACCTTAAATTGTCTTCTTCCAATGCAAGCAACACAAATGCTTCTTCTTCATCCGATGATGTATACATATTTTTGTATGATAGGTAAGTATGTAAGTACAAATACAAATTGTTTATTTTTCGTTTTCAGCAATAGCAATCAACCTTTTCGATATTGAAAATATGACGCATATGATGCGATTACATTCGCTTTGGTGTGAGGTTCTCTACGGATTCCGCCACGAATTTCGCTTCGAACTTTCCGTCACGAATCCGTTGCGAATAATTCGCGTTGGTTTGGAGGAGCCTTACATCAGTTGTTTATTCTAATTGCAAACACTTCACATTTCCTATTTCTTTATTGATACAAAAAGTTTAGACAGTGATTAATAAATTTTACAATAAACAGGTGTGCGGTTATATCTACTCAGGAGATAACACAATTATAGATAGCATTCCTACTAAATCACATTATTTTTTAGTATCCTCTGAATAATACTTGAATTAGAAAATTAAGCCCTCCCCGTCTTGTTATACAAAATGAAAGGAGTTATGTAAAATGAGGCGTGGTGCCACTTGGAATATTTTTTAAAAACAACAATAATAGTAACAGTAATAACTGTATTTCCTTTGACATGTTACAATGTATGAAAAGCGGCAATAAATAAAACCATATAGTTATACAAAATACTAAAATCCATTAGAATTTGAAATGTCGAGAACAATAATGCATAGGTAATATATAATGTAATAAAAATTAAATAAAATAACAATAAAAAACCGTTACGTACCGATTACACCTGAAATACTCTTATAAATTATAAAATGAATAAGGCAATAGGACCTTACTCTTAAAAAGTTTAATACTATTAATCTGTTTAATTTTACATGGATAAATATCTTTTGGAGCCATTCCAAATGGTTTGTTTGCTGATTTTATCAAGTGGTGTTGGGGAAGAAGAACATTACTCTATTTTCTGAGATTATATCCGATTTGTCTGTCCACAAAATATGAAAATAGATTAGGGTGACTAGAGATTTTCGAAGACGAAATAGACGTAGAAGGAGTCGACGTACGGTCTCGAAAAAAAAATCTCAAAGGATTAGAGAAAACACGGAACTTTCGCGTGAAACGGTTCTCGATCCGTAAAAATTAGAAAAAGATCTCAGGGGTCCCACGAAAAGTCGGGATTTCGGCGGGCGTGTGGGGACCATTAGGCTCGAGAAGAAGCGCCGGTGCTAGTTGTATCTCTCTCGCCGAACGGCGATCGACGAAAATTTTGCAGAGGTTTTTTGAAAAGGCGTTTAAATTGGGAAAACGCGTAGGAAACGGGACGAAGATACTCTACGCATTGGAGAAAGGCCGGGGCGACCTTCGGTGGCCCGCGGAGATCGTTCCGCGATCTCCCCTCGGAGGAGATAGCTTTGAAACTTTGTGCATTCGACGACGGAATTTAGAGCGAGACAGAATCGGCGCGTTTTAATATATATGGATATTTACAGTTACGTGATAGTTTGTACAATTATTGAACACTGGAGGAACCTTAATAGAGGCATGGAAACTATGAGAAACTTTAAGAGCAATATGTTGTTCTGCTGAATATTTTGTACTATTAAAATAACATAAACATAAACACAAACATAACATAAAACATACCACAGAAATGGACAACTTCCCTTCTGCAAGCCTCAGGCTTGTGTAGAGGGAGGATATATATGAAAAAAACCCAGACTCAACCATTCTCTGGGAGAGGTGCCATTTCTCCCCTGGCGAGATTCGAACTCGCACAGTGATATACCATTCTGTTAGTCACAAGCTACCACCCAGCACCTAACAGACTGAGCTATCGCCGCGGAAAATAGTACATCACTTCTAACAGATTCTTTGATATATCCTCATCGAGGTTTCATCGCTTCCATCCTCCATACCTTTTTAAACTAATAATGTCTGTACCAAGTCAAATAGACATATCGCAGAAAATTAACAAAAGCATATTCTCTTGGGTTTTCCAAATTGAAATGAGCAGCAAACGTTTTTCTAAATCGATATCGACTCTTACTATCTGTTTACAACTCTTCCCATTCTGGTACTGAAAAAGAAAAATCACTGTTCTTGTTTTTTTTTTTTTTGGTCTTAACGAAACATGCAAATATGCAATTACAATTTATTAACTACAGATGATCTTGGTTTCTTGGTTTTCAAGACAGGCATACTGATTAAAAGTTTAGATTCTAGTTCTTCTATATCTTGTGGATCTTCTATATCTTATGAATAACTCATGAATTCTACAGCCACTAGAAGTACTGAATTCGTGAAGGCAACCTAAAAAAAGTTGAAAGTTGTATAATCCAAATAAAGGTTTCTGGTTTCAAGACAGGTATGCTGATTAAAAGTTTAGACTTTAGGTCTTCTATATCTTATGGATAACTCGTTAGTTCTAAGACACTAGAAGTACTGAATTACCTGTGATTTCAAAAATATTAAATTATTTATAGCAACCCATTTAAAGAAAAAGACCTTACAGAGGTGCTGCTCTGTACTGAGTCACCTTGTATATTTCAAAATATTTTTAAAATGTGTGCCTTTTGACACTATATTTCACTCCTATGAAAGTTTTTTTCCAGTACTCTTATTGGACTTTACCGCACTAAAATGCAAACCTGTATATATTTTCAATACTTGCGAGATATGGCTACTGAAGGTTTGTCCAGTAGCTACACCTCACATGTTTTCACAATTTTCTGGTAACACTTAGACATTGCACCTTTTCAGGAAACGAGGGCGTTGAAAATAAAACAATGTTTTACAGGTATTATTTTTGTTTATGCCAAGATGTAGTTACATTAAGGTTTCTTAACTTGTACATCAAATTCGAAGCAAACCACGTCAGAGTCGCTGTCTTTGTCAACCAATGTAAACTTGAGTGACACCCCTACCTGAAAAATGGAGACAATTGTTAGCGCAAATATTTTGATGTTTTCATATAACAGTAGGTGACTCATTTTTACATACTGATGTTAAAAAAATTGGTATACCTCTGGCAGTCATACTAAGTATTGCGATAAATTATCGATGCATACATATTTTCTTATGAGAAAAAGTTTTAAATAAGATTTGTACACAATAAATGACACGTGATCGATGAACTTTAATTTGCTGTCAAACATCAAAGTAATAAATAAGGGGGAGACCGCATTCCCTATTTCAAAGCACAATGTAAACATGTAACCTCAACCTTCTGAATGTTGATAAACAAATGGTCCCTGATACAGTGGCGTATCAAGCTGTATCACGGAAATGCTTACAATATACATATTATACTTTGATAAATTAGTGTCACATTCAAATTTTAGCCACACTGCTCTTATCTCAGGATCTTGGGGATATTCTATATACACAAAACTAGTACTAGTATTCAGATAAACATAACAATTTAACAAATACGACACGTTACACCCTTGCTGTAAGAACACCCATGGAAACAATGTCAAACTTACTTGTGAAAAGAAATAGCACTTATTTGGCCCTTTTCTTGAAATTTCTGGCATATTATACACCACTTCAGCAGTTTTATTAAAAGTTAAGTTCAAAAACACAGTTTAAGAACACATAAAACACTCGGCTTGACCAATTTTGATTTCAAAATTATGGCGTCACTTGCTATATTAGGTTAATACTAGGCAATGTTGCCACTTCCGGCGCTTAATATCGCCAGAAATTTCAATAATGTATTGATAGATATGGACAGCCTATAATTATAACATAAGTCATAAAAAAATAGTGTCGTAGCCTTAAACATATTGCAATGTAACTAATTTGTAAATTGATTAAGGTCAAGAATGTGGTAGATCTTTGCAAGTTAATCAATGAAAATGACGGCTGTACCTAGCTATAAAGATAAAAATGTAACTTCGGCATCAATGTCAAGGACGTTTCAGGGACCAGATGTTTGTAAATACATTTACATCAAGGCTTCACTTTAGAATGTAAATAACGGTCTCCCCTTTATTTATTACTCTGATTGTCAAACACTATATCTAGGTTTTTTTTGCTTTTATGTCGGTGGTAAGGACTGAGTTAATTTTTATAGAAATGTTATCTGACGGTATAGAACCTGCACCAGACTATTAATTTAGGGACTTACAACTTTTGATTGCATTTTGATATAATATATGGACCAAGTCATATTATAATAGAGAGCAAAAATTACTTGTATAAATCGTATAGAATAGGGGGCCACGAATTGAACCTTGAGTTATTCCTCCCTCCAATATTTGTAAGGAAAATCACACCTGTTAGGAAAGCATTATTTAATTCAAACAGCAGTTTAAGTTTATAGAGATACATTTTTAGGATTTTGCGTAAAACTTTCCACCGAAACGTGATGTATGGCATTTGCAATCGTTTTGATATCGAATTCACACTACTGATTGCTAACGGATTAGTGTTGGCTATATTTTGATTTTCCCAAAGAACTTCTGCAACTTGGACATCACTAATCCTTGGTCTTCCTGATCTCGGTTGATCAGTTACAGACCCTGACCTTTCAAATTTGCTAATCAAATTACGGTACGTTTTCATTTCATGCATGATCAAATGCAGAAGGAATTGAAAGATCTAAGAGATATGATGTTTCAACAATTTGAGAATCTTCAGAATACTTCAATTACAAATAAACTTGGAAATATTCCCGGAGAGGTCAATCGCAGCTATGCAAGTGGAACAAATGAGGTTAAACCTAAAACAGCCCAAGACTGTAAAAAAACTAAAGAAGAGATACAGAAGAAGCTACAACCAGCGTCATTAGAAGTGGGTATAACAAAAATAAAGAATGTTAGGGATGGTGGTGTTTTAATAATGTGTATGTAAGCACAAAGATGAGGTTGAGAAGATTAAAGCTGCTGCAAAGAAAAAGTTAAACAAAAAGTATTACATCAAAATTCCAGATCCAAGGAACCCATGTGTGAAGATTTTGGATATAGAAGATGAAATGACTGAAGATGAACTGAAGAATAGTATTCTGAAACAAAACCAGTTTTTGCAAGGTGATAATACATTTTTGGAAATAAGGGTTATAAGGAAAATGAGATCTAGATATTTAGCAATTGCCGAATTTGATCCATTGTCCTTTAGAAGAATTTTAGAAAAATGTAGTCTTGAGTATAGAGTCTTTGAATATGTTAATGTGTATAGGTGTTATAAGTGCAGGGGTTTTGATCACAAAAGTAGCGCATGCGATGTTGATCGGTGTTTGAAATGTGGTGGAAATGACCACGTTAAGAACGATTGCCAAATGAACTATGTCAGGTGTGTAAACTGTGTCGCCGCTAATAATAAATTAAATCTTAAACTTAACATTGATCATTCAGTTTTTGATATATCTTGTCCATGCTATAAGAAAAAAATCGAAATAGAGAAACATAAAATTAAGTATAATGTTGATGTTGTTAGTGATTACCAATTTCAGTACTGTAATAGTAGCTACCGTGTGAAAATGTTTAAATCTAAAAATGTTTTAAATATTGTTTCCCAAAATGTGCAGGACATAAAACATAAAATTGAACATCTCGATGTGTTACTTAACGAAAATAATGTGGATATTCCATGTTGGACGGAACATAATTTAGCAGATGATGAACTCCAGGGTTTTTGTATAAATGGATATTGTAAAATTGCTGGTTTCTATAGGAATGAATTTAAAAAAGGAGGAGTTGCAATTTTTCATAAGAAATCATTACAGTGCAATATCAAAGAAATTATAAATTTAAACAAGTTTTCGAAGGAAAAAATATTTGAGATTTGTGGTATTGAGCTTAGCTTAGACCACGCGTTAAAATTTAAAATACCTACTAAATGTTTATAGATCGCCACGATCAAATAATGTTAATTTGTTTTTTACTCAATTGTGTTCTGTGTTAAACTTTGTATGTAATAATAGTCGGGCGAAAATAATTCTATGTGGTGATCTAAATATAGATTTATTATCAGATTCCCATGCAAAAAGTGAATTAATCAATATTTTGAATAGCTTCAATATTCGTCTTTTGATAAATGTGCCAACTAGAGTCACGTTAAATTCATCCACATGTATAGATAATATATGTAGTAATACAGAGGAATCGTTTGTTAAAAATTGCTATGTTGATCATAATTGTTTATCCGATCACTCAGCGCTCTATTTGCAGTTATGTCTGAAGTTAGATAATGCGGTCGGCAGTGGATGTTTGTATACAAGAATTTTTAATGTTAGTAATTATAACACATTATTATTTTACATTAGCAGAGAAAGCTGGTCTGATATTTATACTTCACTTACAGTTGATCAAGGTTTTGAATGTTTTATTGATGACTCTGAAGTACCATACAGTGTTATTCAGAACTTATCCATAATAAAATTTGGGGATGTTCAACATACATGTAGAGATGTGGTAGTGCAAAAAAAATTTTTTGGCGGCTTCTGAAAACTATTTAAAAATTTTTCATTGCACGCTGCTGGATACTGGTCTACTGTAATGGAGTGACCTTGGGACTGACAATGCAAACTGGCTAGCACAAAAAAACTTCGGAAGTTCTGAGAGTATACAGACACCCGGCACAGAAATGATTTGCGTTTTTACTTTAAAATAAACTTAAAGGTAGATAGATGTGACCAAAGTGACGTAGGTATCTTTAAAATGAATAAAATTTTGTTACACTAATTTTGAAGAATTGCGCTACTTGATTACTAGGTATTAGAAACATGAAATTTATAAAAAATTTGCACATACCTTGTTACAAAAGCTGTTCGAAATTTTGTCCCTAAAGCTATCCAATTTTGCAGCACTAAAGCGAATGTTCCTCCTGGTTGCTGATCTTGTAAACGCAAATTATTAAGTAATTGGGGATTTTCAGCATTTTGCTGCAACAACCACTCACAAAACCTAACTTGTAATTGATAATCCACTGGTAACAGTCCATTAACTGAGCATATTACTGTACACATGAGCCATTTTGAAAATTTTACAGTTTAACACTCCTACGATATAAATAAAACACCGGCATTGAGAGAAGACAGATAGACTGATGACTGAATAGACAATAGAGATATTATCCCCGCTTCAACTATATTCGCTCGGTCGCCGTTCGAGGAACAAAAACGTGTTTACTTTTTTTACCACATTCTTAGGAATGTGGTAGGTATATCAAATGTTGAAGTACAGTTGCCCATCTACGTAGTCCTTTATAATGGTATAACTTTAAACATTGTTTACGGGAAATCCTAATACTTTTATTAAAATTTTATTATTTAAGGATGCACATATCCTCAAAGTTTTAGAGATACGTTCTGAATAACCCTGTATTAATTTAGTTTTCCCGGAAATAAAAATAAGCCAGAGTCGGAGAGTTGATACATGGGTTACAAGAGGCATTCGTATATCATCCAACAAATTAAAATTACTTTACAACATTGCCATGGAAACAAAAAATCCACTTTACCTGCAAAAGTACAAAGCATATAAAAAAATTTACAAAAAAGTCTTATTGGCGGCTAAAAAACTGTTTAATAGGAAATATATGCAGGCACAAAATAAGTCTAAAGTCACTTGGCAGTTAATAAATAATACCATAAATAGGAAAAAACAGACTAATAATAAAGTAAAGGAAATTCTTGTTGATGAAGATCTCATTGTTGATTGTGCTGAAATGGCTGATCACTTTAATAAGCATTAATATGTCGAAAATAATAAGTGATACGTTTCTCTCCGACACTGACACTAATGAAAAATATCAATTTAGATTGAGTGGAGTGTGTTATACAATGTTTCTTGAACCTGTGTCTGAATCTGAATCTGCTGTATTTAATAATTATTATTATATTAGCTTAAAAAAATCAAACTCAAGTGGACTTGATCTTATAAGTTCAAATATCCTATAAGTCATGTAGTCAATTATGTCATAAAGCCTTTAACTTATTTAGTAAATAGATCTTTTCAAGCGGACATATTTCCCAAAATTTTGAAGATAGCACGAGTAATTCCACTTTATAAAAAGGATGAACCATCTTCTATAGAAAATTACAGGTCAATATCATTGTTGCCGACCGTATCAAAGGTTCTAGAGAGGGTCATGTATGACAAAATAGTATCTTTTGCATTTCCACACGACATATTATCATCGGCACAACATGGCTTTAGAAAAAACAGGTCTACCAAATCAGCTGTTTTAGAATTTTTGCAAAAGGTATATAACAATCTGAATAATGATCATAAACCTCTTGATATTTTCATGGACTTAAGTAAGGCTTTTGATGTGGTTGATCATACTTTACTATTGACTAAATTGTACAAGTATGGAATAAAAGGCAATGTTTATGATTGGATAAATTCTTATATTTCTGGAAGGAGTCAGTTCGTGGAGATTGGTGGTGAAAGGTCAAGTACCCTTAGTAAAAGTTGCGGTGTTCCGCAGGGCTCGGTGCTGGGCCCTTTATTGTTTATTTTATTTATTAATGACTTACCAAATGCAGTTAATAATGATTCACTTGTAATGTATGCTGATGATAATAGTTATATATGCACAAACTCCTCGCTTCCTGAAACCGTAAATATAGCTCAAGATATGTTAAATAAATTCTCGCAGTGGTTCTATCAAAATAAATTAAAACTAAATGTTGATAAGACCGTTTTTCTTAATTTTACTCCAAGAATCAGTCAAATGCACGAAAACTATTTATTAAAAGTTAATGGCAAGTCAATTACGCAGACTGTTGGTACAAAATTTTTGGGAGTATGCCTGCAGAATTCTTTAAATTGGGAATCTCATATCAATAATTGGTTTAAAAATCTCTCTACAATTAGCTATGCAATTTACAGGTTAAGGGAATTAACAAATGAACCCACTGTACGATCGTATTATTATTCTCAGTTTGTATCTAGAGTATCCTATGGGATTATCTTCTGGGGCGCATCGAGTCACAGCCTACGAGTGTTCCGAATGCAAAAAAGGGTTGTCAGATCTATGATGGGGGCAAGTCGACAGTTTTCATGTAGGAATATATTTCGAGAATTGAATGTTTTAACTTTGACAGGTATATATATATATATATATATATATATATATATATATATATATACTTGAAATATTGCTTTATGTTGGACAGAATATTAATGACTTTAGAGCTAATAATTTTTTTCATAGTTACTATACACGCGGGGGTGGTGACCTGTCGGTACCAACAAATAGTCTGACAACCTATGAAAGTAGTCCGTACTTTATAGGTATTAAGATTTTTAATAAACTTCCACTTTGTCTAAAGGGTATAGTTGATATAAGGAATTTTAAAAGAAGTGTCGTAAAATTTTTAATTGAACGGAGTTTTTACAGTATTCAGGAGTATTTTAGTCATTCAACTTGTATTTTAATTTTTGAACTTGTATATGTGTTTCTTGTGTACTCTAGTTTACTATTGTTGTAGTTAGGTATTTTGTTATGTATTTCTTATTGTTTTGTAGTTAAGTCTTTTGGACGAATCCCATGCCATTTCTGTACTTTTTTTGTACTACTTGTTGGTTCTAATGGAGAATAAAATTATTATTATTATTATTATTATTATTATTATTATTATTATTATTTGACAGGGCCCTGCTCTCAAACCCATTTTCGTACGAATTCTTCGTAATCCAGCAATGTACCTAATTTCTGCCGTATTCTTAATAACATTGTACTAAACCAATTCTTGTTTGTAGATCCATGTTATTATGTTTAAATCATTTCAATTTGCGTTTACGTGAGTTTTATTTGGAGAACAATTCTCTAAATCTCAATGATTAAGTTTGACACTTGTATCAGCAGTTGACACGACAACTCTTTGGTTTTCCTTTCCACAGATACAGTAAAATTCAATTATTGAACCAACAAGATTCCATTTACTTTTTGCTGCTAGCTTGATTTCTTAAAATTGCATAAGACTTTAAAGTTACCCCTTACTTTATGATGACCCAATATATCCATAGATAAACAACATGGCTGTGAAATCAAATCCTGATTTCAATCAATCAATCAATTTTGAGAAATCCCTGTATTGTTTCTTGGTATTTATCTTCGTTTTTTTTTTAATGTGACATAACAATTTGTTGTACACTCTGAGAGAAATTAACAACACACCCTCATGAGCGAGGAACAGAAATATGGGATACGTTAAATTATTATAACTTACATCAGGAAAAAGGTCTAACAGATGCAAAGTATAAGAATATACGATTGTTTCATCTTTCACCAACGGGCAGTACGTATTCGAAATACCAACACAAGCATCGTCTTGATTAAGAGGGTATTCTAAGTCTTTAATTCCTATGGTGGATGCTAAAATTTTGGGCTTAATATGTTCCAGATATCCAGCTAAAAGTTTTTAAATGGCTCAAATTAAACTAATATTTATAATATTACTTTATTAATAGTAAATAAAGAATATTTAAGCTTGAAGACAAGCATCATTTGTTTACATTACCTACCTATATACAGGGTGTCCGAACATGATGCGCAAGACATTCGAAAGGAGATTCTACAAGATAAATTAATGTCCCAAGTCCATATAACTGTTTTTTGAAATCTCGAAAATAACGTAGTTAGAGCTTTGACGTTCGCATAAAATTAAAACTCATAAAATTATTTCTATATAGATATCTTGGTTTCCATAAAAACAGCATTTGTTTAAATGGCAGACCATGTTAAAATGTCTAAAATAGTTAAAATGAGTTATTGATACAATTCAAGATAGATTTTAAGTACGTTTTTCTCTGAAACGGTTCATTTTAAAACGGCTCATTTTAAAATAGCTCATTTTAAAACGGCTCATTTTATAAAGATGCAACTAATACATTTTTTTGTATATTTTTGCATGGTCTTTCATTTTATGCAATCATAATTATTAAAAAGAAAAAAGTTCTAGGTCCTTAATCTGTCTTGATTAATTTCAACCTTTTGGCAAAGAGGGGTGAATGTCAAATTTGGAATAATTACACAAAAGAACGTTAGTAGTAAGTGTACCAAATTTGAAAAGAATCGGAAGTCATGTAGTCGTTTTTACACTAAAGATTATTTTTTCTTGGTGAATGATTGAAACTTATGTATGTATACCAATTGATGACTTACGCATCGACTTTTTTCACTTATCGGTTAATTTCATTTCAACTTTTAAACCTAGATAAAAACTAAAAACCGGACTCTTGATTTCGTTCAGTTTTTTTATTAAAAGTACGTAATTATGATTAATTACTAAAAACATACTGTATTATGTATTATGTAATTTAATGTGTCGTTTGATAACTATGAATTGAATAACTGAAATACTTTTGAGTTTGTGATTGTGCCATATCGTTTTTAATTAACGGATATCTAAAAACTAAAATTGGTTATGTTCTTGCTTCCTGAATTCTAGTTTACAGCTTTTTTAAGCTAACGTATATGTAAATTTTTTATATGTAAATATTAATTACCTATTTAAATATTGTTTTAAATCATTTTTGTCGAGATTGCCGTCAATCGTATTAAAAAAGAGGATATTTGTCTAACGAAAGTTATTTTTTCAAGAAAAATTTTTGCTCTGCGAATTTCTAATTTATAATTTTTTCTACGTTCATGCAAAAAACAAAACTTTATCGAACTATATTTAGTGAAAAAACTGGTTCTTTATTGCACTAGTGCAATAAAAATTTTATTGCACTCATCTGTCATTCTAGTCAGAGGTTTCACCTTGAAATATGCAAAATTTTCGCATTTTTTTATTTCAGCGGCCCCCCATATCCAAATGTCACCAGCCGCCCCTACATATTTCGTTAATTGTATTGAATATAATAATTGTTTGGCTCACCGGTATTATAATTTATGGGCAATATTGCGCCATCTAGTAATGGAAAGCTATAATAGACAGTTCCGTTGTTAAATATTATGTAGATTTGTTTGCCAGAAACCCTCTCAAATTCGAAGACGAAATAAAGGAAAGGACGCTGTGCTGCCATCTAAGAAGTGTTCTGACTTTAGTTCTTCTTATCGTCTTCCTAACCAGTAAATAAAATACTGAAAAAATTTTTTCTAAAAATCTAACTTCAAAGACTTCAAAGCACTGTAGCTCCGTTATTTTTGAGTTTTCGAAAAACTTGGGACACTAATTTTCCTTGTAGAATCACCCCCGAATTTTTGCGCATCAATCCTAGACACCCTGTAGTCTAAACGCTGATATTTAAGTGCTAATATAATATTTGACAATGAGGGTGAATAATTATAAATGTTTCACATGTGAATGAAAGAGGAAATTTTAGATGAAGGTTAAATCGAATAAAAATATACTTAATTAGAAATTAAAATCTCTTGTTTACTGTAACCTCTGGCAACCTTGGAAGGGGAGAGAGAATCCACTATCACTCCAAAATATGTTTATTAAGCCGTATACAATCCTCCAAACTTTAAATTTTTCTCCTCCCCTATAAAATGTTTGAGATTCCATCCCGGAGATTTTACCAGACACTGTACTAAGATACATAACGGAAAATATATAATAAGTATGTCAAATTTTGTTGTTTCTAGGTTTTTCGTCCATCCACCAACTTGCCTCAATGGTTGCTGTTCCCTTTTTCAGTCGTAGTGAGATGTGAAAGGATAGTGAGGATAGTGAGAGTAGATTTTATTAATGGCAAATGTAGTTTACTTACGTGATTGAAAACTTATGCGTAGCATTAAATCAGTTCCGGCTATTACAACACATGGCCCTTCTTTACAAAATGTGTCATTTGTTGAAAGCTGCACTTCTGGCAAAATTGCATCTCCATCGCCTAGAAAGTTTATAGGTATTAGAGTTTTCAGTTTTTTCTGACTACTATCAGAATAAATAATTAAATTCACTTAAATTCACATAAACTATATAGTAAAATATTGTATCGCTTATAGCTAACTACATGGGGAAACGTTTTGAATACCTATTTTTGATAATAATTATTTCTGATATCAGACTTGCTTATGTAGGCACCTAATTTATGTATAATCTCAGATATAATAGCTATTTTTATATCAAATTGTTTAAGTGGGCAACTTCTGGCTGGAATCAATATACATATACAGGCTGTCCTAAATAGCGTATGCCACTATTGCTATCTCCTCAACTGTAGAAGGTACGAAATCGGTTAAACTAGAGAAAAGTTTTTCTTTCTGGTGATGGTATTACGTTTAGGTACAGTGGTGCCAAATTGTCTTTAGTTTCTAAGACATTAGGGAAAATTAAAAAATGCCGAGAATTGTTTCTCTTACTAACTCGAAAACTATCATCGGGAGCAAAAAAGTTAAATGATAACAAACTAAATTTTTTTCTTATCGGCAAAACGGTATGAATGAATGATAAATGAACTTTTAATATACTTACAAGGGTTTACAATGGTGTTATCGCCTGATAAACTAGAAAAAGAAGGCTTGGAAGTTGCCAGATTTACCAAAATTAAGAGAACTACAGTTGCTAAAACCTTCATTTTTATACCTTTAATTTCAGAGAACTGATCTTTGAGCTGAACTGATTTTGAGTAAATGAAATGAACGATTTACTTTAATTTTATATAAGTCATAAGTACTTGATAAGATCATCTGAATTACAAGCATCCAATTAACATCGTTATCAGTCAGAGCACCTTCTCTTATAGATTGAATTTTTTCATAATGGATTTAACTTTTAGGGGATTAATCAAATTAAATTTGATTGTAGGGGAAAGCGGTCAAATACCGCGCACCTTTCTTTATACAAAATTTGCCGCTCGCCGAGCGACAGAGTTTTACGAGTTTTAATCCGCCCTGTATACAAGTAAAGCTATTCTAAAGGAAATTCTATGGATAATAAAACTAGACCATATAGCATAGTAACGGAGCTAAACATGATGTTATGTCAAAGTATTCGACTATAATTTATTGTGGACTGTATATGGTTGAATATGATAAATGTCATGGAGACTTACCCAAATTGGCCTTAGTCGTCCTTCTCGTTGATACTCCTCACCAAATAGGGAAATAAGGAGGGAAAGATTTAGGTGAAATAAGGATAGGGAGGCACAACCACTTATCAATTCTTTACTTATTAATTCTTTACTACACGAAGACCAAATGCTGACTAACTTTCTATTCTAACTTTTTTCTATCGCCGGCCGCTCTATATTCTCGTAAAGTAAGACAGATGGCAGCAACAGCCGTAAAGTGGCGTAAACACATAATCTAGGGTTTATTTTCTTAAAAAAGATACAGGGTGCTCAATTCATTGAGATTAAGATACAAAAATGCTCGGCGAATTCGGAAAAATGATCCGAATTCAAGTATGAAATAAAAAATAGTCATTCCATTTTTAAAAAAACATACGTTTGATATGGCTCCGATTTATAGAGCACCTTATATGGTGATACATATTTTTAAAATGTGCATTCTCTTAGGCTCTATGAGGCCCTAATTTTTTTTTTTTTTTTTGTTTATTGTGGTATAAGAATTATGGAACTTTGTCACAATCTTGGACCACCCTGTATCTATATTGAAGAATATTTTTTTGGGACACCTGCAGGCAAATGGTATATTATTAGTTCCACAAGCTATCACCGCCGCTGGTTCAAATTGGCTTGGCTTTTACAATGAAGCTAAAATACATCGCAGTTGTTTATTCTAATTGCAAACACTTCATATTTCCTATTTCTTTATTGATACTAAAAGTTTAGACAGTGATTCATAAATTTTACAATAGACAGGTGTGCGGTTAGATCTACTCAGGTGACAACACAATTAGATAGCATTCCTATCACATTATTTTGTAGTATCCTCTGAATAATACTTGAATTAGAAAATTAAGCCCTCCCCCTCTTGTTATACAAAATGAAAGGAGTTATGGAAAATGAGGCTTGGTGCCACTTGGAATATTTTTTAAAAACAACAATAATAGTAACAGTAATAACTGTATTTCCTATGACATGTTACAATGTATGAAAAGCGGCAATAAATAAAACCATATAGTTATACAAAATACTAAAATCCATTAGAATTTAAAATGTCGGCAATAATGCATAGGTAATATATAATGTAATAAAAATTAAATAGAATAACAATAAAAAACCGTTACGTACCGATTACACCTGAAATACTCTTATAAATTATAAAATGAATAAGGCAATAGGACCTTACTCTTAAAAAGTTTAATACTATTAATCTGTTTAATATTACATGGATAAATATCTTTTGGAGCCATTCCAAATGGTTTGTTTGCTGATTTTATCAAGTGGTGTTGGGGAAGAAGAACATTAGTCTATTTTCTGAGATTATATCCGATTTGTCTGTCCACAAAATATGAAAATAGATTAGGGTGAACATGTCACATATGCTAAAATGTGCTTACATAGACACAACGGTCAAAAAGTCATGATATTCACATGGGCTCTCTAATACCAAGAGATGTAATAACCCTATTATTTTAAGACACTTGCCATCTGAAGTTACATACAAACTAAAGTGAAGCTCGAAAATGAAAAAAATAAGGGAATTTGTTTTTAACTAATCAGGAATAGTCAATTTTTCGCACAATAATCTGACATAATACAATGCATTCTCTACCCTTAACAATTGCGTTATATTTTCGGTTTGCATAGCAATAGTTGTGTCGTTAGCATAAAATGACAAACACCCAGTATAGAAATAGAATTTTAGATCATTTAAGTATAAAAGTTATAAATAATAATGGACTCAGGATACTTCCTTGAGGAACACCCATGGGAACTATTTCAAAGTCAGACATTAAGCGGTAACAATTTGCTTTGAGGACAACCCTCTGAGAACGATCGCATAAATAAGATCTTATCCATACAAGAGCGGTATCCCTTACACCATAATGCTCTAAATTTTAGAGTTCTCTGTGCTCTAAGTATCGAGTGTCAAATGAACGGCAGAATCGTTATTTAGTTCAATATGCCCGTAGACACCGAAATTTTTCAGCTCTAACCCTCAGGAATCACTTTCAAGGTACGTTTCTCCTTGTTATATCGACCTCTACAGTTCGAAGAAGACTCCATCGTGCAAACTTACGTGCAAGAAGGCCTTTAAGGGTGCCACCTTTACTTCCACGACATTGAGCTCTACAACCACTACGCTTCCACGGGAGCGTAGTGGTTGGCTTTTGCAGCAGTGGCAATGGATCTTATTCACAGATGGAACAAGAATTGAACTGGTGAGTGTCGACAATAGGCAAAGGGTCTGGAGAGGGCCAGGTTTTCGAGAGAGATTAAATTTTGTACCATAAAATTGCTCCATACAATGGTGGCACAGTAATGTTTTGGGGAGGAATAATGTTAAATCACCGTACGCCGTTAATTTCCATAAATCCATATGACAAGTCAAGTTTATATTGAAAGTGTTATCAGGTCCATCAGTTATCCCCTACGGGCCGAATTAGGTGACAATTTCATCTTCATGGACGACACCGCGAGGCCACATTGCGCACGAACGGTTCAAGAGCTACTTGAACAGGGAGATATTACACGATTAGATTGGCCAGCCAACTCCCCAGATATGAATCCCATTGAAAACATCGGGGATTTTGTTTCTAGAGCAAGTCACAATTTACGTATACGTATTTACGAATACGTAAAATACTTAATATGTAAAAACGCAGGCTCGATTTATATCGCATTTTACGTTGGTACTTTAAAATCATTCTGCAAATTTCTTACATATATAAGATTATACCAGGTGTATGTTCTTGATATTAGATATGAATCGAATGATTTATAAATTTAAAACAACTACCGACAGTTTACACAATATTATCTTAAGCAATTACGTACATAGTATGATATTTACTCACCTGTGTATACAGAGATTGGATATATGAGTATTTTTTAAACCAAGAAATGAATCAACAATAGTTCTTATAAAAACAATCAGATCATAGGTATAGATAAAAAATGCGTTGAAAGTCTGTAATTTTTACATAATTAATTATTTTGTAGTAAATTATCACAACTACATTAACCTAAAGGTCTACATTTAACTTGACAGAATATATATTTTTTCTCCTCAGCAATTAAATTTACTTACTAATATTAAATATTTAATATTACCACTGAAATAAATACCATATCATCACCAATTAAAACTTTTATTATAAGACATTTTATTTCTTCCAATTAAATCCTTTTCTCAGTGTAGGTACTTTATTTCCTAAAATAAATGAATATTCTATAAAAAAGAGCATTTTTGTATTTTGTTGGTGACAATTAGTTTTTTAATCAAGAAACCATTTAAGCTAATGGGGCCCTAATTTGTAAGCTACTGATAAAATTAGAAAGCTGCAAGCACATTAAGAAATATATTAAACTTTCATAAAAACATCATACATTTCAAATGAAAACAATTAGAAAATAATTTTTCCGCGTGATAATTTAGAACGTATTAAGTCTGGGCTCGGAGGATAATGCGGTGTAAAATATTACATTCTGGATCTAATTGAATTTCAGCGAACCTTCGGCCGCTCTACATGAATAACCGTATGCAAATAACACATGGATTCCCATCTCGGATAGCACCTGCAGAGGAAAAGAATCTCGCATAGCTCTGCCCTCCTACGCAAAGCCTATCTTTCAAGACGGCAACAAGTGCTTCAGCCAGTGGCGGAGGTATTGGCGATTCAAATTACCGATGAGGGCGCTGCAAATTGTAAGCAAATATGGAGGAAGACGAGTAAAAATTTTGCATTTCGTATCACATCATCTGGCGATTTAGCATTCAACTGCCATAAATATAGTGACTTCATGTGCTAGTTAGTTTGAAATAAAGGATAAAAATAGAGGTAAAAGCAGTCAAACGTCCCATAAGTGCTTCATTGCTAATTATATGAATTTTTTGGGTTGAAACAGGTACCCTAGTTTTTGTTTACTTACATTTTGGGATAAAATAAGTATGATAAACTGTATGGTGATACCATATTAGTGCTTGTTTTTTGTTAAATAATGTTTAAACTAAAATATATTCTGTTTTTATAAGACTAATAATAGAAAAGTATAGACAAACTGCAACAAAGTGGTTATGTTATGTAAATGTGTTCTCTGTTACTAAATTGTTACATGCCTTTTGGAGAAATGAGTGAGAAACAATTTCTTATACTAGGGCCAAACTTCTACCTATCTTCTATCTTAAACACTTCTATTGACACATTTTGTGGAATGACAGCTATAAACACGGCAGTTTTGTTGTGCTGATTTCTTTTGAATGCCATTTTAAAATGTAAAAATATAGATGTATAAATACTAACCACGTCGTTTTTAACTTTGTAATACCAAAAAATCACAAGCACCACTAAATTATTACGTTAAACAAACCCAAATACGTGTTATTTATCATTATATCAGTAATAAGCCTCCAAAAATTACCTTTTAAGTAGGTTCAAATATTTTCATGCAGAGGGCGCATTCATTTTTGGAATCACCAATAAGAAGTTACTTTGGTATCATATTCTATACTGTAAAATTTTACTGAGCTGCACGATTTGGATGCTCATTTTTTTTATGAATAGGTATGCCTAATATTTACTTCTACAACCTAGTACGTTGGTGAGTTCATCATTCTACGGCCTGCTATGATTTTTTTTCAACGCGATTTTTCGAGGAATCATATTAGAGATTTTTTACGGTAAATCTGACAACATAGCATTATTCAGCGCCCTCTAAAACCCAAATTTCCCGAGTTACGTAAAATTCTCAGATAGAATAACTTTTCTATTGAACTTTCCACTTTCAAAAATACGAAATTATTATTTTAGTTTAAACATGCAGAAGGCTTTTGAAATAAATTAAAACTGGATAACTAAATGTAAAAGAATACATAATATCGTTACAATTGAAAAAATAAATTAAAAACTGTGCCGAATTTTTATACTCGTAATGTCAAAAAAACTATCAAAAACAAATGCGAAAAACTATAAAATTCTTAGTAGAAATGGTTATATGGAAAAAAATATTACTAAAAGTTTAGAAACACAAAAATAATGTAAATTAAAGTTTCGATTAAAAAAATTATTTATTTTGATGTCTTTAAAAATACAGGGTGAGTCACCTAAGACGTCCTAATCCATCACCCTGTTACTATAGAATATATACTTATTCCTTTTAGGGTATAAATTACACAACTGAGAACAATCTTTTAAAATTATTTTAGAACATGGTGATCCAGTGCAGAGAGGTGAATCAAACCTACATTTTTTTTTATATAGAACACCCTGTATTTTTCAATCGCATTTGATTCGCCCGTCTTTTACCTCCAAAATGATAAAAAGTGTTAAGTTTGGACATGCCATTTAAAGGAAACAAATTGAAGATATTTATCTGTCCTTTTCAATGGCGATAAGAATGGCAGGGTGTTATATTTAAAAAAATGGCTTCTGCCGTTTGAAAAGTGATAAATTGTTACTTGTGTGAAAAACACTGTACAAAAAATGCAGATTTCAGAACGCTAGCGATGAAGAACGAAGATAGTACTATGGATCTGCAAGATATCTTTCCTTAATCACTGAAGATAATTTTTCGCTTGGAAGAACTACCAAGAGGTGGCGCTATGGTATAGGGTTTGCGTACTCAAAACGTACCTACTGTGTCAAGTATTCGCATCTTTAGGTATGATCACTTATATTGCACTGACGAGATCATAAGAAGATCGAAACCGGTCTGCAGTTACCAGTTTTCATCGAAGAATACGGTACCCTATTAACTCTAGTACGTTTTATGATAACATGATATATGTTTTGTGATAAAAACATCACCATTTAACTTCCATCTTCCATTTAACATAACCTCACCTCATTATCGTAATCTATTGAAAGTCATTCCAAATTGTATGGCGCATTATGCACATCTGTTTACCGGAACACATATATGATGTACTGTGACATGTGACTCTACGGAACTCAATGAAACCTACTTGTTTTAAAATACATTAATTTGACTTTTACTTTTTTTCATTATTACAAATGCTAGACTTGTGCTTGAATCTCAAGAAATCAACAGTAGTTTCAAAATGTTCTCTTCTTACCAAAAAATTTATTATGTTCAATATATGGCAATGTGGGTCTCCACCATAATATGCACCGTAGCTTGTCAGTCTCACGGACCTCGCAGCTACCCCAATAAGGAATTATACGGACAGCCACTGCTCGTCGCGACCCGCAAGACACGCCGTCTCACTCGCTCCTCGTACACGGGGGTGGTATACGAGCCCCGCCGTGGCCCGTGCCATTCATCAGCCCCGGTAATTACCGGCTCGCGGGGTGGCCTCGATTTACGGGCCGCGAAACCCTACGGGGGGCTCGCGCCTCGGCCGGCATTTGTCGCCGCGGACAATAGCCGCTCGATTTCGCGCCGGCACGCCGTGATTTGTGGTCAGAAAACAGATTTCCCGCCAAGAGGGGTCGTTAGGGATGGCTTGGCCGTTAGGATGATAAGACGGCATATGATGTATCAAACCAAGTGGTGTTCATGGAGTAATAGTCTTTGGTCTTTGTGTCTTTGACCGTTGAGTGACAAATTAACTATAACTGTTTTATATAAACAAGGCTATAACCTTAGACTAGGAAAGGGAGGGGACTCGTAATCACTGTCAGGAGCGTGAAGCAAATTGTCACCAATCTTAATTGTAGATTATTCTAAGAGCTACAACAGCTATCATTACGTCAATCTCATTCAAAAAGACACAGTTTTATTAAACAGTTAAATGCATACAGAAAGAATCATCGATGTAAAATCCAATGTTTGTTTTGAATCTAATTCAAATAGCAAATACGACCAAATTCGAGACAAAAAACTATAAACCGCCAGTCGTCAATTACGGGTCCCCTCTCTTTCCTGGTCTAAGACCTAACAAAATTATTTATGCCCAAATATTTTTAATTCATGTAAGTCACGGTACCGCACTTTTCAGTTTTCTGTTCTGTGTAGATACCTTATTAATAGTGAAAAGTCTAAATGCCGATGTTCGTACCTCACATTTTCACCCTCTAAAGTCTTCAACTCTTCTTATAAATAGAAGTTATCTTTCGTGCTGAATGAAGTGATAATTAAATCTGATTAATTTCTCAGGAATACTCATTTTAATTTAATATTCATCAACAAAGATTTGAAATCATATGTCATTTCAGGGCAGTTTCGTCTATATAATCACAGACCAGGCATACCGAGCTTTGTGACAATCTTAAATTAAGCCAATATCCATTGACCGTGGTAATAACCTGGGATGGTTTGAGTCAGAGCGGGATTATCCCTCTTTACCCTCCCCATCGCTGTAGCCCTTGACTGCCTCGTAGAGGTGGACCCTATCCTTCACCAACCCCGATCACAAAAGAGATAGGTGTGGGAGATTCGTGGTGTCTCCTCCTGGTCCTGGCGCTACCCTGCAAGCTGGGTAGGATCTTCTGGTGCTCTTCTGGCTTAAATTATAGATATTTCTTGAGTGGACAGTACCCTGTTATGAGCCCTGTCATGTTCCTGAGCCGAGATTTACTCATGCCCAGCCCAACTCTATCCTGGTTTTAAGACCAAGAAAATCCTATGTTCTAATTGCACGTATTTTTTCGGAGCTGTTTTGGTAGCACTATAAGCAAGTCCACAAGCTACCTCCGATCCTATGAAAACCAGTTCAGGTCCCTTTCTATCAAGTTCATCTTCACGTTCATTTGTTTCAATTCATTTATGTCCTGGCACCTAACACAGTCTTACTGTATTGGTGTTTGACAGTTGGCTATTGAAGACATTTTTTGTTCATGACATAGTTCACCAACTATGTTTCTTTTCCAACAATTTAGACGAAAATGTTTTATATTACGATCTACCTACCGATTATAAAAAGTTTACAAATAAATTGACACTTTTTACACCTCATTTCCATCCTCTGTCGCTGTGCCTGCCTCATGGTCAAGAGACACAAACATCTGTGTGCACCATTTCTCCTGCCCCAGTACATTAGAGAGCTTCCCCTAGAACGGGTGTTGGCCTATGCGCATAGCACGGGTCTCTTTCAATAGCTCTCGACTAGCGGCAGGCACAATCGGTCGAAAGACCTGAGTGCTGCGGGTACCGCGCCGCCTTCCAGCAACAACAACAACACCTCATTTCACCATCTTTACATATATGCCTAATACTTGTATTGCCTATAGTTGTATAGTTGTATTGCTTCATGCCTTGATTGTATACTATATAATCTCTTTATACTACTGTTACTATAAATGTATATGCAGTTGGTGATTAGTTATATTTTGTAACATTTTTTAGATTTAATTGACTACATTGTAATATTTCCACCTTTTCTATTTTTTCAATATTCCATAGATAATTATTTTACCTAATGATAAGTGTGCAAAATAATAAATATTTCAGTGAGCACTAAAAATAAAGTAGTAACCGAGAGGCTAGCCACAACCACAACACAATTACTATCTGACTTCTACCACCTAGCGGCAAATAGTAAAATCACCTTGATACTAATCATCGATTCCTCAATAAACACTTATTCGAGTGTTTATCGAGAAGGCACTGATATCTCAGTGATACTAATTCATATTTCAATTAATAGATAGCACTGCCTTTCACGTCTAAGACGTAATAGAATATATACTAACAGCTGAAATTTGTTTACCTCAATCTTCAAATGAAAGGTAAACAACACTTTGATTTCCGGAGATTTGGTATCTCGCCCGGTATATCTAAGAATATTTGAGTGAGAACCAATCACGCTTTTAGGTTATTCGTTTGAAATCTTGTTTAGTCTTTAGTTAATACCTACCTTAGTTCAATGAACATGATATTTCACATAAAAACAGTTCAGTTCTTATGCGATTTTTTTATCTACTAAAAGAGAAATAATCTTGTGATTATTTCCCGGTACGATTTCCTCTATATACAGCCTGTGGCACATATTGCGTTCTATTCGTATGGAGAAAAATCTGTACCAGTAGGAATTTCTGTAGTACGTAACATTCTGTAGTGCTGAAGTAGAAGTAGTAGCATTTTAAAAAAGTATATTCCAAAAATTAAAGTTAATGCTCTATTATTTGGGTTTTAGCAATCTAAGCCCCAAAATTCCTTGATATATCACGCAGGAATCGTGAATTTTGAGTCCATTAACTATACATATGTGTTAACCCATAGATACTAATTCAGCCTACACATATATAATTTACTAACCTAAATTCTCAGGCATTTTCGGAAGATATTTCGGAAGTATTCGGGAAAACAACTGAACAACTAATGAACTTTCTTAGCACCATGTGTGCGATTTTAATTTTAATGGCCTTCTGGATAGGCTTGAGTCAAAGCAAATGAGAAAATTTACTCAGAAGTTGGGAATTCAGCGTTTTTACGTACTCCTTTCTTCTAACCACTCATGACTCACTCGTTAACTTTATAATATCAATTCTGATCCTGGTGAGAAATGGAGTCTTTGGACCCTAGGAATCTAGGCACAAGATTTCAGACCCTCTAATGGATTAATAACGCCCTGACCAATTTTTACATACGAATTTGTGCAAAAAGCCATCGTTTTCCATATTTCTATCTTCTTATCTAGGAGTAGGAATCCGAGTTCGAGTCCAGCTCTTTTGCTTTAGCCATCAACCTATGAAAAACATGTGAGCTCATTATCTTTTTGTGGGTCTGGTGTCATATAGGTACCCCGGAATTAACAATTTTTCCAAATAGAAATGTGTAGTATATTGATAAAAGAACATGTTTAAGCAAAAAAATCTGAGGATGAGCTATAGTTTTAAAAGAAAGTAATGAAAGAAAGCTGCGGGATTGGGGAGTGAAAAGGGGTGCTGAGTGGGTAAAAAAAGTAATGTAAAATTGAATTATGAGAAAAATATGAAAATAGAGAGTAAATTTTAAAGAAAAACTTGTTTGTATTGTAATATATTGCATATTTTTGTAAAAATTTTTGTAACATAACCTCACTTTTTTTTGGAATGTGGTAGAAGTAGGAGTTCTTATGAAATTACAATTTTTAAAATATTTTTAAAAAAATCTTAACCAAGTGCTAACCTTTTATAGAAGTTGATGGAGGGATAACATAGAAATAACGCAGTGGTTTAGGGGTTTAAATTATTTTAAAAAAAATCTTAACCAGGTGCTAACCTTATATAGAAGGTGATGTAGGAGGGATAGGATAGAAATAACGCAGTGATTTGTGGGTCATTTTTTTATTTTAAAAATTATATCTTTCACTTATGTGATTGATAAATAACGTAGATGATCGAAAATTGGCGAATAAGTTCTGTCATTGTGAAAAAGTTGATATTCCATGGTAGTAATTGACAAAAATGACAAAGATGGTGAAATAGATGAAGTCTGTGGATGAGTTTTAGTTGAATATTAAAAATTTTTATGAATAAAATGAGTAAATAAAATGGAATCGCCCTCGCCCAAATAGTAGTTGCGTTCGGTAATATGCTCACGGATGCGACGAGATTACAGTCACGTGATTCCAGATGAGACGGACAAATAGAAAATAAATGAACGAAATCGATTCCATAAGGCATAATATAACCTCATCTTTTCTGTTTTGACTTTGTTGACGGTTTGTTTATATTCTATTTCGAATTACTTCAATAATGAATATTGTAAAATCAACCATTTTAAATGCAGTCCAAGGATATGAAATAATAATTTTTGAAGATGAAGAATGTAGTTACAAATTGTTTGGAAAAAAATTAAAACTTCGCTGAAGAAACTGTGCCAAATTTTTTCTGCCAGTCAGTTTAAAGAACATTTTAGAATGTCTGCGGAAACATTTGAAGACTTCTTTGGAAAATTACACTACAAAATTACCAACTACAACTTCAAAAAGTCAATGACATTTGACAACCATGACCACCACAACCTCACAAATTCAGATTAATTTTTCTCCTCGACCGAAATGCTTCGAGCAAACAGATCTTGCTCTGATCGATATGATTTAATTTCTGAACGATCAAGATTTAAGATTTACCTCCCCTACCTCTAGATGTAATTGATGAACGATAGGTCTGGAACGGCTTCGTTTTGGAGATACAGGGTATTGAAGTTGAAAAAAAATTTTCATTTTTTATTTATATCTCTGACAGTTTTAAACCAATTATTTTAAAGAGATCTATCTGCCCTCGAAGTTTCCTGCATAAAAATCGGACCACACCGAGGTATAATTTTATTTTCAAGTATTATTTTTTAGGAAAGGATATGACATGGTTACATAAAATATCGATTTACTCCGTAACGGTGCGTTTTACGAAAAAAATGTAAGAATACTTTTTTGTAGAGAAATGGGTGGGACATTAAAATTTCGTATTATTTTAAACAGTAGTCAGTGGCGTAACATATATTTTTAGAAAAGGGGTGCCAAGAGTGCAGGTTGCACGCCACTGGCGGTTCCCATCGAGCTGATTTTTTTGTGGGACTTAAGATTCACAGTAGCATCTACCAAATAAAATTTGAACACAATTGGTTTAAAACTGTCAGAGATATAAATAAAAAATTATTTTTTTTTTCAACTTCAACACCCTGTATCTCCAAAACGAAGCCGTTCCAGACCTAGGTTTATATGGCAAACACATATTATTTTAAAGAGATCTATCCGTCCTCGAATTTTCCTGCATATAATTTGAACTACCCTGTATAAGCTTGTTCTAATTTTTTCTTCAAAACATATGTTTTAACACTATAGTCATATCAAAGAAAATCAAAGAATAGAATTCTTAACTTATTTTTAATTTTACTCCTTTAGGATGTATCAGTCTTATATAAGACTGCAGCTAGAAATAAAGCAACTGTCTTCAATATTTTGAATCTGTTGAAGGGACCGAGACGGAGAATGAATGTTTGAAACGTTTTCTCATCAATAATTTAATATATTTATTTAGGGCACATATCCTGTATGTATGTATCATCGATTAAACTAAGTAATTATAAAACTATTTCAATAAATCCGTGCCTTCATTACTATTCGGACGTAAAACATCTCCCAACGCTTTAATTTTTGTTTACAACCTTCCGCGGCAATTAAATAAATCGAACACGGAGCTGTTAACATAAAAATAAATTTACAACATCGCATATACTGAATAAAAGAGCAAGTCGATGAAGATGCTCCGGCCATTATAAAATGCATTTCAATAAGAATTAGATAATAATTAGCAATAAATCACAATTAGAAAGTGGGTTGTTTATAGAACGATCTCACGTAACATCTCTACGTGTCTGCTTCAGAAGGCACTTGGGTTTATTTTCTGTTGAATACAATAAAGTCAACGTCCAGGAAAGGTTTTCAATGTACAATTATATTTTTACTGATTCCGCAGGCCGAAACATGTTTTTCATTTTCAAATAGTGCTGACAATTTAATTTATATATAAAAAATCGCATATGCCATATGTGCAATTGTCACTTTGACAGCGACAAAAGTTACCTGCAACTTTTACAGTGACAAATGCACTAGTGATTTTTTCACTTATTCATTTTTTAATCAATTATCGCGGTGTCCGTTGCCAAAATAAATAGTTTGACATTTCTCTCAACAAGTTATTGAATTATTAAACACTAATAATGAATCGAATCGGTGATGATCAAATAAAAATGTGTTTATTTTTAGTGTTTCATAAATAAAGTTTGCATTCATATGTTTCTAAATTTCTTATTCATTAAATTGTCCTGCCGAATTTCACTCGATGTTTGTATTGATACCGGATAAAGGAAAATATGTGAAAAAGGAAAATATGTGGGAGCCCTGTATTTCGATCTGTCATTGGCATTTGACTGTTTGGATCCTGGTTTTGTGGGGACGAAGTTGCATGCAATTGGTTTCCGGGGTACATTTCTGTCGTGGCTTATATCTTTCTTAAGTTACAGAAAAATATGCGTAAAAGTGAATAATACGTATTCTAGTATTCATGATGTGGATCTTGGAGTTCCTCAGGGCTCCGTACTCGGTCCTCTGATCTTCCTACTATTTATAAATGACCTTCCTGAGCATATTAGTAATGACTGTACCGTTCTATATGCTGATGATGTAACACTTGCTGCCACTGCAGATGGACCTGGGGACCTTCAGAATCACTTAAATAAATTGTCAGTTGAATTTTCAAACTGGTGTAATAAAAATGCATTAATATTAAATGCGGAAAAAACCGTTTGCATGCAGTTTTTCTCACGGAATGTTCGGGATGCTTTTGACGTCACAGTTGATGGTAGAGTAATTCAATTATCTGAAACTACGAAGTTTTTGGGCACCTTCATTGATTATGATATGAGCTGGAAAAGCAATATTGAGTTTGTTTGTAAAAAGCTTAACAGTGGTTATTACGCTCTCCTACAATTAAAGTCTATATTTGACAGTAAACAACTTCTCGATATTTATTATTCCCTAATCTATTGTCACTTGTCATATAATGTAATCATATGGGGTAATGCGGGTGGTGTTAGTACCAGTAGAGTTTTTATTTCACAAAAGAGAATCATGCGTCTAATCTTTGATGTACAGCCATTGAATTCTTGTAGACCTTATTTTATAAAATATGATATACTGACATTTCCATGCATCTATATCTATAAATGTGTTTTGCAGATTGCAAAAAATTCCGATAAGTTTGTTAAGAATGACCAAACTCATGGTTATAAGACTAGACATGGTAATCTGTTTAGAATACCCCATCACAAAACATCTTTATATGAGAAAACACCGTCCTACATGGGCATTAAATTTATGAACCATTTGCCAGTAAATATTAGAACTGAACGCAATTTTAACTCGTTCAAATCAAAATTGAGAAGATATTTGACTGAAAATTGCTTTTACAGCATAGCAGATTTTACTCGTTGACACTTATGTTTTAATGCTTTAATGTTTTAATATAGTCTTAAGATGTGACCGTGCTTTACTATCGATTTATTTGATGTTCTGTAAATGTTATACGTGTGAAATTAGTATTGACTTGTCCAATGTCATGTATATGTGATCTGTCTGGATAAATAAATTATTATTATTATTATTATTATTATTATTATTATTATTATTATTAAATTTGTATTGTTTAAATTCTAAACTGTTTCCTTTAGCAATTTGACTCGAAAAACTGTCAACCTAAAAACGCTCCACCTTCGGTGTCGCGTTTTTAATAGTTGACAGTTTTTCTCGTCTAATTGCTTGGCAACAGTTTCTCATTAAACAATCCAAATTTATCCGGTAAAATACAAACCTCTTGTGCAATTATAAGTGAAAATTATTCAGTTTTTAGTAGAAATAAAACAAGCACTTACTTATTTAAATAAATAATATTTATTGATTTTTCCAAAGTATTTTGGTTTGTCGTTAAAAATATTTTTATTTGATACAAATAAAATTAATAATAAATAAATAAATAAATTAGGTGGTGTACAAAACAACAATTATACAAACTGAAGTGATCGAACGAAATAAATTAAACATTTCACACTAGGAGGTACTACAAAGCACAAGGAAAAACAAGTATATTAAAGCAGATGGCAGTTTCATTTAAGTCCTGGTCCAGGATACTGAACTCCATGGTAATGGGCAACTGAAACAAATGAAAATTATACTGCCTGGGTGCTAATATGCGACCTACTTACTAATAATATATCACCCCCTCCCTCCACAAGTATCTAATTTATAACTCATTAAAGCAATTACTGATTAGAGTGAAGGGTAGATTGTGACGTCTATGAAAAACTTTTGTGGGGATACTTGGAAAAAATATCCCCCCATGTTTGCGTTTTTGAAAGGGGCGCTGAACATTCCAAAATACTCGCCTGGTGAGACAGACTTAGGCAAAACAATCAAGTGTCTGTACTTATTATACAGTGCTTTCGAAAAGTAACGAATAAATTCATTATTTTAGAAATTGAGAAATTTTCGAAAAAATCCCCTGACACGTCGATTTTGTTTTTAAAAAAGGCACTTTTTGACATACGGCCCATATTTGTGACGTCATCGTTGTTCGAGATATGACGTCATCGACAATCTTTTTAAATAGCAACCCCCAATTTTGACCACGCCATTTGAAAGAGCGTATCATTCTACATACACATCATGAAAAATTATGGTGTTACATAACAAAAATTTCAAGAAAATAATGTTTGAAAATCTTAAAATTTAATTTTCACAATACTGACAATGATAATGATTATGTAAAAAATCGACTAAATTAAATATTCAAATTGTGCACCGTTGGCTGCCTGACAGTAGCCAAGGGGATTAATAAATTCTTTTTGGACATTATCTATAACTTCAGGAGGTATACGATGTATCTCGTGACGAATTCTTGCTTTTAAATCTTCTAAATTAACCGGTCTAGTAACGTACACTTTGCTTTTTAAGTATCCCCACAAGAAATAATCTAGGGGTGTCAAATCAGGCGATCTGCAGCAATCTGCAGCGATCTGCAGCGGGCGATCTGTAGCAATAAAAAACATTCTCGGTCGCTAAGGCTACTGTCAGGAAACCATGATTTTTCATGATGCGTATGTAGAATGATACGCTCTTTCAAATGGCGTGGTCAAAATTGGGGGTTGCTATTTAAAAAAATTGTCGATGACGTCATATCTCGAACAACGATGACGTCACAAATATGGGTCGTATGTCAAAAAGTGCCTTTTTTAAAAACAAAATCGACGTGTAAGGGGATTTTTTCGAAAACTTCTCAATTTCTAAAATAATGAATTTATTCGTTACTTTTCGAAAGCACTGTATATGTACGGTGTACAAAATAGAACCAAACACCATGAGATTACTAATAATAATTGTTTTCGATAGTTATAAGTAGATACTTGATTACAGTGTGTGACAGGGCCAACAACTAAATAATTGTAAACACTTACCCAAGGCATAACAACTAGCTTCACAGAATATCGGTACTCTATTTGTTCCATTGCTACAAGAGGACAGAAAGTGTTTAATATACCATTGCATACGTTATTGTCAGATGATTCTCCTGTCAACTCGAAGTTGCCGATGGAGGTTTTACCAATCAGTTTGGGTTTCATGGAATCCAAATAGTGTGCTGGAAGATTAATAATATACATAAATGTATAGATATTTAAAACATACATAACATTAAGGAGAATGCCTTTGGTCCCTAACTAAAAATGTCTTAAATTGTTCAGCTAACTGAAAAAGTGTATTTCGAGTTTGAGTCAAAACCAAATCGTGTTAAATTTACGTATCTTGCTTAATTATTTCTTATTTTCTGGGAACTACAGTACGTATACTTACGAGCTTTGAATTTCATAGTCATATTAAACATGCCGTCGAAAGGCACTGGACAAAGGGCCACGTCAGATTCACAACCATCAACTGTAACTTCGTCCGGTATCATACCACCTTGGCTACCTAAAAGAAAAGACGTTGTGAATTAGAGAAACAAATTCCAAAGTTGGTTAGTCCAAAAGTCTGTATTCAGAAATTAAAATTGATTCTAAAATATCCAGAATCAATTGATTATAACTTTAAATGAATATGACTGTATGCTAGTGCAATAATGTTTATGATTACAATCTATATTGTAACAATTTTGGATAATTAATTTATTAAAACTTATTAAAAAATTAACTACCTATAGTGTTTGGTCAAAATTGTAGACTGATTACTCGTTAACCGATCCTTAACCGATTACTCGGTAATCCTTAACCGATTATTCGTTTCCTGAAATGATGTGATGAAATGATGAACTGATGCTGATGGTCTCCAGGGAAATATTATTACGACTCTAAGAACAAAAATAAGAAGAAATGACATTGTATCTGCATTGCAGAATTTCAGGAAACGAGTAGAATAATTGTATCTAGAAGTATATGGTGAACAATTCGAACACTTGTAAGTTATTTATTAAGTTATGATTATATTTTAAGTTGTGTTACAATACAAAAAATAAGTTTCCTGCTGCTCTTAATTTAAATCCTAATTATCTAAACCGAAGAAAGTTTAACTATGTACAACTAGGTATACTTTGTATATTTTTTTCTGCCTATACCCTATACTATTTCCACAACACGCTTGATAAAACATTTTTTTGATCTAGAAGCGCCATTTTTCGTTCAAATCTCAAATTCGACTTGAGAGCTCTATCCAACCAACTATATGAAAATCCAATTTGGCGCCCATAAAAAAAAAGTTGACAGTCGAATTTTCAAAATAACGACTTCTATGAAAAAAAGGTCAACAGATTCAGATTGGCAGGGCAGTGGCTGTAATAATAAATGAAATATTGTAAAATATTTGTAAAAAAAATATAAAACTTCAATTATTTACGAAAATCTCAAAACTAATCATTATAGCTTTGATCTTTTGAGGCATATTATTGGTCCCCAAATCACGCGACTTTGCCAGAATTTAACCGAGGCCGTATCTTTTATAATAACCAAGATGCTTAAGCTCAAAATACAGGCACACCCTGTATATAAAAAAATTGATTTATTTACTTTAAGTAGAAGGTCGTTTTATTGATGATGGAAATCGCATATACTCACATTGGTTGACTGACGTGCTATAAGCAACACCGAAGAGAAAAGCACAACATAAAACATAAGAAGTCACTGATTTAACCATCTTGATTAAGTGTCTGTAAGTATATTTCTTATTAGAAGACGTTTGCAGATAAATATGAGACAATTTGCAATTTCTTCGATATTTATACCTACTATTCATTATCAAATGGGATAATTAGCAAACACTTGAACTTAAGACGTAAAATAGAAAACATTCAGTACATGTGATACTCACTTAGGTGCATTTAGGTGCAAAATCTTACAATCAAGACCAAAAAATTATGTATTGCATCACTTTTTAGATGCGTAACTTTTTATTGATTTGTAGGTTTTTTTATAGGTACCTACCTACAGGGTGTTCACGTATATTCTGAACTAAAATTAACTAAACTGGTAATCATATCAACAAATTTCTGTAATTTTTTTTTTTTTTTTTGTTTTCACGGCTATTTTTGTTTAAGCCTCTTATAAAAGTTTTCAAATTGAACTAGAAAATTAATCGTGATATCAGATTTCTGTTTTGGTAGGTACCGACGTGAAGATTTTTCCCAAAAAATTGCATTTTATCCCATTAAAATTTCGCCACTCTACCAGCAATATTTTCATTGTGTACCCCTTGTATATAATAATAAGTATAGCATAAACACCCTCAGGAGCAGTTTTCACGAGCAACTGAGGGTCCTAGACTAAAATTAAACTCGGACACCTGCAATCACCGTCAAGAGACAGCAGGAACAATCAGTTGCCTGTGTAAATTTTGCGCTCTACCGATTCTCTTGCAGCACACGTTTTTCGAGTTTCAACCTGTTTACAAAATAAATTTTGGAAAAAATTTCCATAGGTATGTACATATATTTTCTGTTAGAATGAATTTGATCTTCAGTTTTTCAGTAAAACTATTTTTCGTATTTCTATTTCTCATTCAATTTTTAGGAATATTCATCGGAATTCAAATTTTATTTTATGCAGTAATAAAAATTACCAGATACTTCAAACATTTGTGACGTAGGATTATTTTGGTCAAAATAATATTGATCAAGATTTAGTTCAAGGTAATTTGAGTACATCTTCGTCAAATTTATTAATAAAGAGATAAGACTCAAGTAGTGTTATCATATTATTATAATAATATTAAAAATCTAAAGAAACAAACAGGGTGTTCCATTTAAAACAAGCAAGTTGGTGTCGACTTCCGGTTATACCCGAAGTGCCAGAAACGTGAAAATATTTAAAAAATGTAGGCCGCACTGACCTTTGTAAATAACCAAATTTTCAAAATCACCCTGTACGTACTTTTCCATATTATCGATCGCGGCCCTTCCCGGTGGAACACCCTATATATCGTGTGTTTCAGTCAATAGAAGTGTTTAAAATAGAAGATAGGTAGAAGTTTGGCCCTAGTATAAGAAACTGTTTCTCACTCATTTCTCCAAAAGGCATGTAACAATTTATTAACAGGGAGCAGGTTTATTTATACAACATAACCACTTTGTTGCAATTTTTCTATACTTTTCTATTATTAGTCTTATAAAAACAGAATATATTATAATTTAAACATTATTTAACAAAAAACAAGCACTAATGGTATCATCATACAGTTTGTCACACTTATTTTAGCCCAAAATGTAAGTAAACAAAAACTAGGGTACCTGTTTCAACCCAAAAAATTCATAGACATAATTAGCAATGAAGCACTTATGGGACGTTTGACTGCTTTTACCACTCTTTTTATCCTTTATTTCACCCTAACTAGCACATGAAGTCACTATATTTATTTATGGCAGTTGAATGCTAAATTGCTAGATGATATGATATGAAATGCAAAATTTTTACTCGTCTCCCTCCATATTTGTTTACAATTTGCAACGCCCTCATCGGTAATTTGAATCGCCAATAGTTTGATCAAGTTATGAATATGAAAACCATAATCAAACTCATCCGCGTCTATCTGTATGTATTAACAAAAAAATTACGAAAAAGTAACACATCATTATACAATGAATAACAATTAATTAACAACATAAAGAACAATTAACAAAAGAACAATAAATTAAAAAATAATAATGAACGATAATTAATAGAACAATAAACAAACTATAGCATATGATACATCATTCAACTAATAAGGAAAAATGATGTTGAGTGACGTAAAAATATTGACGAGGCCGTATTTGAAAAAATGAAGTCGCTGATGCTGAAGTTGATGATGCTTCTGAAGAGACGAAACGTTACTTAAAAATCGATTTCGGATATTTGATAGAACGTAAAAAGTTGCTATTAGAAAGTGTCCTTTTTTTGATAACTCTCCAAACAATCCTGAAATATTAATAAAACGAATTTCGAAAATTTCAATTTTTTTCAAATACTAACTCAGTTTAGCCTTGATTTTTTTGAGGAATATTATTGGTCACCAAATTACGCAACTTTTCTCCAAATTAACCTAGTCGATACCTCTAAAAAATGTTTTCAAGATACCAATGTTATTGCATCCAATTGGAAACACGCTGTATTCAAGATTTAAAAAAAATATATATTTTACTGATAACATTCTATACGCCTCAGGATATGTATAGAGAAATCTACAATTTTGTTATTATTTAAAGTGTATGTATTGTAAGATAAAAGGTACTCAAACTTTATCTAACACGTTAATTTGAATGAGATGTACTCAAAATGCTTTATAATCATAATCAATAACATTATTATCATTATTTTTAAAATAAGGTGTAAATATCCACCGAACTATTTACAAATTTGTTTAATAACAAGAGTAGAAATGCATGATTATAATATGAGAGGTTGGAACTAAATAGAATATTGATTTTGTTAAAACAACTCATCTGCAAGAGTTGTTATTTAATTATGGAATAGGATTGAAATAAAGAATATGTGTAGTTAGTATAGGGAGATTTTCTAAAGCCGTTAATAAGTTGTTCCGATAAATTATTATAAATTATTATAAGTAGTAAATGTAGAAATGTAGAATGAATTTGTGACACAGTTCTAGGATTTGTTTATTTGTTTTCTTATATTATTGCTTAGAAGCTGAAAACTTCACCAGACTTATCCAGATGGCACCACACCACAACACAAAAGAAATTAGTCATATAACCAAAGGTATCAATTACCCAGTAGAAATAAGAGAACTGGTTAAAGAGAAAAGAAGAGCCAGGAGAAGATGACAGCAATCGAGAGATCCTTCTGATAAAACCACTTTAAATAGTAAAACACAGCTGCTCAAAAGAGAAATACAAAAACATAAGGAAGAGTCAATCAATTACTATCTGCAAAATTTAACTGCAGATGAAGAGACAGATTACTCCCTCTGGAAAGCAACTAAGAAAATCAAGAAGCCTATTACTTCAACCCCTCCAATCAGGAAGGACGATAGCCCATGGCCCAGAGATAATAAACAAAAAGCTGACTTATTTGCTGAACATTTGGCTGACGTATTCACACCTAATCAAATTCTTGTAAACAATTTGCTTGATATTGACAATCTAAGGACAGAAAATATTATCCCTGTTACCCCCAAAAGAAGTAGCTGAGGAAATAAAAACAAATCTAAGACTAAAGAAAGCACCAGGTTATGACTTGATTACCACTGAAATCTTAAAGCAGTTACCGAGAAAGTGCATAGTTATGCTGACGTACCTCTTCAATGCAGCCTTTAGACTGAAACACGTTTCTGCCAGCTGGAAGGTAGCGGAAGTGATCATGTTGCCTAAACCAGGCAAGCCACCAAATGACGTCAAGTCTTAGACCTATCTCCCTGCTGCCAACCATTTCAAAGTTGTTTGAAAAACATTAAGATTCTCCAACAAAGAATCTTAATAATAAAAAAAATATATTATTGCTATGTCAACTGTGATATTAGTGTTTGTTTTTGAAATAGCTAAGAAACTAAATAAAGTTTATCAATGAACTAATCAACCTAAGAATACAGCTTTTGAAAAATGTAAAACATATAAAATTTCAAACGAGAATTTCAAATTATTGTATAGGAAGTATACCGGCTGTCAACGGATCTATTAGACAAGCCATAACTTCTAGAGTATTGGATGTATCAAAATGAGATTTGGTATAGGTAAATGGTAGAGGAAGAGGAAAGTTTTTGCATATTTTTCACGTTTAGGTTACTTCCGGTTTCACCGGAAATGGCTTCAATTTTGAATTTTTAAATGGAACACCCTGTATATTTTTACATATTTGAATTTCTGAGACAATTTTGGACTAGAAAATGACATTAAAACTTTTAAAGTATAATACTCGTATACGAATTTATTAAAAACTTCACTGAAGTAAATGTATTTTATGAGCTTATTTTTAATCCAATCACAATGAATTTAGTATCGTTGGATTCGCAAAAAAAATCCCTTTTTGAAAAGTGCTTGTCTAAAAAGTGTTGCCATTTGAAAAAAAATAGTTAGATATAAAAAAGTAATTTTGCCAACTTGTCTCATTCCTATCTACCATACTAATCACTAAAACTTTGCGATTACATTTTTCTGACATCATCTAAGGCCTTCAGATTAGTTTGCGCTCAATCATGGCCACCTAGATGCAATATTAAAAATGGCTCTAAAAAAATCAAGTAGGCGAAAAAACTTTTTAAAATGTCATTTTCTAGTCCAAAATCGTCTCAGAAATTCAAATATGTAAAAATATACAGGGTGTTCCATTTAAAAATTCAAAATTGAAGCCATTTCCGGTGAAACCGGAAGTAACCTAAACGTGAAAAATATGCAAAAACTTTCCTCTTCCTCTACCATTTACCTATACCAAATCTCATTTTGATACATCCAATACTCTAGAAGTTATGGCTTGTCTAATAGATCCGTTGACCCCCGGTATAGGTAGGTATATGGTAATTAATTATATCCTTTTTCCTGCTAAATATTTTCTTCTATAATTTCTAACATAACCATAGTGGCGCATACAGCATTTAACGTAAATATTTTCAAGGTAGCTGCACTGGCTGCTGTTTATGCTCTAAATTTCTTTATTTATAATACAAATAACTGCATATTATTTGAATTCTACTAGTTATAGAAGCAGGACTTTAGCCAAACTTACTTGCAGGTATTTATAGTGTTCAGCAATGTAGGAGTTTTGATTTATTTATTTATTTTTTTTTAGTATATTTGGTTCCACACCATGAATTATTTGCTCCAGACGTTTTGGAAATGAGCGAAATTATATTAATAGCATAGCTAGAAAGATGCTTAAGCTTTAAAAGTTATGATTCCATATTCTAAATAATTTAAATAATTTGCTTTCTCTGTTACCTAGTGTTAGTTTTTATTAAGGTTAAAGTGTATTTTTTATTAGTGTAACAAATAAGTAATAAATATTTCTCTCCCTAAAGAGTATTAAAAAACTTCTAAACATGTATCGAACTTTTCTGGAAGGTGAAATTTTTTTTATAAGTTTACGAGAAGACTCGTGATCACTTACCATGCACGTGAAGCAAGTTGCCACCAATCTTAATTGTAGTTCCCTCTAATTTCTTCTCGCTTCTATTTGTACACTAAATGCACAACAGGCGTAACAGTTTATTATTATCACTGACGTAGTTTTCCACATAACACCAAAACACTATACTGCACTCAACGCGTGATTGTCCAACCAAGTTGGCATCATCTGAAGATGATTAAAACTGTTTTCTGATGATTAAATCAGTTTTAATGATCTTCAGATGATGCGAACTTGGTTGACGAAACGCGAGTCGAGTGCAGTGTGTTTTGGCGTTATGTGGAAAACTACGTCAGTGATATTTTCACACTAAGGGTTCCAACTCCCTTCAAAATTTATCATTACGTCAATCTCACAAAAAGACCACAGAATCAACGATGTAAAATCCAATGTTTGCCACCAATTGAATAGCAAATTCGGCACAAGAGGCAAATCGCCAAGTACGAGTTCCCTCTCTTTCTTTCCAGGTCTAAGGGCCAAATGATGTTCACTCTTTGCTCTAGTCTTCTGTCAGACTAGAACTGTTCTGCAATTAATGTCCCCTTTACTAATGAGGTTTTCCAGGTTTCCCTGATTCCAGCACTGAATGGTGGTTAGGGTCTTACCAACGTAAGTCGTTCCTGAGGCGCAAATTCTGTCCGTGAAATAGTAATATGCCGCCCCCTCTCCCACACAAGTCTCAGACTTTCGGGTTAATCCTTGTGATTAGAATGAGGGGTAGAGATATTATTATTATTATTATTATTATTATTATTATTATTATTATTATTATTATTATTATTATTATTATTATTATTATTATTATTACATTTGAAAGATCCCTAGATATATTATTAAAAAGACATATTTTAAAATTAAATTGGTCATTTTCTGGCACAAAGTAACAATAGTATATTAAGTATTAAGGACGGTAAGGGTAATTTACCGTTCGAATACAATGTTTTGGAGGCTGAGCGAAGCGAAGCCTCCAATTTTATTTGAGAACGGTATAACCCTTAACGTTCGTGATGCTGTAATACTATTTTTTGCACGATCCCAATAAATTAAAACGAAGTTATACATACGTAGCATGATACAACTACACAGATATGCCAATGCGCATAGTGACGTCAGTTGCGAGGGAAAAACAATTGATAAACACGAAAATAATTATATCACTGCCCTTAAGAATTTTCGCATCGCATTACCATTTTTCTCTCACGAATGACGTCATCGCAGAACAAACGAAAGTTATGAGCATATCTGTGTAGTTGTATCATGCATACGTAGTTAATTTTCTGTGTAATGTCAAAAATGACGTCTTTCAATAAATTAGCGAAGCAGGTTTCTTGAAATCTATTGATGTATATTGTTCAGTTACGGCTTTCTTAATTGACGAAATTGACAATTCTGGAACTGGTAGCTATGGTTTATTTATCAGCAATTGACACTTCTCAAATTTTACGACGCGTTGTTACATTTACGAGAATTTAAAAGAGCAAAGTTTTTGTAAAATGAGCGACTAGTCCTTAGATGCAGACTTAGAAGAAGCGTGGAGTGTTGGATGTACCACATTAATTCCCGAGAAATCAAAGGAGCGATATGAAAATACATACAAGATTTTCAAGAAATGGTGTGAGTCAGAAAACCAACATATTAGCGAGAAAGTTATGGTGGCGTACTTTGTCCACAGGAACGAAAAATTAAAAGCTCAAGGAAGCTTCTGGGCAGAGTATTCAATGTTAAAAAGTACAATTTTTATACATGACTCGCTCGACATTTCGAAATTTGTGATATTAATTGGTTACCTCAAACGGAAAAATGTTGGTTATCGATCAAAAAAAGCCAGTGTGTTGACTAAGAAAGACATGTTCTGTAAGTAATTATACAAACTGCACATTTAATTTCAACATCAATAGATAGATTTAAAAATACATCTTTCTTTTAATTCAAGTAAATTTTAAACTGAATTCTAGAAAACCCATTCTAAATCGATGCGATGTTGAAAATGTCAATGTTGACAATTATGTACTCCTAAATGAAAAGAAATAGATGTTTTTCTTACATAGAACACGCCTGAGAAGAATTTTTAGTTTCTTCCAAACCGATAGATGGTGCTGTAGCTAATGAGATAAACAAAATCGTACACATCTAGTAGTCTAAAATATTTACTTTCCGTCGCCATTCGCCATTTTGCCGCGTCGTTTTTCGTTGAAATATAACCTGACATTCAAACATTGAAGTTTTCGCCGCAGTTTTTTAAAGAATTTCCTATGAAAAAATGCACTAACTGCTCTGTGTTTGACTTGTTTCCTCAGTAGCTGACAAACTTTAGTCCATTATTATCATTCTGGAAGAATATTCTGGGAAGATGTAATAATACAGGTAATGTAATAATAATCAGTTTTAGTAATTAGTGTTCAGTTATTAGATTATTATGTTTTAGGTTTGAAAGAAAAGATCCAAGAAGGTGCATGATACATGATAGACGTTTCAGAAGAGGTGCTGCAAGAAAAGATTGTACTTATTATTCCTTGGAAACACAATTACTTTATAACCTTAATAATTTCATAATTTATAAAGTTTTCGCATTTTCGCAACGTAAGTTTTAGATTATATTAATGTTAAAGTGTTTGTAAAGCTTTTTATAAATTCGTGATAAATATATATTTTATAATGTCTCATATTTTTCATCATTTCGATTTCATAGTAAAAAAATGTATTGGTAGAGGTCAAGGATCCTGCAAATATTTCTTATGCAACCAGTTAAACGTTACTTCCATTTTCATTGAAAATATCTGATGCAACCAGTTATACACCTACTTCCTTCCAAACCGTCTGAGGGCGCAGTTTTAATTCTTAAAATGTCAATATTAAGATAGTTATCTATTGTATTTTTATCTAGGTATGTACTTACCGTTCTAGAACGGTAAGGATTACTTACCGTTTTGTTAGTCTTGGCAACCAGTAAGCGTATCCTACTGTCGTAGAAACTAACATGGTAAGTGAACAAAAAAAGCTCAGTCGTGCAAAAAAATACTAAGGATTCTTAGTGTGATTAAAGCATCAGAAGAACATGCTCATTAAATGTGCACTTGTCCTCTTGAAATGCCCCATCAGACCCGTCCATGGTAAGACATCACGTCGACTGTGATTGAGCAGGGAAAATTCAATTGTAGGTTGATTCTGAATTTGATAAATGGCCTGCTCTGTGATTTATAGTTGCCGTTACAGTACCATTAGGTTTGCCATTACTAGGCAATACGTATTTGATCAATAGTCTTATTGATCTCACTCGGGGATATCGATAGGCGCCCATTGTAGTGAATTAACGACTTGTCAGTTTGTGTAAAATTTTGTGAACGGATGGAAAAATTCAATCCGCCGAGATATCGCGAAAGAGTCTCGGATTTGGCACGATAAATTAATCAGGCAGAGTCGGACAGCACAGAAAATTTTGAGGGATCATTTTCATGTGTCTCGGAAGATTATAATATAGACCAACTTTTCCAAATTCGATTTTTACTTGTAGCTGCTGCTGAACCGCTGAATTTCTTGACTTTTACCCTTCTTATAGACAGATTTTCTTTGAAATATCTGCATCTACAGTCGATCTTAAAGGTTTTGAAAGTGCAATACAGACCAGTAATTCTCAAATTACTCAAATCTCAGTCCAGTGGCGGTTTTACCATAAAAGCTGCGGAGCTGCAGAACACATAAAATTTTATGTATTTAAGCTTTTAAGCATATTAAATATAAACAAAATACAAAATATTTAAAATTTAAAGAATCCAAATGTTCTCGCACTAAAATAAATCTAGGAGCTTATAATTATTATTTATTACGACGCAAGCTAGCCCCTTATGCAATCGCAACCTGATAAACAAAATGTGTGCACAGCGAACAGTTAGATGCGTCCTTTGTTTTTATTGGCTAATCAGGCACTTGACCCAGTACACGAATATATGGGCTTATGTGGCTGCAACAACAACAGCCACTGCAGTAAATTCAGTAATATTATATTTCGTAATAGGACGTGGTATATACGTGGTCGTTTATTTCTGTGAGCGACACGGGTAAATATTTTCGTTTATGCGTCCACGGATATTATACCTAGTTACTAAAATGAATAGCGTTTTGTTTTTACAAAAAACTTTATTTGGTTCTCTGCCTTATGAGGATAAACTGAAAATAAGAGAATTAGGTAGACCAGCACCACACTTAAATAGTGAAGTTAGTAGAACAAGCCGAAGCAAAAGTTACAAAAGACAATTTAACAATAATGTATACACAAAAACAGAGTGGATGTGCGAGTGTGATATAAAAAATGCACTCTTTTGTTTTCCGTGCTTACTTGTCGGTGGGGATAAAGCATGGACATATACGGCATGACAGATTTCAGTCATTTAAGTCAGAGCATCAAGAGACATGAAATAACAAAAAATCATTTGTCAAATGAGGTTAACTTGGCCCTATTAGGTAAAATAAACATAAGAGGTCAGTTAGATTAGAACTATATAGGATTGCCACATGGGCATGGGGGATTTTCTGTGATTGTTGTACCGGGAATTAGCTGTACGGTCCCGATTGAAATTCCCGGTTGAAGTTCAAAAGTGCCAGGAAAAAGCGTGACCTTGAAAATTTTAAAAATTTAGCGGCTCGGGCCAGACTTCATCCCGGAATTGAATTCGACCAATGTGACAACCCTAAGCAGAACACATACAATTAATGTTCACGCGCCGCCACTGAGTCTCACTATGTGGACGCCAGGATAATTTTGTATTTAACTTTTATGTATAGATAGTAGCTATAAAATAGTTAGTAATAATGAATGTTTGGTGATTTAAACAAAAAAATAAAAACAATATGTTACAATATTCTATGTTCTATGTTACAATAAAAAAACAACTGATGGTTGTTATCGTTCAAAATCACCTTACTATCTGCTATCTGCGTATGTGCTAAGAACGAAATGATCTAGGTTACAAAAAAAATTATTCTTTCGGAGAATATAATTCAACCTCTCACCAATAAATACTCTCCAATAATGATGGTCTGAGTGGAATTTCGGCAACGTGCAGCAGATAATGTTACCTTCAGGAAACTACGAAGAAGATGGTCTAGCTAGCTAGCTTCTTGTTAATCCTGATACCTACTGCATGCTAATCGGGATGCAAGTGCTTTCTCCGTATATCGTCGTTGTAACGGTGGGAGTAGAAATTTCAGGTTGGATCTCCTCTTCCAGGAAGCCAAGCTTTTTTTCCATGAAATGCGAAGTACGTAGAACAAGATCGTAAAGGAAAATTGTATAAACTACTATGACATGAGCAAGATAACAACAGATAATTTTGCAATCATAACAATTCCAATCTGTTGAAACCGAGGGGTAAACCGCTGAAGCAATGTGGTGTACAAGCATGAGAAAATGTAAAAGCATTGCGAGCAATACTATGTAAATTCGAGCAATGTATCGAAAATGTTAGCAATACTTAAGCAATGCAAGAAAATTGAGGAGCAATGTAAAAATAGGCATAGAAAATATGTAGCAATGCGAAATAATAAAAGCAATAAAGCAATACCGAGAGCAATACTCATGGTCGTTATAGTCTATATAATGTCAATTGAAACTGTAAAAAAAAATCTGACAAAAGAAACACCGGCATTTCGACGGCGGCCCCTTTGTTTACGCACGTGTGTCGTTTGTCGGAATTTTTTATGCAGTCTCAATTGAGATTATAAAGGCTTATACCTGCGCAGTGTTTCTGTTAGGTGTGACAATGGCGGAAATTCTGTTCGAGATCTTAAGGCTAACCGCCAAATTATGTGCGTATCGTGATATTCCGAGTGATATTCCTAAGTTATGTTGTTTCTGTTATTTTTGTTTTTAATATGTTTGGTATAAGTTGTGATATATGTTTGCTGGAAATGATGTCAAATTGTGTTTACTAAGGAGCCCTTAATTCCCTTGTACTAAGTTAAAACAAAAAAATCATTAGGCCTTAATTCGGAACAGCTGTAAATGATAGAGTTTATTTGATGGAGATCCCGAAACAAAAAAAAACAATCTGTCTGTCAATTTGACAATAATTGTCAGACAGATAGTAGCACAGACCCAAAGAGGGCAGTACTGTGTGTTTCTCACCACTACTAACATTCATGATGTTAGAGTTGCTTTATTGAGGAGCCTTCAATTCCTAATAGCATGAGTTGCCTTGTATAGTCTTTATAATCTCAATTGAAATTGCAAAAAAAATTGCGACAAACGACACACGTGCGTAAACAAAGAGGCCGCCGTCGAGGTGCAGGTGTTTCTTTTGTCTCAATTTTTTTAGATTCAATTGACATTATATAGACTATACTTAGCCAAAATAATAAAAAATCAGGAGCCTTTAATTCCTAACAGCTTCAGTTAGGAGGCCCCGGTTCAGAGAGGCCGCCGTCGAGGTACAGGTGTTTCTTTTGTCGAAATTTTTTTAGTTTCAATTGACATTATATAGACTATACTTGGCCAAAATAATAAAAAATCAGAAGCCCTTAATTCCTAACAGCTTCAGTTGCCTTGTACTAAGTTCAAAACAATAAAAAAATCATGAGCCCTTAATTCAGAACAACTAGAAATGATGTCAGATTGTGTTCACTAAGGAGCCCTTAATTCCTAATAGCATAAGTTGCCTTGTCCCTAGCAAAAACAATAAAAAATCATGAGCCTTTAATTCAGTACAACTGGAAATTATGTCAGATTGTGTTTATTAAGAAACCCTTAATTCCTAATAGCATGAGTTGCCTTGTACTTAGCAAAAACAATAAGAAGTCATGAGCCTTTAACTCGCATCTTTAATAATGAACACCCAATTTAAGTTGCAAAGTTAATTTACTGTTATACTGTTACAAAATTACCGATAGAGTGCTCGAATGCGGCGTTGCCAAAACTACGTTTTCCCCAGCCCTAGGGAAATTATGCACAATCTGGCAACACCGCTTCTGAGGGTGCTAGGAACAACCCCCCAAGAGCGAAGTCTCAACCCTCTAGACCTTCAAATAAGGGAGATAAGCCCTTTTGTCCACATTTCCTGGATGTCACCAGAGGTATTTATCGAATACCCCTCGTATAACTTGTCTGTCGATTATTTATTGAACTGCCCTGGTGTATGGATTATTCGTGAGTATTTGATGGAAATTTCTACGATTATATAACTCATGTTTAAATAAGCCAATAAAATCCGTGAATTCCTAGTTTACCTATACAGTGTGTCCAATAAAGATGGGATAGCATTGGAATCTTGGAAACGGTAATAGACACAAAGTTGGTTAAATTATGAAAAAGTTGAGCAGTTTGAATACCTTTTACATGGACTTTGCAAAATAATTTATCTTTTTTTGATTTCGAAATATTTGGAAAAACATTTTTTTTGCGATATTTGTTTTTATTTATTTCTGGTGTTATTTTAACAGCTATCAAAAAATAAAAAATACTTTTCCATTGTTACTTTTTGAGCTTAACAAGATGGCATTCATCAAGTTTTTGTCCGACGTTTCGTTTCCGAGAAACCATCATCAACTTCTTTTTTTTTAAATACGGCCCTGTATTTTTAAATAGAAATTTTGATACCATTTTTTATTCTCAATTCAATGATGCATCACAAGTAATGGTTTAATTATTTGTGATGCATCAAGGTATTCAAACTGCCCAACTTTTTCATAATTTAATCAATTTTGTAGCTCTTACCGATTCCAAGATCCCAATGCTATCCCATCCTTATCTAGGACACACTGTATAAAGCCCGCGACGTGCCGGCTAGTCAGTCGATCTCAATAGAAGAGCGATCTCAATAGAAGAGAGAAGAAGCAATACTTCAGTGAAATAAGGGCGATTTTTCAAGTGTTTTCGGTGTGTAATTATTTAGATATTGTACAAAAAGTGTTATACTGTGTCTGAAGTGTTAAATAAAGATTTGTACTGTTGTATAAGTCTCACTTATCTTTAGAACCCCGGAAGAAGTAACAATACTATACTTTAAAAGCAATGTGAGCAACTTATAAAAATACGAGCAATGCAATATAGGTACTAAGAAAATGTAGGTGTGTTTCACCAATACAGTTATCATGCACTTTCAAAGTAATACGAAGCAATACAAAAGCAATACGAAACAATTCAAAAGCAATACGAAGCAATGCAAATATTTTATAAAAATGAGAGCAATGCTGTGCAATACTAAGAAAATATGAGCAATACATGACATACCAGTAAAAATATGAGCAATATGTGCCAAATTCAGTGAATATTGAAGCAATGCAGTTAATTTTGCTGTAATACTGAGCAATAAAGCAATTGGTGTACAAAATTCATGTCTGCGGTTTACCCCTCGGTTGAAACTGATGAACTCAAAATTGTCAAAAATTGATATGTAAGATTTACATGAAATGGGATCACTTTGGGGATCATTTTATTGTGTTTTATGAAGCAGTTCTAAACTAAAAGAAGCCAAACAAACACGCAAGTTGCCCTCTTCCGAAATCTTTCCGTATGATGGAAAACCTTTTAACCAGTGGATATATTTAAATTATATTCCACAAGTAACAAAAGAAAGCTCCTTAAGGACATATTGCTTGTTATGCATAACAATAGGGAACGCACTGTACAACGATTTTTCAGCCGCTTAACATTTTCCGCCATATTTCAAAACTATAAATTAGATTTTATGTAACCTGATGGCATTAAGGAAGAACAACAAAACGTAATTGTTTTTCGAGTTGATTGCCCTGGCAGCAGCGTTCCCAGTCTCCACTCTGGATTTAATTAAAGAAGAAATGCAAAATCGTGCACCACTCTGTCGTATATTGTTCGCCGGATGATGCGTTACCGTCAGATGCTCGCCTAACGTATTATTTATAGGAATATTATTCATAGAAATGGTTTTTTATAGGTATTTGTAAATTGTAATAAACGCCGGCTATAAGATCTGTAATGCGAGGGGGTCGCAAAAATGTAACAACGAAAAGGACGGAATGCTTGCAGTTTTATAGTATGGTATAATTTAGGAGCTTAATAGATTTACAAGCTTTTATTTAACTTTATATACACACAGGTTAAAAGGTGTAGTCAGTGGCGGCCCGTGTCTATTTTTACTGGGTGCGCTGCAGAGTAGTTTTTAAGAACAGACCAATTTTTTTCACATTTGTGGGTGAAACAGAGACGTCAAGCAACCGCCGCCCCCCCCCCCCCCCTCAAATCAAGTTTGGTCTGTATGTTGACATTGCCAAACAAAACAATTTTTTCAGAACAGCCACGAATGAGTATAATACAAATACACGATTTAAAAAATGTTTAGAGGCATATTTGCGCTAAAAAAAATATTTTCAAATATCGATTCATACTCGGTAACAGACCTATAGGCGCAACGTTGCCAAATTTTAATATTTTCGCAGAACATGGCCAGCAAAATCATAATTGATATTTTACTGTATCAGGTGTCATAATACAAACGATTTTATTAACTAATTTAAAAACTTTTATAATATAATAGAATATAAAGAATAATTTGTAAAGGTCAAGGGTAAATATACCGGATTTCTTTAATGCACACTCGACTTACTTCTTTTCCAGATACCTACAGAGTAAGTTTGGGAAATTATTCTCAGCACTTTTACGTCTGTTTATACAGGGCGTTCCAACGAAAGTTCTCCGTCTTGAATAACCTAATATACTTACAAGTTTTTTCAAGCAAATTCGGTAGTTTTATATAAAGGGGGCACAGTTTCCCATTATTGACATTACAACAAATTGTCGTAGAAGAGAAATGTACCACAACTGATATTTTTAAATGAAGTACCTACCCTTTTTATATTTTTACAAATTTTGAAAGAACGTTCTCTCACGATTACATAGTTGGAAGGTTTTTTGGATATAGCTCTAAAAGTGAGGGAAATATAACGCAATTTCAAATATAAATCGACATTTGTTTGAAAAACTTGTATATAGGTAATTACCAAATTATTCAAGGTGGAAAAACCGCTTACCTGCATTACTTCTAAAAATTACCAAAGTGAATTTCAACATAGCTAGAATGGTTCCAAGTGAGGCAGTAAGCAAAATACTCTAGGACATAATCTATAACAAATTTAACATACGATTTTTTAACACGCCATTTCATAAAAAATGTATGTTTAATTTTTTTTTTTAATTTACATTTTTAATTGACACTGACTCGAAATTTACTTCTCAGATAACTTTATAAAAAATATTTACTAGCTTCCGTGCTAAAGATAGTGCTTTACATTTTACCATAGTCATATTAATAGAAAGTAGTTGGTAACTTAGATACATATTTAGATCTACTTCACTTCAAAATGATACTTTAATTAACAAATATGTAGTATATGTTGTAATTAGCTCTAATAATTAATAATAGATGACATAAATTTTAATGAAATACATTTATGAGCCCCATAAATTCTGCACAATGCTCGTTAAAACATCATATTAGAGAAATAAATTTAAAAGATCTTACAACCCAAATTAATTATTTTGATTTAGAGTTTCAAATGAGTCGTAAAAATCAGAGGATATTTAAAATAACAAAAGAGGCCTCTCATAAGTCTTCTAGATCTCTGTAATTTCAAAACTCATATAGGTACCTAATGGTTCTGGAGTTATAGACACGTTTTTACATTTGAATGAAGTGGAAAGTATAGTCCAGTGAAGAAGTCCTTAAAAGAGATTAGATAACAAATGAAAACAAAATTAATACATTCATCTACGTTTCTTACTTTGATAATTTCATTTACTATCTATCACACATTGACTTGGTTATTTAATTTTTCTTGTAACTTGTAATAAACGAAGTGTGTACTTCGATCCAGTACGTGGAAAATACAATTCAAATTACCTACTGGCAGTGACTATAGTTCTATAGTCACTGCTACTGGTGAATCCTCCGATCAAATATGTGGTGAATCAATTAATCTAATTTAACATGCCTGGCTTGCCTTCGTCGAACTTATTTATGAAAAAACATACCTGCGACGTCGTGAAACGTAACAATGCCTGGCTTAAGTTCGAATAAAATTACATACCCAGGGCTGTAGATAAAGGGGGGGTTTAGCGAGTCCTAAGCCCACACCCCCTCCAAGACAAAACCTACTCTACTATACTAATAATTTACTAGCTAATAAAAACAAACAACAGCAAAATTGGGGATATATTGAGTGTAAAGTACAGACTACATTCCTTTATGCAAAAAAATACATGCAAAGGAAGGCATAAGGAAGAGTAGGCTTGGGCCATCACAGGTGTCAGAGTTAAACAAACACCATGTAGTTTTAATAACCTTTAATAGATGTACACGTCACCCAAAAGTTATTGCGGAAAATTGTTTTTTTTTTTTCAAAATAACACCGTATAACTCGTTAGGCGTGCATCGAAGAACTTTTTTTTTATAAGAGTTTTATTCTTATTTTGGTCTGGTCCACCCCCTGGTAAATTTTTGTACGCTCACGCTGGGACACCCTGTATAAGGGAAACTCCCATGGAGGATTTT